>CP025644.1:20442887-20506300 GCA_003576665.1 Ipomoea trifida | reverse complement strand
AGACCAAAAAAATATGTATAGTATACCTGAGATAGCCAATGGAGAGTGAATGAAGAGTGAACGAAATGGAGGCTATCAGTAGGGAAAAGCCTCCCATAAAAAGAACCAGCAACTGCATTGAAGAAGGGTACCCCAAACCCATCTCCCATCTCTCTCCTAAAATCGTCTTGGTGCTTTGGCAAGGACCGGAAAATGGTGTTGAAGTCATTGGAGGGAAGGTCATTTAAGTAAATCTGGAACTCCGGAGACTGTCGGCGCCCAAGCTTCTTACGTTGATTTTCGACAGCTCTCACGAGGTTAGAGACGGCCAAGAAAGTGTTGGGGCCGGAAGAACAGCCCAGGTCGGCAATGCAGATGGTCTTAGGATTAAGGTTGGCGTAGAGGCTTGTTATTGCTTCATCTGTTATCGGCTTTGCCCTTAGTATCACGTTTTGCTGCACCCACAACATATCAACCAACCTATATCAGAACTGGATTTTAGGGCGTGCAAGATGTGCAACAGACATGACCTCAAAATTTTGGGAGCCCTTAATCCAGTCCTGGCCTGACAGTTAGTATATGTATTTATGATCTTAAAATTAGATTTTGTGCATTTTTCTCTTTGTAATTTTTCTTCAATTAACTGTTTATTATTTATATTTTGATGGAGCCTCACTTATTTACCAAACGGGGCTATGCAAATAAAAAAAAAAATTGGCCCAGCATATATGAAACTTCAATCAACATTATTTATGTTTAGTATTTTTTTAACAACAGTAACAATAACTAGCTAGCTAGGGATTAATGCATGTGTTATGATTGCATGAGCTAGGGATTAATGCAATTAACTAACCTGAAGAAGAGAGTTGTTGGCATAACTGGTGTCTCCAATACCTCCATTCATGTGGAGCACTTCAACTACCTCCATGTCTTTTTTTTTTCCTCTATCTCTCCCTACCACTAGTCCAGTACCCTCAACTTCTCATTATGGTGTGTCTCTATATGGGTCAAAGACTAATATAGGAGGTATTTTGGACGTATTGACAAGAAAGGGAATACGAAATTATACGGACCAATACGGGAAAAGGACATTTGGAAAATGCGTTCAGTTTTCGAAACGCATTTCCCAAATGCGTTCTATTTTCGTATTTGTCCGTATTTGAACGCATTTTCGAAATGCGTTCTGCGTATGAGATACGCAAAACGCATTTAGCAAATGCGTTCCTCATATACAAACCGTATACGACGAACACACGTGCGAAATGCGTTCCTCGTATCATACGAGGAACGCATTTCCCAAATGCGTTAAAGATGCCGGTGCCGGCGCTATTCCGGCGACGAGGAAATACGAGGAACGCATTCCAGAAATGCGTTCCCCGTATACTACATTGAACGCATTTCGTAAATGCGTTCATGCGTCGGCCCAATGCGTTGGGCACCATTTGGCCCATTTCCAAAACCCGTTCGGCCCAATGCGATGAACGCATTTGTTAAATGCGTTTATCGGTCGGGTTGGACCATTCGCCCACGCCCCATGTGTTGGGCCAAATGGTCTTAGGTTGATGATGTTGGGCCATTTTTCAAATAAATTTCGTTAACCCTTCGGCCCAACTCAATATTCTTTATTTCCACAGCCTTCTAACACCATTTTTGGCCCAACAAAATGTTCTTTTGTGAACACAACCTTATAACACCATGAAATATGAACATGAAAGAGCAAAGTTTCATATAATTGTACTAGATGATTTATAGTACCTAGGTATGGTGTTCACAAAGCAAAATGTTTCAAAAAAAAAAGGTGAAAACTTTTCCCGCTCAATAGAATCACAATGGGTTTAGATAGATTGATTTGATAGATTAGATAGATTTGCATCACATCGGTTTTGAGTGTGAATTTGGCAAAATGTTTTGGAATTCTAACTTTGAATATTAAAATATTAATATTGAAATGTCTTGAAATTTTAAAAATGTCTTCATGGGAAATTAATTGAAAATTCCACTCAGATGATAAAATCAATGACATAAAATTTAGTCACAATTTCCGACTACTCAATACATGGTAGTTTAAAATTTCAAATTTTGAATTCCAACCTGAAAATCCTATAAATATTACAGTCCTACGGTGTAATCATAACTTTTACAGTCCTATTTCAAATTTCGAATTCCAACCCGATAAACGCATTTAACAAATGCGTTCATCGCATTGGGCCGAACGGGTTTTGGAAATGGGCCAAATGGTGCCCAACGCATTGGGCCGACGCATGAACGCATTTACGAAATGCGTTCAATGTAGTATACGGGGAACGCATTTCTGGAATGCGTTCCTCGTATTTCCTCGTCGCCGGAATAGCGCCGGCACCGGCATCTTTAACGCATTTGGGAAATGCGTTCCTCATATGATACGAGGAACGCATTTCGCACGTGTGTTCGTCGTATACGGTTTGTATACGAGGAACGCATTTGCTAAATGCGTTTTGCGTATCTCATACGCAGAACGCATTTCGAAAATGCGTTCAAATACGGACAAATACGAAAATAGAACGCATTTGGGAAATGCGTTTCGAAAACTGAACGCATTTCCCAAATGTCCTTTTCCCGTATTGGTCCGTATAATTTCGTATTCCCTTTCTTGTCAATACGCCCAAAATACCTCCTATTTCAGTCTTTGACCCGTCTCTATATATACACACAAATCAAGGGTACCTTTGGAAACCCACATTTTTCAATTTTTTAATTGTAGTCAAATGAAAAAGACCCATTTCACTTACTGGATGGAAAGATATTTTCTTGATTTTTATCTCATATTTAATTCTCTTTTCTCTTTTTGAGTTGTATCAAATGGACAAGTTAGTCTATTATCTATTTGGTTATTACTTAAATTGAATTGGATTTGGTTAAAATATTGATTAATTATTATTTATATAGATCATGGCCCACACAACTGCGTAGATTGGGTTATTAACTAAAATGGGCAAAACTGGAGAGAATTGGATAAAAATGAGCATTTTTTAAAATCTTGTACATGTTTAAAAAAATCTGCATCAAGACTTGCATTTCTTGTAAAAAAAAAACGCAAGTCCCAATGACATTTTTTTTTTTTTTGGAAATACCCAAAAGGATTTCTTAAATTAATGAAAGCATTTTTTTTTAGAACTTGTGTTTAAATGACAAACACAAGTACGACGTGTGTTTCTCGTATTTCGCATCATATGTGAAAAATGCAAGTGTCAAAGAGTTTCTGCTATTTAAAGATGAGCACATTTTTAAACTTAGATGTTTATAGGAGAAACTCCTTTGGAACTTACGTTTGTCGTAAAAAAACGCAAGTGTCGAAGGAATTTCTACTATTTATTTAAATCTTTTTTAACCGTGAAATATATTCTTATATTTATACGACAAACGCAAATATGACTTGCATTTCTCATATTTCATGTTGTATGTGAGACACACAAGTTGTACTTGCGTTTCTCATATAAGTACGACAAACGCAAGTGCAACTTACATTTGACAAGACAAAAAAGGGGGTTCGCGGGTAAAAAAGACTAGCGGTATTTTCATGCCAAAATTGATGACGTCGATTACCCATCCAGCTAAACACATGTTGGAATGTGTAATTTATAAAAGATATTTTTGTCCATTCATATATAATATGTCAATTCCATTCATGTACGAACTCCCCATCCAAAATATGCTTCATTATTGCAATAGCTTCAATATGGGAATAAGGAGGATTAGATTAACAAAATATGCTAATCAAAATTTGTCTTTTACTGTAGTAATTTAATATTTTGAAAAAAAGTCAGTAGACAACTATGATTAATTGATTAACAATTATTGATGAAGGTCATTGGAAATAGAATAATTCAATTACAGAATTTCACTGTCGTAGCCCACATATAGGACAGTGGCGGATCGGAGAGTCCAATCCAGATGGACAAAATACCAATAAGCGTGTACTCTTTGGAAATTGTGTGATGGGTGGTGGTGGACAACCAAGTGAAGTGCGTCACCACCACGTCAACTAATGGGCTAATGAACAAGATGACGGGTCAAATCGGGGACTCCCCATCATCGGTGTCGGCACCTATACCTGCGAGCTATGTAAAGTCTCCTGCACAGGCGAAGGAGAAGCCATCTTTTCGATGACCCTCGCCCACAACATGGTGACAGTAATGGAGTACAAAGGCCTTGGAATATTTTGAATGGGAGTTCATACATCCATGGAATTGACATATTATACATGAATTGACGAAAATACAATTACAAATTACACATTTCGATATATTTTAGTCAGATGGGTAACCAACGTGATCAATTTTGGCACGAAAATAATAGTCATAAATGAGAATTGATAGTAATTAAACATATAAACCAAAAATGTTTTGTTAAAATTCTAAGACCAAAATTGGTATTTGCTCGTTTTAATGATTAAAAATCAAATTTAATTAATTTTAAATTTGAAAACTAAGTTAACCACCATATAGTGTGATGACATCTTTGTTACCATTTCAAATGGATAATCATAGGTTTGAATCTCTGATAGTGGTAACTTAAATTTTTTAGACTGAAAAATATTTAAGAAAATATAACCGTATACTATTTTTTTTTGAATACTACTGACTATGTTATACTATTTATATTACTTCATTCATAACGAATAATATTATACTATTTATATTACTTCATTCATAACGAATAATATGTACTGGTATTTAAAAAAAAATTGAGAACTAAAAATAGTCGTAGAAACTAATCTAAAAAAGCCTCTTTTGGAAAGGAAAGCTTAAGTTAGTGGCGAGCATCATAGATTTCCTTCTGGCTTTCTGCCAACAGAGGGAATTAGATCGATCTGGATTCCTGTCCGAATCGCCGAGTCACGACTCGCTTATGCAGCAAAATCCGCCATGGATCGAGTTTTGAAAGCTGCGAGAACCTCTGGTTCACTCAACTTATCGAATCGTTCTCTCAGGTTGGCCACTTTAATTCGCTAATTAATGCGTTTAGTCTTTGCTTTATTGTTAATTGTAATAACTCCTTTCAACTAATAATGTTCATAAGGGAAGTGCCAGACGAGGTCTACCAAAGCTTGGATGCAGTTAGTGGGGATGAGAAATGGTGGGAGGTATAGTTACACAGTTCACAAATTGTTTTTGAGACGTACATTGTTGTTTATTTGATGATCGAAGTTGAAATTCAAAATGATCAATTGACATTTCTTGGTTGTTCAGCTGCTGAATTTATTTTTTGCCATTAGTTAAATTGAAATTTGAAGTTTTAGACTGTGTTTCTAGGCCATAGAGCTTCAACAAGTTGTATTTATTTATTAAATATGTGACAATTTGAATGTGAAACTTGAAGTATTTGATTGTGATTGATGATTTCTAGGCAGTAGAGCTGCAGAAGTTGATTTTGGCTCATAATGATATTGAATCATTGAAGGAAGACCTCCGTAATTTACCTATGTTAATTGTGCTGAATGTTA
Source organism: Ipomoea trifida (assembly GCA_003576665.1). Lineage (NCBI taxonomy): Eukaryota > Viridiplantae > Streptophyta > Magnoliopsida > Solanales > Convolvulaceae > Ipomoea > Ipomoea trifida. The sequence goes on along the minus strand of CP025644.1, from coordinate 20,500,839 downwards.
GCCACAATAAGCTTACATGCCTTCCAGCTGCTGTTGGAGAGTATGTCTTTTCAACATGTTTGTATATAAAACTCATTTGAATTTGTTTTGGTTAAAAGTTTCAAAGAATCTTCAGCTTACTGGTTTGACTTTATTTTATTTGGGCAGGCTTCAAATGCTCAAATCATTGGATGTGTCATTTAATGTGATTCAGAGTATTCCAGAAGTAATTGGAGCAGCAGCAGCTCTTGTCAAGTATGTTTCCATTCTTTTCCATAATATAGATTTTGCAAAAGAATTGAGAAACTGAGCTAAGATATTTTCATTTATACATGCTCACTCCAGGTTTGATTGCTCAAACAACCAACTAAATGATCTTCCTGATTCCCTTGGAAGATGTTCAAATCTAGCAGAACTCAAGGTAGTTCCTCTTGATAATTGTTAAGGTTTCAAAAGTTTGGATACTTGAATTAGTGATGCACTTTGTTTATTGGTCTGTGTCATTCCAAAATGTGATTGGTGCAATGGTACTGATCATAAATTTCTGTTGTGATATTGTACAATTAATATTGCATAATGTCTAGGTGTATTAAATTTCTACCAATCCATTTGCTTTTTGATTTGGTAAGGTAATGTAAGTTCTGTAACTCTGCCATATGTGTATGAATTTTGGACATCTTAATGGAAATTTTAGATATCATGACATCTTTTGTTGATAAATGTATGTTGATGTTTGTGCAACTTCTGTATGCTTTCTGTTTGATTTCCCTCAGGTATCAAACAATAATATTTCCAGATTGCCAGAAGATCTAGCAAACTGTTCAAAATTAATGAAGTTGGAAGTGGAGGTACTAAAGATTGATTTAATTAATTGTCTTCAATGAATTTCTTACTTTCTGTGCGCCCATTTATGAAGTTTTGTGGCTTTTAAGCGCATCATATTTCTTCATCCAGGGAAACAAGCTACCAGTACTATCTGAGAATTTGTTTTCATCATGCACAATGCTTACAGAACTGAATGCATGTAAAACTTTGTCTTTTAGATTTATTTTTTTTATTTTTATTATATTTAAATCTGGTTGCTTGATAAATTGCATTTACATTTGGAAACTTTTTCAGCAAAAAACTTGCTGAAAGGCATCCCTGAAAATATTGGAAATCTTACACGATTGATTCGCCTTGATGTTCATCAAAACAGTGAGTAAATAAACATTTCAGAGTTCTTGAAACAAATCTATTTCACTTTTCCCATTCTCTAATAAAGATTGTTCATATTGAGTTTTGTTTCTTATTATTGGTACTCTGTATTATTTAGGTCTTTTTACTTGCCTGGCCTGATTTACTATCTTATTGTTATAATTTTGCAGGAATTTCATCAATCCCATCATCAATAAAGGACTGCTCATCTCTTTTGGAGTTTTATATAGGGTATCCTCCATGCCATAAATCACAATACACCCACTTTCTCCTGAGATTTTAAGTGTAGAGTTTTTGCTATTCTGAGTTCTTACTTTGAGCATTCCTCTCCAATAGGGGTAATGCACTTACTTCATTACCAGCTGAGATAGGAGCACTGACTCAATTGGGATCACTGGATCTCCATTCTAATCAGGTGGCTATTAACATACTAAGAGATCCCCACACTTTATTCACCAGTGTTTTAGTACACTAAAGAATCTCTTACAGTTCTATGATTGATGTGGTTTGAGAATTACTTGCTGAATGCTTTGGTATTTATAGTTTCTTTCTCAATGATCAGTTGGTGTTGTTGACGGGCTTTGTGTGTTTCAGTAAATTATGCTTTTTCCTTGGTTTGTAGTTAAAGGAGTATCCAGTGGAGGCATGTAAACTGCATCTTTCAGTCTTGGACTTGTCGAACAATTCATTGTCTGGTTTGCCTCCTGAAATTGGTATTGTCAGAATCTTTGAGGAATATTGTGGGCTTACTTTGATGCATAGCTATATTGTTAGATATTTTCATATTAAACTTACTTCCCAGCATTTTGAAGTTTGCATTATGAAACTGAAATGCTAGATGCCTATCATTCTGGTTTGCCCCTTCTGATAAGGAATAACTGGAAGGCATAAGGCTTCTGTAATGTTTCGTTCTTTAATAAGCTGACGTAAGCTGTGTCAAATCATGTCAGGCTTAATGACAACTTTACGAAGGCTTTTACTCGCTGGTAATCCAATACGAACACTTCGGAGGTTTGATTATTATCTCAATTGTCCTTTTGGGTTTCCCTAATATGGAAAAGTTTACTCAATTGTTCAAAAAGTAATTCAACTATTTGCCACCTTTCATCTTCAGCTCATTGGTGAATGGACCTACACCAGCTCTACTAAAATTCCTTCGAAGTAGACTTCCAACTGATGAAGGTAATTTGGTTCTAAACTAGTTTTGGTGTAGGTTTGAGCATTTTGTTCGTAATGGCCTTGAATTAGTTGTTGAGTTTAAATCCTCATTTAATAGTCCAAGGGTCTTAGACTCTTAGCTGATAGATACAATGAATTTTCTTCATTATTATGTTCTTAATGTTTGACAACAGTTAACTTTTTTCTTGTTATGCATTAAAATGTAGAGTCTGCCGCTAAAACACCTTCAAAAGAGGATGTAATATCCATGGCCAGAAGGATGTCCCTTACTTCAAAGGTTGTTCTTTCTACACAGTTGTGAATTCTTTTCTTTTCCTTTCTTTGTGGTCTTCTCCCATCTTTTAATATGTTTTGGAGGGAGGTTTTGGATGTAAATGATCCATCACTATGGTCCATTTATGAGACTTTACAGATACTATCTTTTTGGACTATTGATCCTATCTCCTATATCTTATCCTGACCTATTGTTGCTTAACTTGTTGATACATGCACTTCTTTTGTTTTTACTAGTCTTTTTGTCTTTCAGGAAATTTCTTTAGGAAAGCTTGGTTTGACAGCTGTCCCATCAGATGTGTGGGAGTCTAATGATATCACAAAAGTTGATCTTTCTGGAAACTCAATAGAAGAGCTACCTGTTGAGCTTTGCTCTTGTGTTGCCCTTGAGGTAATATTTTCCACTGTTTCCTATATACAGTAAAGTTCAGCAGTATTAAATAATATTGGAAGTCCCCTAGACATTGACTGCTTAGAAATCTTCCATGCTAAACTTTCAGCTAAATAATGATCATCCTTAATTCCTTTTAAAAGAATGGTATAATTTCTTGCAGTTCATAGGAACTTTAAAGCCTATTTCAGATTTTCAGGCCATACTCATACTCACTAGAGTTCCATCCTTACAGCTAAATTAGGAAAGAACCTTTGGATCTAATATGCTTATACTTGCAGCACAAGATTATTTGCTTTGTTTTCTTCAGAAATGTATCTCTTTTACCCCACTGATCACTTACAATAGGGGCTGGAATAAGCTGGATTGCTGTATCTCACTCTCACATCTATTATCCTATGCCATTGGATTGGATTGGATTGCTGTAGTGTATGTTGGTGTTTTTGAAAGGGGTTGAGGATTAGCATTGTACAATAAAATAAGTTTTGTTATGTCTTATACTCTTACAAAATTTTATCTAATTTTTTACATTTGCATAAAGGTATGCTTATGAGCTCTCAAGCATGCAATTTTAATTGGTAACATAGAGTTGTTTGCTAAAAAAAAAAAGTAATGGCATTATTTGTTAAGAGTCCCACATTGAAAAATAAGAGAGAAACATATGGCTTATAAGGCCATGGGATAGATTAGCTAATTGATTGAATTCAATCTTTTCTGGTTTGGCTGATGTGCATTACAACCTAGTTGAGTGACCTCAGCCCAACCATAGATTTTAACATTGTTCACAAGAGCACTAAAGAAGAGCTTGCAAGAGTTACAGTTCTGTTGCTAAACCATTATATGTTTTGAACATGCAGGCTTTAATTTTATCAAAGAACAAGATAAAGGATTGGCCTAGTTCAATCTTGATCTCACTTTCTAGACTTACTTGTTTGAGACTCGACAACAATCCTCTAAGAAAGGTAATTGGTTTTAGTTCTGGAATCTTTATTGTTCCTAAAATGAAGAATGCAATGCCGCTTTCATCTTAAAGTTGTATATTGCTCTGAGAATGATGCAGATTACAAAAGGCCTTATTATTGTTCTTAACATGAAATTGAAGAGCATTTTTCCTCAAGTTAATTCTGCTAGCCTTCAACTTCAAATTGGACAAATTTAGTCACACGACTTAAATGATATGGACACTTTTGGTCTGATCATGGATTTTTCTTTAGATTCAGATGGAAAATTCAAATATGATAACGTTTGGAGGGTATTTTTGTCATTTTATCCTCCAATCTCTTAATTTCCATTGCCATAGACTCCCACTGCATGTTAGGGTCTAGAAATGTGTTAAAGAAAAACTCTAAATCCATAAATTATTAGATGAAATTGTTACGTGCTAGTATAATTTCAGAAGAGTCCACGACAATTTCCTGGCAGGGACCAAATGGAATTAACTCTTTTTCCTCTTTAAAGTTGTACATTCTTTTAGTTAGTGTGTGTGTGTGTGTGTGCCCTATTTGGAGTTTTCAGATGAACCAAAGCTGTGCTCTCTAGGAAAAAAGCAGTGGCCCATCCCATTACTATTTATGATGCAGGATTCTGTCCTTGTGAATTTTCATAAATTGGCTAAAGAACTTAGTTTGTAAATCTTATTCATAAATTATTATTAAGTCATCAAATGATCTGCCATTCTGCCCCAAGTTTGCATGCTGTAACCAATTTTAGAATAATGGCAATATTTAAGTACATTTGAACACCAATTATTTGGTATATGGTCTACCTCCTGGCTCCTACTTGTTTGGCCTAGAGGAGAAAGTTCAATTTTCTCTAACGATTTTATTTCTAACTTGGTTTGTTCATCCCTAGATACCATCAGATGGCTTTCAAGCTGTGGCCAAGCTTCATATTCTGGACCTAACCGGCAATATAGGTTCTTTGCCAGAACATCCAGCATTTTCTTGCATGCCAGGCTTGCAGGAGCTTTATTTGAGGTTTGTTTAGTAAGATGTTACATTCTGATAATCTGATATGTATTTGGCATTTTGGCATCACTTTCATTTTGTGCACTTCTCTTATTCTACATAACTGAGCAGAAGGATGCAGATATCTTTAGTCCCATCTGATATAATGAGCTTGAAGCATTTAAGAATTCTTGATTTGAGCCAAAATACCCTTCAATCAATTCCTGAGGTAACATCTTTTGTCTAATTTAAGTAAAAGACTTTCTGTTTTTCATTTAAGTATTGCCTATATATATAAGCAGGTATTGTGTGAGACACACAATACTTTTTAGTTAAAATGTGATGTTTTTCTATACACTAATAAATAAAAAAAAAAAAGTATTACGCCTTTAGTTAAAAATTAAAAATTATTACAAGTGAGACGGTCATACACAAGACTTTCACAAAAGGATCAAGCCTTGTACAAGATGTCTATTTTTTTTTTGCGTAAAAACCAAGCTATAGAAACTTGCAACATAGACTATGAGTGTCACATTGGATTGTTATACCATGGACCATGGTCCACCTTGTAAGGTGAACCAAATTAATTAATTTTTTTTTTCAACTTAAGTTTTTTTTTTTCTTGTTTTTTTATACAAATAAAATTATATAATTAAATTTGTTTTTTTCAACTAAAGCTTTTTTTTTCTTTTTATACAAATAAAATTAATATATAAAAAATATATCATTAAAAAACTCTAATTAAGATCTTTCAAGTGACACCCATATTGATATTTTTATATATTTTAATATTTTTGTTATAATATAAGATTAGGCCAATGTCACTCAACTGTGATAATGCACATGCATCAAACCACACTAGGGTCCGTTTGGAAAGCAGGAAAATGACTTCTGGAAAATGAGTCATTTTCCGGAAAACAGTTTCATTTCCAGTGTTTGGATGTATTATGGAAAACTGTCTTTGTGTGTTTGATTCATTTTCTGGAAAATGGATAGAATTGTATAATTAAACATTGTAATTGTTTTATTTAAAATATAAAAAATTATAATAGTTATTAAAGTAATGGTATTTAATAAAAATAGAATTTATAAAAAAAAAATTAAAATTTAAAAAAATTTTAAAAAGTTGTAGCAAAGGTTTTTGGCGGTTTCCCCACCTCCTTAGTCCATGGTCATGGGTGATATGGCTTGGTTTTGGTTGAAAACATGCGAAACAGCTATTCTGGCGATTCCATAAAATGACTTACGGAAAAAAATTCCGTAAGTCATTTTCCAGAAAAATGAACTGATTTTTCTTAGTCAACGGAAAACATTTTCCGTTGACCACATTTTCCTGACGTTGCCAAACACAGAAAACTCTGAAAACATTTTCCAGAAGTCATTTTACAGGTTACCAAACACAGCCTCAAAGATTGAATGCAATCAATTAGCTAGTTTTAGCCCATGGTCTTATGAACTCATATGTTCTCTCTTATTTTTTCAATGGGGGACTCTTAACGGTTTTAAATTAACATACGATTATATTTAGTTACTATATTATGTTCATTTTCAAAATGCAGTAGGTTCATTTTTACAATACTAATGGAAATACATGATTATACTAATGAACATTAAATAAGTTCATTAAGCAAGCACTACAAGTTCTTTTTCACAATTGTAATGCAACTATATTATAATGATGGATCTCAAATAGATTCATTAATGTAACGTTGCAAGTTCATTTTTACAATAATAAATGTTCATCTTTATAATATTAATGCAACTACATCATAATACTGCTAAACCTAAAATAGATTCATTAAGAGAATATTAGGTTCATTTTCACATGTAGAAGGTTCATTTTATCAAGCAAGTCCATCAATAAACAACTAAAATCCAAAATATATTAATGTGAGTACCATTCAAAAGATGTCAATGAGATATTTTTAATAATATATTTTGTAACGTTGATTTTATTGACCATGTTACACACCCCTAATTTTACCAATCACAAACCAATCCTCTATGATGTGGCAAAATCCTACATTAATAAAATTAAAATTAAAAAAAGAAAAACTAATGCCTAGGATTTTGTCATGGAGTGGAGTGGTTAGTTTGTAAGTGGTAAAATGAGGGCAATTAGCAAAAAAAAAAAAAAAAAAAAAAAAAGAATAATGTGTAAATGATAATATGCAAAATGATGCTTTTTAATGAACCTCCAGTATTGAACCATGATCCATGATATAATTGACTGTCACATTGCAGTTTTTATCCACAGATCCATAGAAGCTTTAGATCTTTTTGAAGATGAAGCTTTAGATCTTAATCCTCTACTTTGTTATATGTGACTTGGCTGCAGGGAATGAAAGATTTGAATTCTCTTACGGAGCTGGACCTTTCAGACAATAATATTTCTTCACTTCCACCTGAACTAGTAAGCACTAAGCATACAGAGCTTCTATATCTAGAGAGCCATGACTGTCAATTTCTTAAAAGTGCACAGTATGAAAGCATGAGGATATGAGGTTTGATAATCATGTTAGATAGAGATCAAACTCTTTGATTCTTTCTCAATGGCAAACTTTACAAGCCTAGGATGCAGATGACTAAAATGTTACACTTAATAATTGAAGTCACCTACAATGGATACTGTATGATATAGTGAAAAGTGACAGCTTTTAAACATTCGCATCATTGCATTTCTATTCTGGTTTTCTCAAATCTGTGAGACAACATATACTTGCTTGTGTAGATCTGGCCCTTTTTTAGGGCTTGATTTAATCATGTCAAAAACTATGGTAAAAACAAGATCCAGTCAAACGCTTTCAACCAGCATAACATCTCTTTCCTTCAAAGCATGAAACTGCAAAAGAATGTTAAGTTTCTAATACAAAGTATATCTTTCTGCACATTAACTCATTGCTTTCCCAAAAATTTATGTTTGTAGGGTTTACTGGAACCCAGCCTGCAAGTGTTAAAAGTTGAGGGAAACCCACTGCGGAGGTACAGTATTATTTTCTTTGATATTGTGCATCCTGATTATCACAAATAGTCAAGGTCAATTAACAGATTCTTTTCCCTTTTTCCACCCCCAGCATCCGAAGGGCAATTTTGGATAGAGGAACAAAAGCTATTTTGAAATACTTAAAGGACAAAATTATAGAGCATTAACACCTTTAATCTGGTCTGAGTTCTTTTTGGAGCTTTACTTTTTGGGTCAATGTGAAAGTAAAAATTGTATCTTTAGCCTGTATCTTTTATGACCAAGTTTCATATCAAAGACCAACTGCAACTTCCTTTTAAACTATTGATGTATCTTTCCTGTGTGATTGTTTCGGAAAATATACAATTATTAATGTTGTTGTAATTGGTGTATTATGGACTGAAGTTCAATATGAGAATGTTCCTGATTCCTTTGCAATTGGCATAGTATTATGATTTATGAACTCAATTTCATTAAGCATGGTGTACTACAATTGTTCATGTGAATAAATTTTGAGTACTGGTGTACTCATGGTTTCTGCTGTTAAGTACTACTTGTACATGAACAATAATAGCCATAGTTTAGTACTTAAACGGCAGAAATCATTTGTACTTTAGTACTCAAATAATTTCTGCTGATTAAGTACTAAACAAGCCATTATTGATTACTTTACACAACTAAATACGAACAGCACAGGTTATTGCTGTCGGCCTGTCAAATAGATAAATTTTACAGCTACGTGCCTGTTGCTTTGACGTTGTCATCATCTTTGACGTTTTCATCATCATTTGCTTTGACGTTTTCATCGTCATTTTCAGCTTCCCGCAATAGTTTGAATTTGATAATCTTTTGAAGCTGGGTTATTGGATTTACTCGCTTGGCCGATGCTTGCTTAGGATCAGCTATGCATTTCCCCGAGAAAAGGTTAGCATCAGATGGACCTGTCTCTTCATGAACCACTGGAGGGGCATCTGCATGAAAGAGCTTTATTAAGACAGATGATAAAGTACTACATGTATGGTGATTGGCTCAATATAACAGTCATTAAAATGATGAGAATAGGTGTTGACAACACAGACACAAACGGAATATAACTCTATTTGCAGTGACTGAATGAGCATAGTGAGAGCAAGGTGCAAATGACTTAATGTGTTTCTTCTACCATAACTAATGCACATTTCTCTGAAGACATATGGTTACAATATATAGAGATTTAGTAGAGGTCCTCTTTAAGTTTAAGCACAGATATACTTTTGCGAATGATATATGGATATGAACCTTATGCCAATGCTATTCCCCATGTGTTTGCACCCCATATTTCTCTTTATACATGATATATGAGGGCATAATCTAGAATCAAGATTGCATGTGCCTATATACATGCCAGTTAGCATTTTGATAAATATTGTCACATGAGGGCCAATATCTAAGCTTTACAGCACAATCTCCTCATATTTCAGTTAAAGTCTCCAAGATGTAGGTTAATAGCAAAATTTGTAATATGGCTCACCAGCTTCACCAAAGACAAGGCATGTTCCAATAGTCTCCACATATTCCCCTACCTGTAAAAAAACAAAAGGGAATTATATGAGCTCAGAAAATGATTCAACTACACACCAAACTATTATATGAAGAGGGCATGGGCTATTATACAAAGATTTAGTCCAAATTGAAACACACTACTGTTTCATGCCAATGGCTCAATGAGGAACTTGGGACATCCTGTTTTTATTTATTTATTTATTTGTTTTTTGGAGGGAGATGACGAGAGAAACCGGCAGCCACTCCTACACGAGTAAAAGTATGTAACTTTTTCCAAAATTTAAGCACAGACAACATTCCAACCCAGAGAAACTTGGAGTTATTTAAAGAAAAAGATTAATCAAAAAGTAAAAACTCCAGAGCTCACCAGCTTGATTTTTCCATCAATGGTCAAAATGGGGTTCAACGTATCAAGTCCCTGCATTATTTATTAGAATACATACATTACGTGTCACAAAATCAATACAAATAAATAATTATAGTATTTATAATACAGTATAGTATATAGGAAAGCAAGAAATTGATACCGAAAGAACATAGGGGGCATTTGGGGGAATTGAAATTTGATCAGAAACACTGTCCAGATCCATCAATACATACTCTTCCTCCTTCAATTCATCATCATGCCGCTGAAAATTCTGCTCCATATAACCCAAAAGGAAAATCTTTTTGGGGCTCCAATTCGCCTTAAAGTATCCGTGTAAACAGGGTTCGTAGTGTTTGGCGGAGATAGATAGTGTCGTCGGCTGGTCGCGAGGCTGAGGCAGTGAGGGGTGGAAGCAGAGGCTACTCAGGCAAGGCTAGGGTTTTGCTTCTGCACTGTGCGTCACTGCGTCTCTCGGTCTCTCTGCAGCTCTCTTTGGTTTGAGAAGAAAAGTTCACAAATCACAAGGAATAAAATTTTAATTTTGTGAAAAAGAATAAAAGGCAGATTTTGGGAATGAATTTTTTTTTGTGTTTTTTTAAATTTAGTTGGTAGAGAAGAAGTTATAGTTTTATTATTATATTAGTTTTTCATGCGTATTATGCGAATGAGATAATGCCCATTTTATTATTAAATAAACATTTCAAAATATATAAAAGATATTCATGTATATGTAATTGAATGTTAAATTTGTTTATTTAAATTACAATTCAAAGTTTATTTTGGTGTATCAAATATTTTCTCTTTAATAAAATCAAGACATAATAATTTCTATTTATTTATTGTGTAATGGTATTTTTGTTTAACAATTCATAGTGATTGGCCATTTGGATTTCCAGGGATCCCCGCAGATTTTCCATATACAATTTTAGAATATTTAATGTAGTTAATTAAATATTAATAATTTATATTTATTAATTATCAGTAGACTAATTGACCTTATTATTTGTTTTTTTGAAAACATTGACCTTATTATTAAATAATGAGTTAATATTCAATTTAGTTATCGACTATAATGATTTTTTTAAATTTAGTCTTAAATGACATTTTGTATTCAAAAAAAAAAAAAGTTACCGACTTCGTTTATTTTACTCAATTTAGTCATTTGATAAAATAGTTTGATAATTTAACCTTTATTGATACCCAATTTAGTTATCGACTATAGTGATTTTGCTCAAAATAGTCTTAGACTATAACCAACATAGTTGGCGTGATGGTTCAACACCTTGTCTCTTAAGCATAAGGTTGGGGGTCTGATCCTCACCCATGTGAATGGACTAAACCATTTGGCTAGTCCTCTATCATTAGTGTCCTGACCTGACCGTTATGGATTTAATTTAGCCATCAACTATAGTGATTTTTATCAATTTATTCACTAAATTTAACAGCCGAAGACTCAATTGGATAATATTATCAAAATCGAGGACCTAGAAAAATTACTATAATCACTGAATTGGATATTAAATCATTAAACAATTGTATTATTAATTAATTTGAATCAGGTTAGAACCGTTGGATGATACCATTATTATCCAATAATAACTAATAAGTTTAAAATAATTTAACAAAATATGGCAAAATGGTATATGCATTACTGTTTTTAAAGGGAAAAAAAAACAGAAATTAAAAATCTTTTTGGACTTTGTTAAAATCGAGGTCATGAAAAACTGGCGCGTTTGGAATATAATCATCCTAGTTGGCAAGTAATGTTTGTCTGACACGGAATTCCACAAATTCGCTTACTTGGGCTGTGTGGGTGCGCTCCACGTGTCACCTGACGACACCTCAGCTTCCGCTTTCAGCAACCTACGGACATGTCTTCGCACTGTCCAGAAATCCATCACCGATTTTGACCGATTCAATTTCTCAAAGTAAAACGCAGTAATAATTAAGAAAAGGGTTCAGTAATTGAATTATTAAATATTAGAAATTTTCTAACCAAAATCAGAAAAATCTGTTAAAATAATAAAGAATCGGATTTCTGGGGAAGATTCTTCTCCTTCCTTACTAAGATTCTAGACAGACAAAAGCTTGTGACAGCCAAGAAATGTGGCCATAAAAGCAAGCTCAACCAGTTGGACATTTTGACATTTTTGTCTTTAGTTTGCTCTCCAATTTTTTTTTTCTTTTTTTGGGTTTTGTTTTTGAAATTTACTATTTTTTTCTTTAATTGCGGCAAAAAAGTTGAAAATAATCGCCACTCATAAAAGCTTCACCGGTCGCTTTCCTCTTCTCCTTTTCTTTCTTTCTTTCTTTCTTTCTTTCTATATATATAAATATATATACGTATATATTACTCCAATGACTCCGCTACTGAATTCTCTTTTCTTCACCTACTTGAGATCTCGCAAACCCCTGGGTTTCTTTCTCTCTTTCTGTTTTGATTTTCTTTGAATTTTGGGTTCCTGTACGGTTTTGAGATCTGGGTTTTTAAAATTCTCTTGAAGTTTTACTCGAAAAGTTTTGAATTTCAGCTTTGTTGTTTGTTGGGTTTTCAGTTTTCAGCTTTGAAGGTCCCGTCTTCTGATGATAATTTCGTTGAACCCACGATTTTCGTATTCAATTTTGTCGAATTTTGTTAAATCTGATGTTTTCTTCATAAACTGTCTCAACTGTCTCCGATTCCGCCTAAAAATTTGATAGCTTTCGTATTTCTGGGTTTTAGATTGTGTGGATGAAAATGGGGGATAAATTGAGGTCAGCTTCCATGGATGACTTGCCAGTGCATTTGGTTCTTGAAATCTTGATATCGGGTCGATTGAGAGCTGTTGATTTAGTGAGTTTGGAAATGAGTTCGAGGACTTTCAGGTTAAGTCATGGGATGTTTCCTAAAGAATTCAGGTCGTTGGTGGAATTTGCTGCTTTTCAGCTCTGTGCCTCGCACCCCATATATGCTTCTCTTCAATTCAGTGCCCGGAGAGAGCTTTTGAATCGGTGTAACGATAATTGGAAACGAGTTCTCAGATTCTTGCAGTCCGTGAAGCAGTCCTCTGACATGGTTGAAACCTCTGCAGGCAATGTACTAATTCTTACAAGCTTTTGTCTTTTGTTTATCCATGAATGAATGTGTTTTTGACTTTGATCATTTGTTTAAATTGAGGTTTTAACTGTATAGGAACTTCCTTATATTGATTGTTGTGCTGAATTTTTTGTTTTGAAAATTGAAATAGCAAAGTATATCTATAGAACCCTGAAGGACTAGGTGGAAGAAACATGTTTGTTGTGATTCAGATATCAAGGTCTTGTTATTCTAGTTTTTTGGGTATGGGTGATAATGGCTCTGTTTGACAGACTTAAGCTGAAAACTTAGCTAAAAGCTGATGTAGCTAATAAGCTAACTAATTGAAATCAGAGTATTTGGTAAAATTAGCTATTGAATAAGCGGATAACTGTAAAAATAAAAAGATAAGCTGAGATACTATGATTTTGATTGATGAAGGGTAGATGGTGTCATTCTTGTAAATTAATAAGGATTAAAAAAGGAAAAAAAAAAAAAAAAGTTAAAATCCAATAGTTTATTTTAAACCGCTACCTAGGAGAGCATTTCAAAATAAACTGTTATTTTAAGCTTTCCATGTTTTACCAAGCAGGACTTATAAGCTTATTTGTATGTTGTGGGCTGTTGAGGTTGAGTGCATTATTGCTTATTACTGCATGTCATTGGCAGATGCAAATTAAGAGCGGAAGATATCACACATTGCTGATTAATGATGCGGCTGTATACTCGTGTGGCTCGAGTTTATGTGGTGTTCTTGGTCATGGGCCTGAAACAACACAGTGTGTGGAATTTACGCCTATCAGCTTCCCGTTTCCTGTACAAGTCATCCAAGTTTCAGCTTCCCACAATCACGCCGCTTTTGTGACCCAGTCTGGAGAGGTAAACATGGTCCATATTTAGCTATTTTTTCTTATATGTAGGATAGGTGTCATGAGTTCCTTTATTTAAACTCCATTGGATTTTGAGTTTACATATGCAGAGTATGTCATTTTCTCGTTTTTCCAACTTGATGGCGGTTTCTATATACTTATACTGTGTTTTATTCTTCTTTTTGGGTATATTTGCTGTTTCCTAGGACTAATTTCTCATATGTATACTTGGGGCCCTAAAAGTTCCTTTTTTTTTTTTTTTGGAAATTATGGTGTTGGTTGAAATATGAGACAGCCAGATAGGTCATAATTTAAGGATAAATCTTAATTAATCCTTTTTACTGTGTCACTAATGTTATTTGCAATTTGTGTAGGTATTCACTTGTGGAGATAACTCATCCTTCTGTTGTGGGCACAGTGATACAGGTCGCCCTATATTCAGGCCTCGGCTTGTAGAGGCACTAAAGCATATACCCTGCAAACAGGTAGTTATTTATTGAATGAATTAGATGGAAATTTGCAATTAATATCTAGTGAAAGTCCTTGAAATGCTTTAACAATTTGACCAAGACAATTGGACAAGGCATTATTGCTAGCTAAGTAGCTAGTTCTCGAACCCTTAACCTATTTTTTGGAAGTGAAAACAACCGGTGTCAATGCCATTTCACTCTCTAGCCTATAAAGACAAGGCTTTGCTTCATATAATTTATTATTCATATATAGAAGCAAACCCGCAATCATTATCCGATGGTGTGCACTTGGTAAACCCTACTTTGTGACCCTACTTGGCAAATGACCACAATGAGTTAACCGAGCCTAGATTGCCATAGCTGACAGCTCAAACTCAAACCAAGAAGACCAGTAGGCTACTCCCTGTGGGAGTCAAACTTGTAACATTGTTGTTACTAAGTCAACAGTCTGACCAACTTGGCTGAGGTTGTCCCCAATTCTAGTTTCTACTTGAATATGCAGCTCACGATTGTTGAAACTGGTTCAGGTTGCTGCGGGTCTGAGTTTCACCATGTTTCTTACAACACTAGGCCACGTCTACACATGCGGGACAAATGCACAAGGTCAGCTTGGTCATGGCGACACACTGGATAGGCCAACGCCTAAATGCGTAGAACTGCTTGCATCCAATGGCTCGGTCGTTCAAATTGCTGCTGGCCCAAGCTATGCCCTTGCTGTGGCGTGTGATGGGTTACTCTACTCTTTTGGTTCGGGCACCAATTTCTGTCTTGGCCACGGGGAGCAGCACAATGAACTTCAGCCGCGTGCAATCCAGTCATTTAGGCGGAAGGGCATTCATCTGCTTCGTGTTTCTGCTGGCGATGAGCATGTTGTAGCACTCGATTCCAACGGATATGTAAGTCATCAAACTGTAATAAATTGAATTAACGGATTCTTTGTCTCTTCCACCAACTGTTTATTAAAGTCTTCTCTCGGTTACTGCAGGTGTACACTTGGGGAAAAGGTTATTGTGGTGCACTCGGACACGGAGATGAGATCAATAAGACTACTCCAGAACTTGTCAACAACCTTAAGAGCCACCTCGCCATTCAGGTTTTCGAAATCTCTTTCAGTTTCACTTCTTTATAGGAATCATTAACTGGAAGCACCATTCATGTCCCAGATAATATAATTGGAGCAATATAACATATGCTAAGCATGCTAATTTTTTTAAGGAGACCTGAAGTTACTATGATGCATTAATTATACCTTAGACTTCCCTATAAATTCCCACAACCTTAGAAGATTAAACCCCATTATCTCATTTTCTGCATCATACTTTCCAACTGCTTTTTTCTCATAAGAATATTTGATTGGTGGTATAAAAACCATAATTTCCAATCTTAAATCTGACTTGAAAGACCAAAAGATAAACTGAATGCTGCTTTGCTTTTTCATCCACATTTCATTCTTGAACTCGGCCAAAAATTGGTTTGGTTTCCATGATAGGTTTGTGCCAGTAAGAGGAAAACTTTCGTGTTAGTGGATGATGGTTCGGTCTTTGGCTTTGGGTGGATGGGGTTTGGTAGCCTCGGTTTCCTTGACAGAGGAGTATCCGATAAAGTTGGAAGGCCCCGGGTCCTCGACAGCCTGAGATCCCATCACATATCCCAGATTAGCACTGCCCTGTACCACACCATAGTAATCACGAGTCGCGGGCAAATCTTCGGGTTTGGAGATAACGAAAGAGCGCAACTTGGAATAGATACGCTCCGGGGATGCCTAAATCCTACAGAAATTCAGCTGCAGAAAGCATCACCAATGTAGGATACTGGTAAAAATTGGACCTTATTTAAGCTGATTTACCATTAGGAGTTATTTCATATTGGGACTTCATTATTCCCCTTTTTTTCCCAAGAACTAATTGTGGTGCTGTAGTTCTAGGATCTGTTGTGAATTGTGAATGTTTCTGTTCACGAAAAACAACTTTGTTTCCTATTTTCTTGTTTTGCACTTGTACTATGTTTACAAATGCTAGAATGCAAGGATATTTTTTATGAGATAATTTGTTTTATATTTTTTGAATTTTTTAATACAAAACCACATATTTAGAAGAGTAACAGAAGTGTCATTGCATGCATTACATTAATGGGCATGCAAATATTTTTTTAAAGGATACTAAAAACTGCAAATCTTTTTATTTCTTCCAAATAATACTCTAATTTCACACTTTATAAAGTTCTGAAAATAAAATCTAGACTAACACTTATGGATCGGATTAATCAAGATTCGAACAGTCTCAGTCCTCTTTGACTTCATTAATCAAGATTCAATCCGTCCCACGGATTAAGATAGTAAAATGGTAAGTTTTTGCCTTAAATCTAAATTGCAACTCTTCCTATAAAAATTGAAAATGTTGCTTTTGAAGTTGAGTTGTGATACTAAAAGAAAGAAAGCAATGTTCCTTGAAAACACCAAACTTAACATTAAACTGAGGAAGTTGAGGTCTCAGATTCTTCCAAATACTGACGAAAAACCCGCAAGATGTTGGAGAATGTCACAATTCCGACCAGGCTCCAATCATCCTCAATCACCCAAACATAATTAACACGATTAGCGATGGCCTGAATCATCACCGCCGCCAGAGAGCTGCCGGGATGGCACACGATGGCCTCCGCTCTTCTGCTCATCCTCAACGACTGGCTACTGGAGGAGTTGCCGTCGATGTAGGCCATGAGCTCCCCGGCGGAGAGCGCGGCGACGGCGGCGGCCACCGTCTCGTCGCAGGCGGCGAGGGCGGAAGGGGAGATCTCTCGGATCAGAACGCCGTCGTCGTCCACCACCGCCACCGAGGTCTGATCGGCGAGGGAGCGGTGAATGGCCTTCAGAGCTGAGGACGCCGGGGAGTGGTAGCCGACGGCGGAGAATTCAGCGGCGATTATCCCCAGCGCGTGAATGGAGAGCGCCGGGAGGGGGGAGAAAAGGCCGATTGAGCCCAGGAGATATCTCATAACGTCTTCTTGAGTTAACCAGCAGAATTCCTGGGCGTTGTGAAGGGTTGTGATCGCCGGAGGTGTCTTCTTTTGCAGATGGAATTTCTTTCTTGATGATGATGACCTTACTCTCTCTATTGGAACTACGAGGTTCTGGACACCTTGGGCCATCAAATCAATGGCTTCTACTACGCTGCAATATAATCACGTTAGAATTTTAATTAGTTAGATTAGTTAACCATACAATTATGTTATGTAATCTCTATATAAACATGCTTCTCATAACACAAAATGTTTACTCATTCTGGCTCGGTGTGGTGTGTAACATTTTGTTGTGTGTTATGCAACTCGTTGCTGTGTGTTATGCCACTTATGCCGGGATTAGTTACTCGTCTCTTAATTTATTGATTTGTCTTTAGTTAGTTATTAAGTTGTCCATGGATGCTTCAAATTTTGAAATTTAGTCATAAAATTGGATTAACATATGGGCATTGATCTTGTAAAATCTATGGTCCATATTAGTCCACATAGTTCTCACATGGGAATCTTAATTATATGAATACCCCTCTCCATGTGAGAATTTGTGGATAAATTCAAATCAAATATCTAATGGATAAAAATAAGCGGCATCATTTTTGTACAAATTTTTAAAATGAGTAGGGTTATTTTTATAAATATTGTAAAGTTTTGTTTATTTTCAATTGTTATATTTACTAGATCAATGATTTAGATTTGTGTCATCGCCTAGGGCATGGTTCTTACCTCATTATGACCTATAAAGTGTCATTTTAGTATTATAATAATTTTAAAAAAAGATATCCTCAAGAACTCAATTAATATCAAGGAATCCTAAGAATGAATATTCCCTTGCAAAGGGAATAATTCATTTTCAAGAATGTTATTCATAATTATTCCTGGAAATAATATGTCAAGACGCATAATAGAATATGTCTATTTTTAAAAATGTTATTTCATTTGCGACCTATTTCATGAATAAAAAATTACTTTAAGTTTCTACTAATGGGATGCAATTGAGAAATTTCTTCACTCCAATCACAAGAGAAGTCAAATTTTTACTACTATTTCTTGAATATATACATACGTATTAGCATTCCGCGGTCATGAATTAATTATATTCGAATAGGAAATTTAAAAAATTTTATTTTTTACTTTTCTTCTCACAATTATTAAGTCATTAACTCATTCTCCCATTTTTTTCTTAAATATTATTGTTGTTACATTTGGTGTATAAATTTAATATTTTATTACATACGGTCCTTCTAATATTTTTTTTTATATAAAAAATAGTAAATGTGTAACACATCCTCTAATTAAAAACTATACATTTTTACTATCTAAGAGCCAAAGTGGTCAAGGTAATAATATAGTTCTAAACTGAAAATGAGATGTATTTCTATTGATTTTTACGGACAAAATATTTAATCAGAAGCACTAATTAAATTAAATGTAACAAAATAGTGAAAGTTGTATATCAAATATAATATTTAAGGATCAGAAGCGGTTAATAGTTAGGAAAATTTTCTCTCATTTGTGAGTCAGAGTTGAGAGTTGAGAGTTGAGTATTTGATAAGTATTACATTTTTTACATAAGTATTATAATTTCAACCCTTAATATTATATTTTGATTTAGTATCACTTTTTTTTTTTTTCAAAAGCATCACATTTTTGCATTATTACATTTTCTCTCATAAGTAACAATTAAACATTTTATCCATGATTAGTGTTATATTCATTTTCCTCAAAACTCAAAAGTAATACAATTTTCCTTATCAGTAACAAATAACTTATTCCTAGTTAGTATTATATTTTTCAGTAAGTATTACATTTCCATTATGACCCAACGACTCGTCAGATATGTAAGACGGCCTCACAACAGCCTCACTCTAATATTTATGGTGTTGAAAGTGAAAATAGTAAATAATTTTTTTTATCAAAAACATTAAAAAAAAAAAAAGAATAAGATATTGTTCTAGTAGAGTAGTAATGTAATAGGTTGAAAAAAGCACTAAATTGATAGAATAGAAAAATATTATGTGTAATTTCATTTTTCATACTCAATTTTTATTTATACACATAAAATATTAATATAGATATTTGCATTAGGATAAACAAAACAAAACAAAAAACTTATCATGTCTGTCATATCATAAAGTAAAATTTAGAGAGTAAGATTTAAAAAGAGTAAAATTGGATAGAGTAATAATACCTAGAAGAAGGTTGGAGGTGGCGAATGGGGCCGGGGATCTGAGAGAGCAAGACAGAGAGGGGTGCAGAAAGACCCAAAGAAGGGGAAGAAAGGTTCTCCTCAACTTCGCAAAGGTAAGAGATGATATCAACCATGCATATTTTCCCAATGCACACGCACCCTACAGCTTTGTTCTCGCCGCCGCCGGAGTGGTCGCAGCTCCACACGCTGATGGCGTCGTCCTCGCCGGAGTTGAGCGCCGCCAGGGCGTCTCCCACAGTGGCCGACGCCACGGAGAGCGACCTCAGCGCCGGCTTGCCCAGGCAGAGATCAGCTACCTTATGACCCAACAACCCAGTTGCCATGCAAGTACTAGGAGAGAGAGAGAGAAAAGAGTGTTTTGTGGCAGTTGCTTATTTTGGGGGATGGGGGGTTTTGGGTTGAAGCTTACTTATTAAGGAGAGTGTTTAGCTTGGGATCTCCAACAAACACTTCAACACCTACCCCAGGCACACCTCACGCTCCCCACAACTAGTTTTTATTTTTACATTATTATTAATTACACCAACAATGTAGTGGAGGAGATCTCGAAATTGACTCTTTGTGCTTCAACAGGTTGAGAAAAGTATATATGAACAGATACTACAATGTAATAGGGTCAGTTGTATTCAAAAAAAATTACACCAACAATGTTATTTTTATTAATGTTTTAACTAAATATTTTACTTAATAACTTACATGTTAAGTATCGGTTGTTATGCTATGGACCCAGGTCCATGTTCACAATTGTACTACTTTATGTTTACAATTTTAGTACTCTATGTTCACAATTTTAAAACTCTATGGTCCTACAGCCTATCAGCTAATTTTGGCTTATTTGATCACTATTAGTTGTCTGGTTAATAAGCTTTTTGTAACTCTAAAATACTAAAATTCAAAAGGCTACTCAAAGTAGCATTTTCAATTAGCTTTTTGAGAAAAAAAATTTATACCAAACAGCTATAAGCTAACAGCCAACCCAATCAGCTAATGTTATTAACAAATCATACCTTCTAACCCAAACGGCCAACGGCCAATTCAATCAGCCAACAGTCATTTACCAAACATGACCTATATTTACAATTTTAGAACTCTATGATCACAATTTTTGAATTTTATATTCATAATTTTGGAACTATATATTCACAATTACCTCTATGTTCACAATTTCGTAACTCTATTAGTTACACCAAGAATGTTATTTTTATTCACGTTTTACCTAAATATTTTAGTTAATAGCGTACATGCATGTTAAGTGTCATAATAATGTCTGAATCCACTTTGGTCCGATCTAAATCGGAAGTGGGTCCCACGTATATTTTTACTATAATATAGTCACTTTTTATGTTATTTTATGCTATTTTTCAAACAAAAGATCTCTGTGATGGACTCAATTGAAAGAGTCTTAGTAAGAATTGAATTAACGAAAAATACATTTTTTTACTGTCTTAGCAAGAGAGTAATAAACACATTCACTGATCTACGCATAAAATAAAAAGACACTTATTTAAAGTGTCTAACTAACATGAAAAATTCGCTGTATCATTTATCGTTGGAAAAGGTAGAGATGAGAGATGCATCTGCATGCAGATCGAGGATTGTGAATCAAAGTAATGAATGAGTGAATAAGCTGAGGGCCCACCATTTGTCGCACGTTAATTAAGGAATCACAGTGCATGTTGAGAATCAAATGTAAGGTCTAGAATGAACGTTGGAACATGATTACTATATCCTATTTGACAAATGCATATGAATGAGGCAATTACATTTTTAGTCTGTGTAATTGTATAGCATGTGATATTATTATTTTGATCAAAATATATATTAATTTAGGGATCAATTTGAAAATAATTTATTAAATCACGGCTATGTAACAGTAACACTCTTATCATGGTTATTGTAAATTATTCATTGTTTGGAGCACTTTTTTTTTCTTTTCTTTTTTTTAACTATTCTTTGTTCATAACAGTTAGTTGAAAATTTAGTTAAAAGTTGAAAAGTTCAATAATACATACACTTACAGGCCGTTTGGTTGTAAAAAGTGTATTAGAGGAGAAAAAAATTGTAATTTTGTGAAAAATGAATATGGTGGAATAAAATAAGAATTCAAATTTTATTATTTGGTAGGCATGAATAGAATTAATGAGAATTTCAATTATAGTATTTGGTATATATTGAAATTGAAAAGAAATAAGTAGTATAAAGATCAAAATGTCAAGTGTAATTGCAATTTAATTTCTAGAAAAAACTGTATTATTAGGGAGGGTAATTTGGTGCTCACACTCCAAACTTTCTTCTGGAATTGCAATTTGCAGGGGAGGAGGGGAGGATTTGCATGCAATTCCTCAAATGTGAGGAATTATAATCCCTATAAATTGCAATTCTTTCCAACCAAAGTCTGAAAGTTCTCACTTCTTGGAATTAAATGGAAAATAAATAGCAATTCCTCTCTACCAAATGCCACATTAGCTAGAAGTTAAAAGTCAAAAGGTGTGATGCTAACTAATTAAATTAGAACCCATGGGTTGTGGATCAAATGACGCGAATCTCTTTCAATTTAAGCAAAGATCGAATTGTCACTTTATTAATTTATTTACCAAATAGTGCTAATACTTTAAAAATAAGTTATAAGTTGTTTCTAAAATCTAGCCCAATAAAATCTATATGTACGTGCAAGACCGGACCATTACAAATATCGGAACCAATCAACCATACAATCATATCCTACATTATCAACCAGCAACAACAATTGAATGCCACTTGGAAAAAGAGTCAGAACATGCAAGTCCAAATCAAAATCAAGTTGAATACATTGCCGTTCAATCCATGCACTAGTTTACTTCCTTAACTATGAATTGAACATGACGAGTGCAATAATTCCATTCTATCCCCAATAGATTTTGATTCAACTGAATTACTTTAGGCCAATGAATTAATCATTACAAATTAAAATATAATAAAATTTAAATTTCTTAATTTATTAGGCTTTTAATTAGTTGTTTTAATTTAATGTAATTTTTTAATTCAAATTATAATTTCAGTATATGTATATAATTCAAGAATGATTTTCAAATTTTAATTTAAATATTTATAAAATTATTAAAGACTTTATTGCATAATTTTTTATCCATTATAGACATTAATGCAAACTTTTAATAATTTTGACAAATCTAATAAGAAAATTTCATACCGTATTTAGGAATTTATGAAATTAGAAATTTAAGATTAAGGATTTGATCATTCGAACTTGAGGAGTTCTTGTTTCATGAGTGATGACTCACGAGGATCGACGGAGGTGCTGATGGAAAGCTTGAGGTAGAGGCGGCAGTTCGGCGACCTATTGACTTGCTATTGTCTTGCAGGCTGCGAAGGCGCATGTTATGATGCACATACAGTAATGTAGGCTTCTACTGATCGATAAAGAGTGAAGATTGAAGTTTGCAATTGTAAAAAGCTGAAGAAGATAGAGGAGTTGAGGAGCACCTATAAATCTAAAGATTATAAGTGGTTTGTGAACGATTAAAAGTGGAATGACATCAATAAATTTAAGAAAAAGAAGAAGAAGAATTAACTCATCATAATAAAGAGGAGTTGAGAAGATGGTACGATGAATGGACCAAAATGTTGGACCAACTAAGAGCTGTGAAGTTAATTTGGACCATGGATTTTGGCCACATGGTATACAAAAAAAAAAAGAAATTAGAAATAAATAGAGGGACAAGTTATAAACGAAGGGTAGAAGAAACAGTATTTATTGTGTATCCCCCACTCGACTAGTCCGTTTAGTACCACACCAAAACTTAATAGTTAAGACTTGGTTCCAAACCACCACACGTTTGTTTGGCAAATTTACCAAGGTGACGTTGCGCCCTAAAGAATGGTTGAGGTGTTTCGCCGTCACCCTTCTAATCTTGTGGCTTTTATAAAAAGAGGTCTAAATTTACATTTATTTTTGACAAGACTTTAATTTGCATTTATTTGGGCCGTTTCATAAAATTAAATTACCTTCATTTTTTCGTTTTATGTCCTTTCAACTTGTCAAACATTTTATCAATGATCAATTTGTCACCTATAGAAATTACAGGTTGTTGGCTTGTTGCCTTTAATTTGATCTATATATCCAATTATAAATTCATCTCTCTCTAGCTATAACTTGTAGCACCGATTCTCCTTCTAAGAGTCTTCATTAATAACCTTAAACAAATGATATTACATGTATTATTATATATTTATATTATTACAACAAAATTAAAAGAATATTTAGTTTGGCTTAACTCAAAAGACTCGTAATTTTTAATGTCTTGTTTGTTCTATTTATTTTGTTTAAGTTATATCACTTATTATCTAACATTGACTAACCTACAACCATCGACAAATATGTTGTGAATCATAATCGGCATTATAAGATGAATTATTATTAATTGTTCTTTTTTAGTATACTGACTGTTTATTTTTAATGTATTAAAAGTTTATTTTTGGATAGTATACTAAAATTAAACTTTCAATATACTAAAAATAATTATGTATGTTACTGATTCATTTTACAATATGAATCATGATCTGCAGTGTAATTATTAACAATCACCCCCTGAATCCAAAATCCAACATTGATGAATCCTTAAAGACCAAAAGGAATCGAATGACAATAAAATATTTTTAGTGACAATAGAAACCCGAAGCTATTATGTGTGGGTGTTCACGGGGTAAATCATGCCTTGTGACCCTAGTTGACTCAGGACCATAAAGAAGTAAATTAGTATGGGTTGAATAGCTGACCAGTTCAAACTAATAATGTCAACAAGCAACTTTCGTTGAATACTTACCAAGTCAAACCTGACCAACTTGGTTGGATTACACTATATATATATATATATATATATATATATATATATATTGGGAGCTAGTCATCTCATAAGTTTTTGGGACAAGAATGGTCACTAATTAATGAAAAATACTACTTGTATTCTGAAATTCTGTTCTCAACTTTTATTCTCTCTCACAAATTTTGGATATAGACAACTTTTTCTTGAATCACAAAATGAAAATATTATATTCATACTTGTCACATCATGGAGTATAATTGATTGAGTAGAATTTAAAAGTACCCATAATAAAACTTCTAATTAATATAAGAGCATCCATACTAAGAGTTTAGGAGTTTTCGGAATAGTAAAGTGTGATGTGCAAGAAAGAGAAGGAAGAGAGAGAATGCATTTTAACCTCCTGCAAAATTGGTTCTTGGAACAGTGCACTGCATGAGTGAAAGGAGTCCCCAAGAGGACCTGACAACACTTTATTTTTTATTTTTTATTTTTTAAAATCTAATTTGTTTTTTTTTTTATTTTTTTTATTTTATTCTCATCCCATTTTCTCTTTCCTAATTACACTTACAAAAACTTCTAAAAAATCGCAAAAAAAAAAAACTTCATTGATAGATCAATGGAGTTTTCTATGGTTTTTGAGAAGTTTTTGTAAATGTTATTAGGAAAGAGAAAATGTGAGGGGAGGAAAAAAAAAATAAAACAAAATTAAAAGAAAGTTTAAAAAAGAACATTGCAGCCTGACATCACAAACCGCAGAAATAAAGCAATCACGCTCCAGCTGGGCACGCGGGAGTGCTGGGTCTCCGATGCAGAGCTGATAATTTCAGATGTCAGATTATGGACCTTCACTTGCAGGAGTTCATTTTATCAAAAAACTTCACCCCACATCAGTGTTAGATCTCATCCTTTTTTTTTACTGTTTCAAAAACTGAGCATAATCCACTTCTGTGGATGCTCTAAGACCATCCTTATCAATTTGGTATTTTTCACGGTTTTTTATAAGCCAACAAGGAGAGAGAAGAAACAAAGAGAAAAAAAAAAAGGAAAAAAAGAAAAATAAAAAGGTTTGACGCGTTACATGAATTTTTTTTTTTTAAAGGGAAGACGCGCCAGCGGGCACGTGCAGTGCACGTGCCCGTCTGCCCGTGCTCCTTGCGCATAACGCGCATTATTTGAGTTTGGCTTTGTTTTTTTCGCTCCATAATGTTATTACTTGCACTCAAAGTTTAAGTTATTTACGAAAATGTCACCGCATTTTATCGCTCTCTCCCTACTTTAAAGGAATTAAATCTTTTCATATGGATTGCTCTTATTGGTTCCTAGTTTTCTTTTGGACGCACGTTCTTATTTGATCCGATGATGATGCCTTGGAACCTAGAGCCCCTGCCTTGACAACGTGCTTGGGGCGGGGGGGGGGGGGGGTCTTCGTTCAGTACATCAATTGTATTTGTGGTCCGCGTCTTAACAGTAGTAGTCCACCCCATGTGGCTAGGCTTGGTAGTTGGGTCCCTTGGGCGACATAATTCATTCCTTTAATTTTATTTATTTAGTACATTTGCAGCATGTTTGTATTATTTTAAGACCCTTAGCCTTATTAATTCAATACACTTTTTTTACCCATTATTTTATATGTGGTGGATTCGATCCATTAAAATTCATCAATATCATTATGTGAGTTTTCAAGTATAGTTGAAGTGACTGAAAATAAATAAATAAAAAATTGTATAACGTCGCAGAAAACAAGAAAAAAGAAAACAAATTAAAGTAGATGATGTTTAATTTACATGAAATGGTTGATTAAACCTATGATGTACAATATTGAGAGTGTTGTTGTATGAGAGAACAATTGATGGAACTCATAAGAAAAGCAGACCCGCTAATCACTAATAAACTATTAACTCTATTTTGGCCCTACGATACTTATTTACTTTGGAACCACAAATTAATTCAAGAAATGGCTACTGCTAGTTTTGATAAGGCTTTATTTGTGTGTGGTTAATGGAAGCTTTATATGTAATAATTCAGGTTTATCTATGGACTACAAATCTTAGCGGTCATTAGTGTCGGGATTCCAGAAAATCGGATCATATCTCTTTCTTTCTGTTTCAATAGGTTGAGAAAGTAGTTATGAACAGATACTGCATTGTAATAGAGTCAGTAGTATTCAAAAAAAAATATTACCAAGAATTTTTTGGTTTTTACACCAAAATCTTTTAATATATGTTTATATATATATAAATAATATATATGTCAAAGGCCTTGTAGTCGAGTGGCATAGTTGTGATTTTTTAAATGAGAGGTCTTAGGTTTGAAATTCTTTGTGCACTTAAAGTGTGACAGTTGTTGTGTATGGTCATTTTCATAAACATTACTCCGTACAAATTTTCAAAAAAGCGGGATAATTTTTATAAATATTACAGAGTTTTGTTTATTAAACTTTAATTATTGAGATTCAAGTTATTAGTTTAATCATACCTGATGAAGTTTTTTTATTAATGTCTCATTACTCCTTTTTAAGAAGCTCAAACTTAGATCTTATTTATTTAAGGCAAATCAAATATTCAATATTTTTATTTTTATATAACTATTACGGATTATATTATATTGTTGGATATAAATATAATTTAACATAATGTTATACATAAGTAATAATTGTACAGTAATAACCTAATCTCGTAGCACTAAAAGTGATAACATATCAAAATATCTCCGCCATAATTGATTTTTCTTGGTTGTTTTGCCTGGAGAAATGTAGAATTGTAGAGATAATTTATCGATCTACCACTTAGAACAAATGAGTGGGAGGAATCAGATGGTGTAGCGTTTTATGTAACAAATGAGTGGGAGGAATCATACGCTTAAAAGCCTAGTTATTTGATTATAGGAAGATATTCAATTAAAATGAATATTTAGTTAGCTGCTCTAACCTTACTTTTTACTTAATAGAATAGTTCATCTTGCACCACAAAATACTTGAATAACATATAAATATATATAATACGGAAAAAACCATACATATATTATTGTAGTGAACTTTTTGAGAGATCAATTTTTATTTTTTTTTTTAGGTTCAGAAATACAAAAATAAAAATAAAAAACATTTTTTTAAAAAATCTTATTGATTAAAAAAAAAATCTGAGCAAAACCTATTTGATGGATTGGTCTTAGGAAATGGTGTAGTATAAAGTGTTCAGTGCCTGAAGCCCTGAAGGTGGACACTAGGGGTGGGAATAGGCCAGGCCCCTTCATAGGGGCCTACGGCCTGACCTATTTAGGGCCTAGCCTATTTAATAAAAAGGTCAGGCCTAGGCCTAATTAGAAGCCTATTTAGTTAAATAGGCCTAGGCCTATATTTAAAAGCCTAGCCTACAAGCCCGCAGGCCTAGCCTATATATATATATATATATATATATATTATAATATTTATATTTAATATTTAATTATTATTATATATTACATTGTTGAATTTTGTATTACGAACTTTTACTTATTAAACTTGTGATGTTGGATATTGTATTATGAAATATGAACTTATAATTTTGCCATTCATTATGAAATATGAAAATATGTATTTTTTTAAATTTTTTACAGGTATACTTTAAAAGGCTTTAAAATGTATGTCTTAAATAGGTTCAAGGCCTATTTAGAATCTATTTTGAAGTCTTTTAAAGGCCTATATGTTAAATAGGCTTTTAAAAAGGCTTCAGGCCAGGCCAGGCCAACTGTAGGCTCAGGCTTGAGCCTAAAAAAAAGCCTACATATAGGCTCAGGCCCAGGCCCAGGCTTTAGATTTCCATAGTAGGCTCAGGCCTAATTTTCTAAAGCCCGGCTCGGCCTAGCCTATTTCCACCCCTAGTGGACACACTGATTAATGATTATGTTATAGCTTTTCATCATTTTGGTTTTGCTTAGTTAATCACAACTTACTTCCTAAACACTTGGACTTCCATTTGGTTTTGCAGCATCGTTATTTATTTCACGATTTTTTTAGGAGTTATTGTAAGTGTGATTAGGAAAGAGAAAATGAGATGAGAGAAAAAAATAAATAAAAAAATATATAATTTTTTTAAAAAAAAATAAAGTAGTGTGATCAATCATTAAATTTCTTTTTTCTTGGAAACTTAAATAACCCCATTCTTGCAGGAGCGCCCCAATCTTATCTCTCTTATCTTCCCTCCCATCCATGTGGCTTTCATTCCCTAAAATACTGTGAAATAACCACTGATGTGGTTCCTCTTAGTTAATCACAACTTACTTCCTAAACACTTGGACTTCCATTTTAATGGGAAATTCTATAAAATCTTATGCTACTATATATATATATATATATATATATATATATATATATATATATATATATATATATATATATATATATTTTGAATTTACATTTTTATTTGATAAAATTATTTTTTATCTATAATACTTTTGTTAAAAATAAATATTAAAATTTCATTAAATATATTATACATGTTGACAGTATTGTAAAAATTATTTTTAATTTAAAGTAAAATTTAACAACATAGCGTCAAAATGAATGATTAAGTGAGGAGAGCATGATTCTCGTACTAGAAGATTACGAGTTCGATTCTAGCTAATACTCTCTTGATAAGCCTGTTGCAAAGAATTTTCTTAGTGTGATTTGTCTTTCCTCTTTCCTGTGTGATTTACACATTAGTATACAAAAGTAAAGTTTATCTCGTGTATAGTACGTTCCGAATAGTGGCTATATATATTTCCATCGTAATACAAAAATTAACAACATAGGCATGCAAAGTTTGAGACATAATTGTTTCACGGCGTAATTATATTAAACTAAGTCACGTTTTTTGTTTTAATCCATAATATAATGAAAGTCGTTGTGGAGATTTGTGCAACTGTAACTTCAGTCATGCAAAATAAATGATAAACTGACAAATATAATTCGTTCGAGTGTGCCATACCTGAAAGCAATAGTTATTGCGTGAATCGTGATCTACACAGATGTGTGGATTACGATTTAAAAACGTCTTTTCTCATAAATTTTTTTTCATGCGATTCACTGCAACATATACAGTTATGATTCATAATGTATATTATTATGTTGTTTTTCAAAAACGTCTTTTTAATCCACATTTGCCACCTGAAAAGTAACTAGTCGAATTCAAATAATGCTCATAAATGAGGATATCAAATTTCAAATATAATTCTTACCATCCATATGTACTATGTAATTCATTAATTTAATTAATCTGGATTATATATTACTCCGTACCAACAAGTGAAGTAACACGCGATTAACGCTGTGCGGATTTGACTGAAAAATTCGCTGGCAGTGTTAGTATGTCAGATTTATTTTTTTAATAACACAACTACACAAGTTTCTCGACTTTTTTTTTTTGAAACAAACAAGTTTCTCGACTTCAGTGAACTATATTTTGTGCTCTATGAATTCACTTCAAGTTCATAAAGAGATAAATTAAGTCAGTCTATTTTTAAAATTCAATATCAAATCGTACTGCACAAAGAGTCCATCCTAAACCCCCCTTGTATTGTTGGAAGCAGTCTTATGTGAGAGTTCTCTTCCACTAGGCTAATGTTTTGAAGGTATGTCAAATTTTAATTAATTTAGTTTTTGGCCAAACAAATAATTGAATTTAATTTTCGAAGGATTTAATCGACGAAATTTTAAACAATTCGAGGATCAAATTAGTTGAAAACAAAACTAGAGATTACAATGATAGTTGAGAAATAATTGAGGTACCAAAATTAGGGTTAAACAGATACTACAGATAGGTTAGATTATTTTTTGACAATAAGTTAGATTATAGTCGCAAAAAAAAAAAAAAAAAGATTAATTTTATTAGGAGACATTTAAAATTCGCTATATCAAATTCACAAGTAATCTACTACCAAAATGGCAGTTCTTTAATAACTACAATCTTGTTTGATTAACTAATTTATTAACTACTTTATTAACTTGTAAGTCCTCAAACCCACTCCGCAAACAACCCTAGATTTTGTTGTTTGTCGCCTCTAATTTTAAGATTGCTTGTTATTATATTAATAATTGTGATATCACAAACTTGTAGTCTACAAGATTGTAGATGTAACAGCCAAAGAAACAAGGAAGCAATCACTTGCGGGCGAGCCCAAATTTAGATGTTGACAAAAGCTCAAGACATTAAAACTTGGACACAATTTCAGTATTATGCAATGTTGAAAAAATCCTGTAATTTGACTTTAGAGATTTGATTACCAGAAAAATTGGGAATTCAATTACCTAATTCAAACAGTATGATGCAAGCAAGCCATGAAAATTTTGTCACTAGCACAAGGCAAAGACACAAAGAAATTCAAAAAGTCAAAATTTGCTGTGATGTGAATTCCATGATACAACAACTCTGCAACTGAAAACGCATTATAAAAACATCTCATACCTTCTTTTTCGTTATCCTTTCTAATACTCATACTAATTTTTCTCAAAAACAAATATCTATGGCAACATAAATGGTGCAATTCAATGGCAAGATGAGAGAAGATTGTAAAGAGGGGGTCGGTAAAAGAGTTGGTTTGGAAATGCAAACATAGGTGAGACTATGATTCCTCACTGCGCTTAAATGGCCATCTCGAGATTGATTGCTAGTTGCTACAACTTGGTATTGGGAACCAAAATTGTGAAACCACAAACGATTGGTTCATCAGTCCTTCCACATATCTGCAAATTCATCAAGTTCCATTGGATTTGACATCTGATGCATCTTTCTCCTAGTCTTTGCCTTCACCTTCTTTGCGTACTTGCCAGCCTTTTGTTTTTTCTCTAATGATCGTACCTGGAACCACGCGTGAAAGAAAAATATGACTACTGAACAAATGGGCTAAGTAAAAACTGCAGGAGAGGTTACAAAACTAGAGACTATGCAGTATGCTCAAACAGGCCACCAATGCATTATCAAGGTTCCATGGTATTACATATTCTTTCAAGATGTTAATCCAAAGTGTCATCCCATATTGTTTTGGCCCAGTTAGATGAGCTTACAAGTTACAATCATTATACCACGGACCATGGTCCATCATCTATAAGCAATGCACTTATTAGGTTCTGCATGCAGATAGGAGAACAACGACACTTACTTGGTTTGGAGAAACATAGAATGGATTCTCATAAAGTGTCGGGCCTCCAAAGCTACCACCAAATATTTTTATTGGATTCAAGCAGAACCTTGGACCAACCTATGCACAGAAATGGGAAAGGGAATAATTAGGATTTAATCAGGAAGATTATGATGTTTGTTGCTATATAAAAATCAAGAGCTATGGTTACAAACCTCAATAAGGGTCATTTTCTCTAGGTCTCCACGGTCTAATTTTTGTGCTCCACTATGGGGACAAGATATCTGTTCAAAAATTAAGGCAAGTACGCAATGTGTTAATGTTAAAAATAACAGAGCTTAATTTTGAGTGGCATATAAAGCAGAAAACATCCATTTGGAAAAAGGTCTGGGGCTTCATTAGCATATGCCCATAGTTTATATTTATTTTCTCCCACAAAAATCATTGACAGAGAATAAAGAAATAAAATCTCCCAATTTTCATAAAAAATTATGCAGTAGCTAACCCCTAAACACCATGTAGTGGTCATCAGATGTATACTCATAGCAGTACTCTTATTTAACAAATAAGAAACATCCTTTATAGTCTGTAAGATGTCATGCATCAGAATGAGGTACTGCAGAATAATGGTTGCAGTAAATACTAAAAATGGCATCCTTTACTTGCATGTAGAATCTATAAATGGCTAAATGCTATGAATGAGAAATAAATATGCATACCAAAGTTCAAAAGCCATATTTAACATGTATAATCAAACTTTTAGGGGGTATTACAAGATCAGGAGAAATGATGAATAATAAACCAGGATAATGGAGAAATGAAGATTAGAAACCTGGTAATTCCGGAACCAAATATGGTCATCAACGATAGAGAAAGCAAATACATGATCATGGTAAGGCTTGGATTTTCTCTGATCCTTAGGAGTTCCAAATATCTGGCAATAAAAAGTAACAGTGACACATAAGAAGATTGTAATAATGCTCAACACTTGCAAAATACCACCCTTTTCTTACACAGGAACGTTCCTATAGTAGTACTAATTAACATGAAATATGTTTGGGACATTGTAGCAATGAAGAGTGTAGTTTAACCAAAACCTGAACATTTTATGATACCACAACTACTTCACAATATGCAGACTTTTTTTATATTTAGATGTTAAATAATATTTTAATGCAAACGAAAAATGAAAACTAGAAATATGACTCAACAAAATGGAGCAAA
This sequence comes from Ipomoea trifida, assembly GCA_003576665.1. Lineage (NCBI taxonomy): Eukaryota > Viridiplantae > Streptophyta > Magnoliopsida > Solanales > Convolvulaceae > Ipomoea > Ipomoea trifida. The sequence continues at coordinate 20,468,252 of CP025644.1, read as the reverse complement.
AAAGCAACATCCTTTATAGACAATAAGGTGCCATGCATCAAAATGAGGAACTGCTGAATACTGATTGTAGAAAATACTTTAAAATGGCATCCTTCAATTAGGGGTGAATTTAATTAGCAAGTGAAGAACCTTCAGGTGGAAGATATCTGTAAGCTCTGGAAATCACCTAGTAGTATCCTTGCATATAGAGCCTATAAATGCTATGAATGAAAAATATGTATCCATACTGAAGTACAAAAGTCACATTTAACATGTCAAGAACTTCAATTCAAGCAGAGGCAAGTGATAAATACCTGCAATATCATCTCTTTCAAAAGCTTCCAATGTGGATCTTTATCAAAATTGCTTGAGAAAGTTAGAATAGGGCGCGAGCCTTTCAAGTGATTTCCGGTAAGCTTCAACTCTTCCATTGTGTGCACTGCATAAAAAAATAACAGACTTCTAAGAGAAACATGGCCAAGGGCACTTCATTAACTAAGTTCATACACTAGGTTTATACTTTACAGAAATTAGAACACAGGAAAAGAAATCATCATCCAAGCTACTGATGTACTGGATTACCTGCATTGACTAAAAACCTCACAGATGGACCATTGGGGCACTTGGCCATCCATAAATATAGGTCTTTTCCTTTCCGGCACTGTAAAGAGAAAAAGGCAAACATTAATATTTTTGGGGAAGAAAACATGCATGTACATATTCAGCAAGGCATAAAGCAAATTTATTCAGTAAGACACCTGGAAAAATGTAAATGCAACTTTGAAAAAATGGAAGCTTCCAATGACACAATAAAAATCACCCAGACACTACTAACATAAATATTTAGACAAGCATCTGATTATAAACATGAGGTGTCTCAAAAACAAACAAGACAGCCAATTCCTTAGCTTAACCAAATCATACTTACAAAACACAAGTTAAACCATTACTCCATTAGACAAGAATCTGATGATAAAGTCACAAATACCTCAAAAAACAAAGAAGATGAGCAGCTCTTTAGTTCAACCAGCTCGTTCAAGGTTGCACCTTTACTGCTCTTTGACTCCACTTTGTTGTCTTTCTTACAATGTGGCAATAGCGACACCAAATTCAGCATCAGATGACGATATCTGAAATCCCCAAATTGAAACAATTAATCTAAATACCATAAAACATTTAATAATAAAACAAAGCCATTAATAAACCCCCAAAAATAATAACAATAATAATAACCTGTAGCTAATACGGCGGCTGGAGGTGACTAAAACCTTCTCTTTATTTCTGAAAACACCCACAGAATCGCTTTCTTTTTCAGGTTCACCTTCATTTTTCCATCCCAAAAGGGTTCTTTTGGGCCTCTCCTGTACACTTTCATCTTTATTAGCATCTGCAGCTATCTCCTCACTGTGTTTTCGCTTCTTTCCCATGATTGTGCTCTACAAAATCCATTTGTTACAACAAGTTAGCATTGGATACAATAAACCTTAAACCCTAGAGGTATAAGTTATGGTTAAAACCCAAACTAACCAAAAAAACATTTACTAAAGGAAAGTGCAGAAAATTTCAAAATAAAAATTTGAACTATATGGTAGAAAGCATTTTATAGTCATGATGCAGTTATTATTGTAACATGACAACGTTGAAAAGATATAATGGCCAAAACAACCAATTGAAAATTTTCACTATCATAACCCACCGAAGTATATAAAACTGAACACGGAAAGATTTTTCAAACACATAATGAACAATTATTTCAAACACATAGATTATAAATATTTCTCTGACTGAGGACGGCGGCAAAGTGTTTGATCAACTAAAGCATAGAAAATCTGATAAATTGACAAAGAAGATACGCAGGTGAATGTTTTCCAAATCCAGCTAGAAGTAAAACCCTACACTCTACAAATGTTTATACCTGCAGTTTTAACAATTTCAAGCCCTGAAGAACAAACCTGTCGTTGTAATTCTATATTTCTATTGCAGCAACCCAGCAAACATAAGCCGTGGGCAGAGAAACCGGAGACGAGAGAGAAGTGTCGTGGAGTGTGTAGGCTGTGAGCGTACCCGGAGAACTGTCCTCTGCGTCGGAATGGAGAAGCAGATGGATTAGGGATTGGGATTTAGGGCTTGGGATTTAGGGGCTTATATGGGCTTGGGCTATTGGGTATTTAACATGCATAATGCATTGGCAGAATGAAATCACTCTACCATTTGATATTTATAGGCAAATTATGCTATGAACTTGGGTTCATGTTCACAATTTTAGAATTTTATGTTCACAGTTTTAGAATTCTATATTCACAATTTTAGATCTCGATATACAAAATTATATTACTCAATATTTATAATTTTTGAACTCTATATTCATAATTTTATTACTATATAGATTCAAAAATTGTGTTTTACTGTTGGATATAGAGTATGAAAGTGTTAATATAGAGTTATGTAATTGTGAATATAGAGTTTTAAAAGTATGAACATAGAGTTCATAAATTTTAAATTTGTGAACATGGACTTGGGTCCACCTTGCAATGTGGACTCGAGTTCATGGCATAACAACCGATATTTATATATATGTCTTTATTCATGTGAGTTCACCATTTTCTATGAGTCTGTATGGATAGCTTTTGCCAATTTTGCTTTAAAACCGATACCTAATAACTGTAATCGAAATTTTTTTATCAGGTTAATTGATATTTTGCTCACCTATATGTAACGCGCGGGACATTTTGCTACACATTTTCGAGGTTTGCTACATTTTTCTAGAGCTTGGCATTTGTACATAGCATCTTTTAGTTTGTAGAATAGTCTAGAGGCATATACAAAGCATCTAGAGTTCGTAAAGATGCATAGAATATTCTAGAACATTAGAAAATCTTCAAATATGTATAGAGAGTTTTGGAGGGTTCTAGAAAATAAATATTAGTCATAGGATTAAGTAGATCTTTACCATCTATTGTGGAGGTGAAATGGGTATAAAATCCCTCAATGGGCCTCATTTTAATCTATCCAAGGGTGAGTGATACAAGTTTCCTCCAAAACTCAAGTGTTTTTCTTTAGCTTCTTTACGAGGTTTTTGCTTAACTTACTTTGGTGAAGCTAAAACCACAAAGCAATGAGAAAAATTAAAAGCACACAAAACAATGAAAAAAACTAAGAAAAATGTACTTGAAAGAAATACCTAAAGGCAACAAAAATGAAGACAAAAACACGCAAATAAATGACACTACAAAACTATAAGAAAAACTAAGAAAAATATACTTCAAAAAAAATATCAAGAGGCGGTGCGCGGCTGAGTCGCAGAGAAATCGGTAAACTGTCCACCGTCCTGCATCCGTTTGAGGGCTGTGGAATGGTTGGCTGAAGAAGCTGATGAAAATGCTGAAGAAGCTGATGAACATTATTTATTTCATTATTTTTAATAAACTTTGTTATAATTAATAACATAATATTTAGTTAATTTTGTATTTTCTTTTATTATTAATAAGTTTCTTGTTAAATTAAGTTTAGACTTTATTATTATTAGGAATAAGATTCAAATTGATCCCTTCACGTAACCTGAATGTGCAATTATCCCACTGAGTGACTGAATTAAAAAAAAAGTGCAATTAAGGCCACTAAACACTTCAAATGTATGCAATTTCACCTGATAGCAGGTTACCATGCATTTCATCAGGTTACTTGCTTAATAATAAACTATTAAAATAAAAAATTAAATAAATTAAAAAACACACACACACACATGCCGGAAGCTGCCGCCACTCCCTCCCTCACCTCCCTTTAATAATACACTTGCCAACTTGATAGGAAACATGTTGATGAATCAAATTTAATTAATTAATTATTATTATTATTATTTACGAAAAGTCAACTTCTTTCACAAAACAACTTTTGCTTTATTATAGTGTGTTTTTTTTTAAATTTAAATTATTTTAATTTTAATTTTTTATTTAATAGTTTATTATTAAAATTTATTTTAAAATGTCAATTCACTATCCACGTAAGCAAGCAACCTGATGAAATGGGTCGTAACCTGTGAAATTGCATACATTTGGAGTGTTCAGTGGCTTAATTGCACTTTCATGTTATGTTCAGTGGCCAATTTGAACATTATTCCTTATTCCTTATTATTATTATTATTATTATTATTATTATTATTATTATTATTATTATAGTATTTTCATGTTGCCTGACAATGTACGGAACGGAAAGAACGAAAGAGGCGTCAACGAACGAGAAAGTCCGAAAACTATACCCAGAACTTGGCAGCAAGCCCAATCATCTTAGAGATCCGAGAGCTCAGAGAAGCAATTGGGGGGCTGAGCAGTATAAAAAGAGGGCTTTTGCGAAGAAGATGGATGACTTATTATCACCAATTTATCAGTTCTAACCCATACCTGGTTTCCGGTGGTTCATACAATTTCTAGTCCAGCAGCTTTGCAATTGGTTCGGCGGCATCGAATTCCTCACGAAGATCAGACCAACGGCATCAACCCCTTGACGAGAAGATTTAAGTTGAAAATTATTTGGTGGCAATTTGGGTGGTGACAATCTCTAGTCCACAACTTAGTTTTGGACAGTGGGTGGTCTTGGTCGTCAACGATCGCTGAAAATGGTGGCCGGAGGTCGGAATTGGTCGTCGGTGCTGGAAATTGTCGCCATAAATTTTTAAATTGGGTTAATTGCTCTTTTATTCAGTTTTAATGACTTAATTGCTTTGTTTTTCTGAGTTCAATAGCTTATTTAAGTTCAATGGCCTAATTGCTTGTTCCCAAATAGTACAGTGACTTATCTGTAATTTATTCCTATTAAAAATGTACATGTTATTATGTTCTACACAACACTATGTGGACTATAGTCCACACAATACTTTCTAAAATGCCTGATGGGCTTAAGGGTAAGCCCATAAAAATGGAGCAAATTCTTAAGTGGCAATTAGCTAATATGGGGTAGCTTATTAATTTATTAGAGCATCTCCATCTGTGCATATTTGAGGGATCATGGCAGAGAAAAAACTCATTGGAAGGAATCATAACTGATATGGAGATAAAAGTTTGAGGAGATATTTCTCCTGCAAAATCTTTAGGAGAAGGAAAAAAAAATCGCAAAAGGCGCGATTGCGCCACAATTCGCGACCCAGCGGGCGCATGTCTCTCACGCGCCCACCGGGGCGAGTCAGAGTGGCCGCCAGTTTTTTTTCTTTTTTTTCTTAATCTTTTTGGCCGTTGCTCAGTTGCGGTAGCAACGGCCAACCATTTTACATATTATTATTATTTTTTTTTAATTTTTTTTGTTACTTTCTGTTTAGTTTATATAATTCTTTTGATTTTTTTTTTTAGTTTTTCTTGTTTAAATAATTCTTGTTTTAGTTTTATTTTTAGTTTTTCTTGTTTATATAATTCTTTTAATTTTTTTGAAAATTTATAATTGTAAATTTATTTTAATTTTGACATGTTTAATTTAAATATAATAAAAAATATCATTTGTAATTATAATTTTTATAATGCTGTTAAATAATTAATTAATTAAAATATAGTAGGGTAAAATGGTGGGTCCACAAAAACTGAGAAAAAACTCAAACTAGTGTGGGGAAGAGTTATTGCAATTGTTATGCCGTGGACCCGGGTGCACCTTGCAAGGTGCACCCGGGTCCTTAAACGGCGTCGTTTAGACGCTGGGTGTAACGGTGCTGTTAGTGGCACCGTTACACCCAGCCAATCAAAAATAAAACAGAGTATAAGTGTGAATCTATAGTTCTAAATGTGTGAATCTACAACTACGTATCTGTGAATGTATAGGTGTATAAGTGTGAATCTAAAACTCAAATACAGAATGTGTAGTTCATAATGTGTGAATCTGTAGTTCATAATGTGTGAATCTGTAGTTCATAAGGTGTGAATCTAACACTATGTAACTGTGAATCTATAGTTGTATAAGTGTGAATCCAAACATGAATACCCATCACTGCAAAACAGAGTATCATGTATGAATCTGTAGTTCATAATGTGTGAATCTGTAGTTCATAAGGTGTGAATCTATCACTATGTAACTGTGAATCTATAGTTGTATAAGTGTGAATCCAAACATGAATACCCATCACTGCAAAACAGAGTATCAGGTATGAATCTGTAGTTCATAATGTGTGAATCTGTAGTTCATAAGGTGTGAATCTATCACTATGTAACTGTGAATCTATAGTTGTATAAGTGTGAATCCACTAACAGCACCGTTACACCCACCCGGGTGCACCTTGCAAGGTGCACCCGGGTCCACGGCATAAATTGCCGAGTTATTGTGATTGAGTAAGATGGTAGATGATGAGGTGGATGTTGGGGCCCACAAAAAACTGAAGAAAAAACTCCAGATAAGGATGCTCTTATGTTAATGTTAATTGTTTGAACATAGCATTAGTTAATTATAAAATTTTAAAATTATGAATTTTAAATAATATTTATAGGATTTTTAAAGATTTTTTAAAAAATATATTTATCAACTTTTTATTTTTTTTTTGAATACAACTGACCCTATTACATTGTAGTATCTGTTCATCTATACTTTTCTCAACCTGTTGAAGCACAAACATTTCTAAATTTTTAAAGAAGTTTTAATATTAGAAAATCTATAAAAGTCATTAAAACTCTTAATTGATTACACCTTACAAATATTTCATAACTTCAATTAATACATTATTTATAATTTTCTTACAAAAACTTTTATAATATATACTATATTTTTATAAATCATAAATAAATTAATGCATTGTAAAAAATTAAAATAAATATTGATTGCCGCAAAAAATGGAGTGTATTACACATTTAAAAATATTAGTTAATTTCCACTAAGGGTGCATTTGTAAACTCGAAAAATGATTTCTGTAATAATCATTTTCTGGCTTTTCAGTGTTTGGCTAGAGGGAAAAATGAAAGTTAATAAAAAATAATGGCGTGGTAAATGAAAAATAGATGGGATTTTTAAGAAAATGACTTTCCCTTTTTAGGGAAGTCATTTTCCGTTTGCAGCAGTTACACGCCGCCAATACATTATGACTCTATTTGACAGAGCTTATTTAGGAGCTTATAGCTTATTTTAAGCTACTAATAAGCTATAAGCTCTGTTTGGTAATGTTCTCAAAATAAGCTAGTAGCTTAAAATAAGAGCTTATTTTGAAACGCTACTTGGGGTAGCTTATCTAGTAGCTTTTTAACTTTTTTCCATCTTTATCCTTATTATTTTAAATAAATGACATCATTTACCCCTCTCAATTAAAACCCTTTTGACATTTTATTTTTATTATGTTTGGTTGTAATTTCAGTTTGATAGTTATGTTTGAACATTAATTTTTGTATGAACTAATCTTAAAAATTATAAATATTTTTTTTTTACTTTATATATTTTCAAATATATGTTCTTACTTTATATTTTATTTAAATATATTGATTTCATTATTTTATATTAATATATAAACAAACCTATTTAAATTTAAAATTATTTAAATTGTATGAAGATGTCCTTTTTAGTCTTTTTACATGCATCAACTTATCAAAAAGCTAATTTTACCTAACACTTTTAAGCATAACAGCTCTTCAGATTTCAGTTTCGAGCTTATAGCTTTTCAGTTTTCAGCTACTTTTCAGCTTTCAGCTACCTTTTCAGCTAGGTTTGCCAAACATAGCCTATGTGAAATTAATCATGATTATTATAGTAACTGCTTACATCAAGTCCATTCACCATTGTTGGTACATGTGTGACATTAATAGTTCCAACTCAATCCTAAAGTAAGTTCAACAAATAAATATAATATCATATTCACATTTTTAAATGCGCATTATTCACATATATAATAATATATTTATGTTACTCATAAATGACAAAACAATAATTAATCAAGGGAAAATATCATTTTGGCCAATTGTTTCCTAACTGCCAATGTAGTTTATATTTTTCAATTTCAACTAATTTGATGCTCGAATTATTTAAAATTTTATCAATTAAACCTTTCCGAAGACCAAAATGGTGATTTCTCCAATTCTAAAATTTTGTCAATTTGATCATTGAAAGGTTTAATTGACGAAATTTTAAACAATTCCAGAATAAATTTGTTGAAATTGAAGACTATAAACTATATTGATAGTTGGAAAATAATTGAGGGACAAAAATGAAATTAATTCTATAAAAAAATACATAACAAATAATTAATAGTGGTTTAAAAAAAATAATTAAGAGTTTAATAATAAATTTCTACACTATACTGCGTCCTGGAAGGGCGAATCTCTGTGCAGTAATTCCATCTTCTTCGAGAAACTAACTACAAAATCTAAAACAAAAAAAAGCAATCAATTTCGTTCCATAGGCCACAGGGGATAGCTGATTCAAGAAATGGCAGACCGTTTCTTTCCGAACGAAATGCCTAATTTCATCCCAGAAACCGCAGAGGCAGAAAAGCTAGCGGAAAAAGCTCAAGACTCACTCACTAAGCTTCTACATCTTCCTTACAAGAACGTCGCGGAGAAAATACAAAAATCTGCTTTGGTGCTTAAAGAAAAGGTACCCACTGTTCCACTTCTTCATAGTACTAGTATATGGGTTCCATGTAGTTTCATCCGAATTTCAAGATTGTTCACTTGGTGCTTGTAATTTTGTCTGACTGGGTTGCTTTGGTTCGTTTCAGATTGTGGAGGAGACGTGGGTGGCTAAGGGGAAACGCGTGAGTGACTATTCACTGTACACTGGGGCTCTGGGCACTGCTTTCTTGTTGTTTAAAGCTTACCAAGTTAGCAAAGATGGGAATGATCTTGCTTTGTGCTCGGAGATAATCAGTGCTTGTGATCTTGCTTCTCGCGGTTCTGGGTATGAACTATATATATATCTCTCTGGTCCCTCTCCCTCTTTCTTAAAATAAATGCATATTTTGATTGTTCAATAAGTGAAGTCTTTTCCTGGCTTCAACCTGATCGATTGAATCAGTTTTGCAAATAAAGTTGGTGGCTTTGCATCTTGTGATTCGTGGTAGCACCCTCTCTCTCTCAAATCATAATATTTGTGGCTGTGCTGCTAATTCTGTTCAGAATCACTAATTTATGATTTGAAATATTGATTTTATAATGTAACTACAAACATTTTGAAGTCATAGCCTAGTGACAGAGCAAATAGTAATTGTTGGTAGATGAAACCGGATAAAACGAGTCTGGTCAGTGTAAGACTGTAAGTGATTTGTTTCAATGTTTTTCAGTTGAGGATATAGGTCATTTTGTTGGAGTTCTTCAATGATCATATCATTGCTTATTTGCTATGAAGTGCTAATGATAGGGTTTGCCTGTCATGGAATTGCAGGCGGGTCACATTCATATGTGGGCAGGCGGGTGTATGTGCCCTTGGTTCAGTTGTGGCAATGCACATTGGCAATGAGCGGTTATGTAACCATTACTTGGCGCAATTTAAGGAGGTCAGTTTATTACCTTGCAGCTTTTTACTTCACCTCCACCAGGCATAGTGATTGGTTTTCTTCTCTGCTTCTACAGATTAAACTTCCCAAAGATATTCCAGATGAATTGCTTTATGGGAGAGTAGGTTATTTGTGGGCGTGTTCATTTATAAACAAAAATATCGGTCAAGGTACAATATGTTCATCCAAAATGGTAAGAAGTTGTTTTCAAGTTTTGACTTCTTAGGTCACCTCATGTTGTTCTTCATTAGTTATATTATATGCCTCTCTGCAGCGAGCAGTAGTGGATGATGTTATAAGATCTGGCCGAAAAATGGCGAAAGGGGGATGCCCTTTGATGTATGAGTGGCATGGGAAAAAATACTGGGGGGCGGCCCATGGTCTGGCTGGTATTATGCACGTCTTGATGGACATGGAACTGAAACCGGATGAGCTGGAGGATATCAAGTGCACCCTGCGTTTTATGATCAGGAACCGCTTTCCAAGCGGGAATTACCGCTCAAGTGAAGGAAGCGAATCAGATCGTCTTGTGCATTGGTGCCATGGTGCTCCTGGCCTTGCTCTTACTCTTACAAAGGCAGCAAAGGTTAAGTGCATCCCTATTGCCATTTAAAAAAAAAAAAAAACTTTCTGGTGTTATGTCATTGCAGAGTATCATTAAATATATTAACTACTTTTTACGTCTTTCTCCCTGAGAAGACCTTGTATATATCCGAAAAGTCTCGCTTAGTGTGATGTCTTATGCCATTTTTAGGTGTTTAACAGTGAGGAGTTTCTTCAAGCAGCTGTAGATGCAGCTGAGGTGGTCTGGAATCGGGGACTACTAAAACGAGTTGGTATTTGTCACGGTATCAGTGGGAACTCGTATGTATTTCTTGCACTTTACCGTTTAACAGGTAACATGAAATACTTGTACCGGGCAAAGGCATTTGCTTGCTTTCTGCACAATAGAGCTCAAACTCTTATATCTGAGGGAATTATGCATGGCGGTGATCGTCCATACTCACTATTTGAAGGCATCGGGGGTATGGCTTATCTCTTTCTCGACATGACAGAACCGGTTGACACAAGGTTCCCTGCTTATGAACTTTAGTTCTATGCAAAATATAATGAAGTTTTTATACTTGATATGACTGTTCTGTTATCTGTTAGTGTCCCGAAATGATGTGATGTTTAGTTTGTGTTTGTAAATGAAACAGTTGAGGTTTTAGTGCACTTTTCTCAAGTCTTTGAGACATGAAGATCATGTTGCCAAATTTCTTTGGCAATTCTGCCTGGATTAACCTTTTTGCCTTGTCAAGAAATGGAAACATCCATGGAAATTTCCAAAGCTTTTATTACTGTTAAAATGTTTTTACAAATCAAGCTACTAGTAGCAACCCAACAGGAAATGTTTGTAGGCAAATTTTACTGTGTACGATGGTTCACGTAGCAGTTTGGACCTGGTTGAAAAACAATGTCGTTTGAATTTTTTCTTTTCCATTAACAATGGTAGACGGAAAATTCTGTTATGGTCCATGTAGCCTCCTCTCTCATTATTCAATTTCATTTACACACTGTAATGACTGTAGTATCATATACACTCAATATGTTATGTTATATACTTAAATGTGAGACATGTTATTCAGTTTTATTTTATATATTATTTACCATGTAGTTCTATTATATCACAACTAAAGTATCATTATTATTTAAGTACAGTTTCCTTTAATAATATATACTCAATTCAGATTCATTTTATACACATTGTAGTTTCATTACAACATCACTAAAAAAAAAAACAAAAACAAAAAACTGAGCGCACCGCGGAATGTAAATATATACTCAATTCAGTTTCATTTTATACACATTATAGTTTTATTACATCATCATTAAAAAAAAGCCAAAAAACTGAGTGCACCGCAGAATGTAATGACAACCATTTCTTTTCATTAAAAGAAATAATACTGTTTTAGATCATAGTCCACACAATTAACTTGTTACTTGTATAGGTCATGAAGAGTTGAAGACCCAAACACATTTAGTTGGAGAGTGACTATTTACCGGCCGCAAGGAAGCTCTAAGGGCAGACAGAAAGTGAACTGAACAAGTTCTAATACCTTATGTGAAGTACTTTGTGCTCAGTTGGCACCTTTGTAGCTCTCGTTCAGAGAAGATCACAGGATCGAACCCCAAATAAAAAAGAAGTTCTGATGCCTTATTATATGGGACTCTTAATAGAGTTGTGCAAGGGTGCACAATCTACTACAGACAATCTCTGTGCCATTCATCAATTTTGGGGTTATAACCCTGACATATTCAGCTTTAAAAAAAATACTAATCCTGTAGTAATGCAGGGCAGGTTACAAACAGCAGAGAAGCTATTCAATGCTATGAGTTTAGCAATTGATTCAGATTAATTAGGAACTTTATTTTAATATAACCTTCTAATTAAGACCTTGATTCCATAGTATGGATGGATACATCTACTAATTATATCTGTCTTTAAAGTGCTCAGTTCAAATAAGGCTCTTGTTGTAGAATTCCAGCTTCAGTGGTGCTCAGATGAGGAAGATTGCCATCTGGGAAGCTTGAAATGGCAAAATCAGATTGCTGTAGAAAGGTATCAGTAGTAGTAGAGATGTTATGATCCCAGAAAGTATTAATATTGCTTCCTGGGAGCCAATCTGATTGGAGACCATCACCAGCCCACTCTGGTTCCACACTTTGATCATGATTAACATAATCATCATCTATTGTCTTAGGTTGTTCATGAGTGGAAATCCCAGAACACTTCCTATCCTCAACATTGTCAGCAACATCATTGTTAGATTCGATAATATTACCTGATGTTCTCTGCTTTGGTTTTGCTTCGTTTTGTGTTGCGGTCTCGAGGTGTTCTTGGAGGGCGCGATCATTGCCGAGGAAGAGGTGGGGGAAATTCAGCCTTGCTTTGGCTCCCCTTAACCTATAGGCCTCGCGGTCGTAGGCCAAGGCAGCATCTTCTGCGCTGTCAAACGTGCCTAGCCAAAGACGAGCTCGGTTTTGAGGGAGGCGAATCTCCGCCACCCATCTCCCCAAGTGGCGCTGCCTCACTCCCCGGTATAGTTTGGGCAAGGGAGAGGCTGCCTCGTCAAGACCATCGTGACCCAAACCAATCTGCCCAGCTCTTTGCCAGGAAATTTGATCGTTCCCACAACCGGAGCTTAGTAACTGCTGTTGTGGAGCAAAAGAAATCATACTTTGATGGTGAAAGAGTGGCTGAGGAATAGTATGATGGAGGGCGAAAGGAAAACGAAATCTTGGAGGTTGAGGAGGAGAAATGAGGGGTTTGTGTGTGTGGTGAGATGTGGAAGAAGAAGAAGAGATTGATTGATGAAGTTCATGTGGGATATTCTTCATCTTCTTGAGAGGTCTATGATTATCCGACAAATCATGGTGTTGTTCCTCAAACAATATGCGCACGCCCTCTGTTGTCGGATTCATGACCTTGGCTTGCCTACTTTTTCACGTTTTAGTCCTCTTCCATTCCACAATGCCTTGCATTCATATCTTAACTCTACGAGAGCATGATGGCCCTATATATATAGGGATGAACAAGAATTCGTCAAATTTGCTCTCATTCAATTCGTAACCAAGCGATATAAATTTACTTAGTGAAAATTGTCAATTGATTGAATACAGATGTGATTTTTTAAAATTTGCAATATCTAATTCGGTTCGCTAATTTTCTACCAAACTACGTGTAGCTTATGACTGTCTTTATGATAGGTGTAACTTAAATTTAAAATTATACCTTAATTTTAATTTTTAATTTTTAATTTTTTTTATAAGTCTAGGGTTTGAGTCTCTTTTTCAATTGTCATATGTGACTTTCCTCATTTTCTTCTCCTTCACTGTTCAAGTCAAATTTGTTATTCTTTACAGCATTGCAATCACACGCTCAACATTGCATTGAAGATGAATGAATAATTGAAAATGAATGAAGATTTGTAATTTAGATTTGTTTTAAGTTTTATATTTAATTATTTGTATTTTTTAAATTGAATTTTTTTTTGGGAATAGAATGCCCTATAGTTTTGATTTTTGAATACTTGAAATCTTTTATTATTAATTTCTTTCATTTTCTAATCATAAAATCCGGGGATCAACATCCAATCATCCAAATTTGCTAACCCCATTAACGAATTGAAAATTTGTGATTTTGATTTTTGAATACTTGAAATCTTTTATTATTAATTTATTTCATTTTCTAAACATAAAATTCATCATCTGATCTACATCCAATCATCCAAATTTGCTACCGACATTAACGGATCGAACCCACACCCCTAGCAATTGCAGTTGCAAATGAGATTTACCAAATTCACCTTTAGCATAGTGGATATGAATTCATCTCAAATGTGTTACAATTCACTTCGCGATCACCGTTAATATATATGGAAGAAAATCAACGAGGAAAATGCATGTGAATATCAAAATATATGATATACTAATATGGATTATATCCATCCTTACTTGTTACATGGGGACTTGTTTTCATTTGAACCCTCCCCATATATATGGAAGAGTTTAGATGAAAACATGATATCCTTGATAAAAAGTGAGGACGAGTCTTATCAATCTATTTGGGTAGATCAACGATTGGTGATTGTTGAAAAAATAGGGAAAAAATGGTATTGTAAGCTTGAAAGTTTGTAATAATTATAAAATTAACATTGCATTTTTTTTTTTTTTTTTTACGAAAACTCTCAACCATTGGTGAACCTAATGGACAACTAAGATCAATCCTCACTTTTTACAAGGGGGTTGTTCTCTATGCCCGGTCCTATCATTTTATAGGTGATAGGTCCAACACATTGCACAAAAAAAAAAAAAAATACTTGAAGTTAACGTATATTTTCATACCTAAAATTTAAATTTCATAGCGAAAAAAAATAATTTTAAATAATAATCATGAAAAAATTATAGGTGCTTTCTAAATGCAAAATAATCTGTAACTACATCAGTACCTCTATAAATATAATTATAGTTTATAGAAATGAATAAACAATTTAAAATAAAATAAGCTTACAAAAAATAACATTGTTATAATAATAAACTCCGTAATAAATTAATTATTAATTAAAATTTATAAAACAAAACTTACAAATAGGAACAAAGTTAAAACTCTTTTTGATTGGGAGCGAGAAATCATAACAATTCATTGCGCCTTATATAGAAGTCTGGAGGCATGAGACACTTGCCGAACATCCAACATGTTAACCACATGTCCTACTTGCACCGATTGCAATGGGGGTGGTCATAATAATTTCACATGCTACGAGATTCTTGACATTTATATTATTATGATGTGATCGAGAAATGCAATCGAGTTGTACTAATAATGATGGTTCGGTGTTCGGGATAGCCTTCCCGATTATATGAGCTCGGGAATCCTATGATTCCTATCCCGGGTGTGAAGCGCAACTACCACTAATCCAAAGGGACTATCTATCCTTTGACTATGCTCGAGTCGGGCGAAACACAAGGCGGTCAGACATGCTCAGAAAATGAACCCTACCTCTCGATCCCCTACATAGATACTATAAGCACGTATGAGCATAAGCATACGAGTAAAAAATATTTCCTATCAAATAGAAAACACATTATAAATCACGTACACATCTTCTATATTATTATGATATTTATAAATATTTTTTTAAGTAGATTAATTTTAATTTTTTCAGGAATAATTTGAATACGGTGACACATAATATAAACTTCTATATAACATTAATTGATAATTCATAAAAAGTAAACTATCTTTTAATTTTATTTATTTATTTTTTTAAAAAAAATCTTTTAATTTTTTTTCCTAATTATATTGGAATGGGTGTTCATTAGTTAAAAATGATTTGCACTCGTAATAGTCCATCTTTGCCTGGCCTTATGAGTTCTCCCCTCCTTGATCCAAACAATTTTATTTTGATACCTATACTAGTATTTTTCAATATAGCATGTCTTACTTTGATATTTAAAATACTTGTAAGTCTAAACTTTTAAAAATTTTGATGCTTCACGTTTGAGTCTAGTTTTAGTCAATAATGAAGAATCAACCAAATATTTTGAGATTGTGAACACATAGTTTATGTTATGTGAGAGGCCAATCATGTATAATATAATATTGTGGGAGTTGACTTGGAGAAAACGCTTTTCAATATATACAATTATTTTCATTGTTTTTTTTAGAAAAAAAATAATAAAAGAAAGGCATGCAAATGGTTTGTCATTGTTTTACAATAATTTTCATTGCTCGTTGAACTAATAGAAGGGGCATGCAAATACAATCTTTGTCGAGTTGACAAAAATTATAAAATTTAAGTTGATTTGTAATGAAAATAATTTATAAAATATATGTTATTCTTAGTTTATTCAATTAACTTATATTGTATTATAGTTTTATGGTATAAAAAAAACACAATAATTGTGTGCTGTTTCAACGGGAGCGGCATGACTCTTTCCCTTGAGAAAGAGCCACTTTCAATTGGTCAAGTAATAGACATGAAGTGTGGCATTTCAGATAATTGACTTTTTAATGCTTAGAGAGTGCAACTTTAAGTGGAGAGTCGTAGTTTGTAGCTTGTACCTGACAATTTTCATTACGATTTGTTAACATGACAAGAAATTGGACATAAAAATTAACGAGATAGCATTAATTATGTCTCATTTAAAAATCTAAATTAGCACGTAGTTAGATTGTATGTACACTTATATTATTTATATATTATATAGTGGGCGTGTTCCCTCAGCTCACGCGTGCAAGTTAATTATTTTTTGATAAACTCAAGTAACATGTGGAATATAGTACTCCGTATCTTTTTATTAGAATTTTGTGCGTGAGTTAAATTTTAATATCAAATTAATGTATTTCGTCTCAACTAAAATAACTTTTTGTTTTTTAGCTAGGATCCACCATACAAGTGAACCATGTTCTATAGTATTATTTGCAATGGTAGATTGGTAGGTGATATAAATGGTTAGTTAGGTATAATTTTTCAAAATAATTTGCATGTAACTAAGTTTGATATTATAATTAGGTATAACTGTCACGAAACATAAAATTACATTAAAAAATGAAATTGATTGCAGTATTAAATAATAATTTTTTTTTTTAAAAAAAAACAATCATGATTCTGTTATATTCTTTCTCAAACATTTTCTACCCCAAAAAAATCTAAATTCTACCACCAGGGTTCAAACCTATGACCGCTCATTTGGAATGATAATCGGAATGTCGTCACACTACATGGTAGTTGGCAAATAATAATTTAGTATATATAAAATAATAAAAATAGGGGAAAATTGCACTTTTCGTTCCTAAGTTATATGTTAATTGTAGAATTCGTTCCTGAGTGTTGGTCATGCTCACTTTTCGTCCTTAAGTTATCATTGACGTTGCACTTTTCGTCCTTTCGTGTTCACTTTTCGTCCCTGAGTTATATTAAAATTGTAAATTTCATCCCTAATGTTTTATTAGTGAAAGGGACGAAAAGTGCAAGGTCAATGATAACTTAGGGACGAAAAGTGAGTATGACCAACACTTAGGGACGAATTCTACAATTACCTTATAACAAGGACGAAAAATGCAATTTTCTCTAAAAAGAGTATATTATTATATTGTAATAATAAAGTCAAAACATACCTTGCAATCTTGCATGCATGAATACATCACTATACATGTGATTCGTGTGTATACGTACAATAATTAAGTAGAGCACGCCATTCCATTCCACTTGTATTTCATTTCTTTACTTTTTTCTTTTTGGGGAGTGGGGGTGGGGGTGGGGTTATTTAATGTATATTCCTGGTTAGGAACTTAGGATTGTAGTATAATTGGCTAATAACTAAATTGAAATGAAAATATTTTCTAATAAACTATCTTTTCATGAATTAGTTGGAAAAAATAGCTTTAAAATGACATTTTAAGTGTTCATTTTGTGATACAAATATAAGTGGGGTTCACATCTAATTTGGATCCGGTCAATGTGGATTGGAGTTCTTCATAGTTAGACGAAGAGGTTGATATATTGTATGCTCAAAATCAGGGCCGTTCCAATAAAAATTGGGGACATGTGCCATATCTTAATTTGGGCCATTTTTTTTGAGTAATTTCTATATATAAATAATAGTTGTTCAGAAAGTTGTATCAAAATATAAATATTGTGAAGCAATTCTGAGCAATACAATACGTATATTCTCTCCAATATATATATATAAAATCATCAATCATCAATTAAACTTTTGATATCAACTTCTTCCAAAAGCTCATTTCAATGGAGATTAAAGCTAATCCATTGAGTCTCTTTTGCAACATACTTGATCGTAAGTAAGATTTCAACAATTTCAACTTTGAAAAACTCTTTTCTGCAGAGGCTATAGTAATCGGGATATAGTCAATAATATTCGATATACAATAGTAGCATTTCGAAAACAACTCATCTGTTTCAAGAAGAATTGATGAAGAATTAGTTGAGTTGCGGTCTGCGATCTACGAAATTACCGAATTGTGAATTGGGAATTGTTGAATTGTCGAATTTCGTTACGGTATTGTCGTATTTTATTGGGTTGGGAATTGAGAATTTACTAATTGTCTAATTGAGATATGCGATTATGATTTATGAAATATAATTGCGGAATGGAATTGACAATCTTTTTGGATTAGGAAATATATATTGCCAATTCCAATATATGTGTGTGTGTAGGGGGNNNNTAAAACAATTGTCAATTGGGCTTAATTTCATCATGTCACAAATTGATCCAATCTTCATACATTTAGCCTAAATTTTTGCAAATTATATATACATATAATTTTTTTTTTTTAAATATGGGCCCCCCAAAAATTGGAGGCCCTGTACAGCCGCACATGTTAGACATGCTCAGATACGGCCCTGCTCAAAATGGATAATGGATAAATGAGAAATTGGTTCTCAAACTAGACCTATTTGAGATAGAAATTCATGTGAAAAATCTTTGAAATAAGCTTTTTTCGGGTAAGAGAAGTGGGTTTGCACCACTATTTATACAATGACCTTTTTATGGCTTATTGACTTGTATAGCATATAAGCTCTCTTTTGCGCATAAGGGTGCAAATCAAATTACAAAATGAGTCTAAAAAGGCTTTAACTCTGATTTTTCCTCCATTTGTCAGGAATTTTCGAGACTATATTCTTACAATATTTTCTTTTATGTCTATAATAACTTAATAATAAAAGTGTATTATACTACAGAGTAATTAATAATTCATTTGAACTATTTGTATTTAAATTTATGAAAGCGTTTCAAATACTTTTTACTATAATATCTTTTTTTTTTTTAATAAAAAAAAAAGAGAGGGCATTTTTGTTATTGATTGGCCCCAGGGCATGATCCAGGAACAATTAATGTGGGTTGCTTCGTCAGAGGTTAGCTCAATTAAACAATATGGTGGATCTAGTCCAATAAAAAATCATCATTGACGTCGTCTATGCGGATCGCTACAAAAGTTGAGCGTCCTTAGCTCTACATGATTTCGTCGGTTTTTTCCCAATGATGGATGTCAATGATACCTGGCCTGATTTTGTAGGCCCCTTGATAGGGCTCCGACCTATTCCCACCTAATTGTTATACCATGAAATTGTAGACTCTAGTTCAAAACAACATCTAGACTGTGTGTTTGCTATTAAACTAGCTATTATGTACTTCCAGGCTCCAGCTAATAAATTATGTGTCTATTATAATTAACATATTATGTATATATAATTAACGTATTGTGTGTCTATAGTTAATAAATTATGTAATCATAGTTAGAATATTATGTGCATTTAATTTATTTATAAGCACATAATCAGTTAATTGCATGCACATAATTAGTTAAGTGCAGCCGTACACATAATTTGAATGTTATTTTAGACCAGGGTTCACAATGCGGCAAATTATTGTGTAGACCATGGTCCACATAGCTGTGTGAACCATGAATATAATGTACATTTTTATTATATTAAAAGTACATTATTTTTGTACTAAAGATACATTATTTCATAGTATATATAAAATAATATACTTTCAGTATTGAAATAATGTACTTTATGTACAAAAATAATGTACTTTTAGTATATTAAAAATGTACTTTTTATTTATGGTCAGCACAGCTGTGGGGACCATAGTCCATGCAATAATGATTGCCACAATGCATGGACCCGGGTCCAAATAGCATTATGGATCTTGGATCGAAACGATGAAGTACAAAATTCATACTCATAAAGTACATATATTTATTTATGTGTTCAAACATACTTTCGCCTCCACTAAGGTTCTAACTCATGACCTCCCATATGAGAGAGTCACTACCCTTGTCAGCACAAAGTGCTTGGCCAGAATACTTGGCATAGTGTTCCAAAGAAGCATAAATAACAGACTTATATTACAGAATATAAACATACAAGGCAAGTTTAAGTTTTGGCACAAAATTAAAGAATCAAAACTGAAACAGCATCATATCATCACAACAACAAATTCTCAATCTCCAACTAAAACTAGACACCTATACTTGGAATTCAGATCCAACTAAGGGTCCAATCAAGAGATCTTTTGAAACAGAAAATTCAGGCATTCAATTCACAGCAATAATGCCTATGTGAGCAGCTGCTCTGTATTGTCCTGAAGTAGCCTGCAGGCCTTGGAATAGGAAACATAATATAACTCAGAGATTATGGCTGTGAATAGAATGAAAGCTGCTCCACCTGCAAACACTCCTTTCCTCAATGTTTCACAGGAAAATGGTATGTCTTCAAAAAATAAAGATACTCTGTCGGTTGTGTGATGAGAATTCTTCACAGAACCAACCAGCAAGAACCCCGAGGCTATCAAAAATGTGACCCTGAACCAAATTCAAGTTTTTTTTTTTTGGGTTAATGATGCAATTATGTAATTGTGAGTTACCAGAAAATTAAATTAGGTGCGGGCATTCATATATACCAGGAGATTATAAATAGGAGAAGTGCACAAGTCCGAGAGGGTCCAGGGATCAAAGCCCTTCCACAGCAGAAGCAGCGGCTTGCTACCATTACAAGAATTTGAGTAGCCATGAGGAATAAGAAGGCAGCCACACCAAAACCAGTAGCAATGTCTGAGTCATAAACACAGTAACTGTACTCGTCGTCAGAATCCAGATGAATCTTAATATCGGCCTGCAAAGGAACAAAATTCATGTTAAACGAAAAGTAAAGGGTCAGTTCGAGTCGAGCGAAACACCAGGATAAAACGAACTACGATTCTAGGTAGGGGTAGGCAATTCGGTTCTATTTTTCGGAACTGAACCGAACTAATTCGGTTCGGCAATAATACCGAACAACCGAATGGTTCAGTAAAAACCCAAACCGAATTTTGTTTGATTTTGTTTTTAATAAATATAATAATAATAATAATAATTATTATTATTATTAAATCTAAATCCTTAATTACTAAATTCCTAATAATCGCAGAGAACACCGCTCGTCTGCTCCGACACTCTTGCTCGTCCTGCAAATCTGCAATGGAACAAGCCTCACTCGATGCCCTCGCCTAAGTTTATATGCTTGCATATGTATACATAATTAATGCATTCAATAAAATTGGAACTCAATTTTTGTTGTATGTCTGTCGAAGTGAAAATATTGCATATGGGAGTGGAACATTAATTGTTCATATATGGTTATGCTATTAATTTGGGTGATTTCCTTTTCTCTTCTATTTCATTTATTTATGATTTTGCTGACTGATTCAGATCTGAACAAAAACGTTTGCTAGACTATATAAATAAGTTATAAAAGTATTCTCCAAAATATTTTTTTAAAGATATTATAATCACATTAAATGAGCTTGATTGAACTCAATGGATGCATAATGGATTTTTAATTCTAAATTATTAGTATAAATAAATAAATAAATAATTATTTGTGCAATAACACTAAGAAATTTTGAGAATTGAGGTTCCTAAACCAATCTGAACTAAAATGTTAAACCAGCCAGAGAGAACCTCTATACTATACAATTCAACTTCCCTCTAAAAAGGTGTGGTGCAAATGTCCTTTTTTTTTTCCAATGTGAGACAAAAGTTACTTATAAGCCTGTCTACCTTTATTTTCCAACTCAAACGGATCTACTTTGAAAATCAATTTCACTCATTTTCCGTTTTGAGCATACAATATATCGATTTCTTCGTCTCACTACGAAAAACCCGAATCAACTTTGACCTGCCATAAATTGGAAGTGGATCTCACATATATTTGTACCACAAAATACCTACATACAATGTCATTTTTATGCTATTTTTTTCCAACATTATATATTAAGCACTTAATTATGTGGTATAAGTTGACTAGGCTTATTAAGTAGTTTGGTTGAACCAAATGATTATGCATGTAATCCACTGCTATGCATATATAAAGTCTATATTGATAGGATAAGGATATACATTATATACAACCTTAAGTTTTGATACCCATACCACAGAATAATGCCAATACTACACTATTTAGGTTCTAAGTTAAGTATGGGATAAAACGACTAACACGTACAACCTGAGAGGATATCAACTATGGCTGGAGATTACACCGCTTTCACTGCTATAAGATTATGTTTCTCGTTAAATTTTATTTAGTAACGTACTAACGTTAGACTACATTTATATCTAACATATGATTCAAATTACACTGCTTCATTACGTTAATTTTTTTTTTTTAAGGTATACTTCATTACTTCATCCCATTGAAGTTCAACGTTTTACCCAGAAACAAGATCATAGACACACAATTCACATTAAAAGAAAAACGAATTGAACGCTAACGAAAGAAAAGAGTGTTGGTAACAAATTAAACAAATAAATTGGGATTTTTAATATAGTGTAATGAATTTGTTTGAGGGAGGGGGATGATGCTCACTCACTGTGTTTCGCTTCAGCTCAGCAGCTACTGCCAACCCAAAAGCTATGAGATCAACCACAAACACACTTATCATTAACAGCTTCGAAGCCATTTTTGGAACGTAGTAGTGAATTGAAGCTTAGCTTCTTCAATTCCTCCAGTTGAAGTGCAGAGATGAGATGTAGATCGATCTCTTCCTTTTGAATTAGTTCCGCAGGCTGGCCTGGCCTGCTTTCCAGTTTTGCAGTTGCCATAATTTCTTCCATTATTGTAAAGATTCTCCAGCAGCCTATCAAAAATTTACATGCTTTATTAATTTAGAGTTGAATTAAGATTCTCCGGTAATGTAATATATAGTTTTAGTTGTTGGCTTGCTGTACTATGGACCATAGTTGGTTGACAATTTGACAAATTCAACATTAAACTATTCACTTTTGTACATAAGAAACCTAATCCAAACCTGTACTCCCATTGTTCATGGCCCCAAACTTCCATTGTTCGTTGCAGGAATTAAACTCTCATTCAAGCGTTCAAAGTCTTAAGGCATCTTTATTTTTTTTTCTCAATTTTTCAACTTCAATTTATTTTTCTCTATTTTTATAGATAAAATTAATATATAAACAATATATCGTTAAAATTTTCTAATTGAGACATTTTAAATGACACTCATATTTAAATTTTTTTATTCTTTTTAAAATAAATCTATAAGTATATAAAGTCATTACTTTAGTTTAATGTTTATATACATTAAGAGTAGCTTTGTTTTTATTAACATATAGAAGGAATTGAATATTATGAATCCATTACAAGATAAATGAAAATAAATATGATCTAGTATTTATGTACATAAGGTTTAGATTTATGATCATATAAAACAAATATTATGAATATAGTACATGCATGATGAATGTTATTACACATGATGTGCATGTAGTATATAATGTTTATGTACATTAAACTTTGCTTTTATGAATGATGGGATTATATTCCCCAGGAACTATGCTAATACGATGATCGATATCGAACTCTTGGTACACGCCAGGATCGACCATACCGTTTTCAACCGGTTTGGCTATCCTTCTCGACCACATCTGCTACCGGGCCTCCTGCTTAGCCTACCTTGGGCGCAGTCGACGTTCTCAACGAACCATGTCTATCTTGATCGGTCCGAGCCACTAACCTTTTTTGCAGGGACTGGCCTCCATATCTTAGGGAGCATTTACAGCACTTGTACGACCCCACTTCCACCTTGTTGCACACTTGTGCATGAGCTCCATGTGCCCATCATGCCGGAAGGGTGAAACTTGTCTCTTTGTCCTAGCTATAAATACCGCATTAATTGCGAACAGAGAGACTTTTGGGCTATTTTCTCCATATAGCTAGTAGCTCGGGTACCTAAGGCCCACTACCACGTTGACCGAGCTACAATCATTGAATCCACCGACACTCCCAACCCTTGGACTAGACCAGACCGATCTGAGTCGTGTACTGTGTAACCGCTAATTCTCGGTCGATTATTAGTAACAACTGTATTTCTCCATTTTCGAGGTATTTATATCATTAATTAACATATAGAAGAAACATTATGAACTTACTATAGAGTAAATATAAATCTTATAACGTACTTACAATCTAGTGTTTATCTACATTAAGGTTTATGTTTATGAACAAATAATGAATGTTATTAAACATAATACAGTGATTGATGTCATTAACGATTTAATTTAAAATAACGTATATTTGAACCAAAATCCACCATTTAATTTAAAATAACATATTTTTGAACCAAAATCCACCATGCAATATAATAGGGACCATGGTCTATAATACAATTTGCAATGGTAGGTGATTCAAATGGTTAGGTGTAATTTCCAAAATGATTAGTTGATAATAACATTAGGTGATTGAAGCTAATTGAAAAGGTTGTCTTTGAGTTCCTTTTGAATTTTAGTATTTTGGAGTTACAAAAAAATTATTAACCAAACACTTATATTGATTTTTTAACCAATTCAAACAACTAATAGTAGTTAAATAAGTCAAAATTGGCTAGGCTAATTATTTACCAAACAGCCATAGTATTTTACTGAATGCTTCCATAAATTTACCTACAAATAGGTCAAATTAATTGCCAAGCACCTTGTACTCAGATAGCATATAGTGATTCTCTCATATGAGATTGAGCCGCAGTGGGAGACGATGACATTGGCTCTTTGTGCTCCAACAGGTTGAAAAGTATAGATGAACATATAGTACAATATAATAGAGTCAGTTGTATTAAAAAAAAGGTCAAGTTAATTATTACTCCGTACTTGGTAGTATACACTTTTAAGTTATTATAGAAATAAAAAAAATATAGCCTTCTAATTCATGAAAAGCTAGTTTATTAGGAAATATTTTCATTTTAATTTAGTTATTAGATAATTATACTAACCAGGAATATACATTAAATAACAAACAAAAAAAAGTAATGAAATGAAATACAAGTGGAATGGAGTTGCATGCTCTACTAATGTATTTATGATTGTGTTTAGGTTCAAGTTGTAAAACCCAAAATGTTTAGAAGTTGTTATTAAATCTAAAAATTTGACTAAAATTATAAATGGAAAAAAATATATATTCAAGAAATTACAACAAATCTAAAAATAATAAATAAGAAATTAAAAATTAAAACTCTTGTCAAGCTCACAAGTTGTAATATTACAAATATAATTACAATAATTTACTAATATATAGAAAAGAAATGAAATGAAATACAAGTGGAATGGAATGGCATGTCTACTGATATACTGTTCGTATACACACCAATCACATGTAATCATGCATGCCAGAGGTATGTCGGCAGTATGACTTCTGACTTTATTATTATAATATATAATATATTATACTCAATGATTTTATATATAATGAAATTATTATTTATAGGTCCAATCAATTTTAACTTTTTTTTTTACTAAAATTAATTTATGTCTTGTGATAGTTATACCTAATAATATTAAACTTAAAATATTTGATGCGGTTGAGTTTGCTATTAATTACATGCAATTA
>CP025644.1:20389569-20434791 GCA_003576665.1 Ipomoea trifida | reverse complement strand
GTGTGTGTGTGCGCGCGCGCGCGCGTGTATATATATTTCAAAATATTTACTTGCTTTTATTTTAATTTGTTGGTTTTGTTGGAACCGGGTCCACCATAAACTGGGTATAGAGATACAGAATTGTGGGTACAGAACACTGGAGTAAGGTTAGGAACCCATACCACTGGACCGGGATTAAGTGATTCAAGGGATGATGTCTTAAGGAGGGAATAAGGGTGCCTATTTATAGTATGGAGGAGCTTGTAGATGGTTGACAAATGTATAATATCGACTAGTCTCCAATCTTGGCCATACACGTGTCTCCCCACTACCTTTACATGCCAGTCACTACACGCGCCCGATTGGGCGCGAGATTGGTACTTCACGCGAGGCTTTCTTTAATTGTTGCATTCTTGGTGGAGCCCACATAGCTTAGGAAATCTAAGCTCCTCCGCAAAGAATTGTTTCCTTCTCTATCCTCACCCTCTCTACTGTACATATGCATTGTTTCATTAAAATCACATCAAAATGCATTGATTGGATGCTCTAAGGTGTCTTCCCCAATTGTAGATTTAGGAGAGTTTTTGGAATAGTAAAATTCAATGAGTGGATTTTTAACAAATGTGAATGGGGTGTTTTTTGGAGTTTTTTCTCCTGTAAATTGGGGGTTTTGGCAGGCTGGGGTGGGCCCCACTGGGGAAAGTTCACTGTGCCTCATGTGCGTGAGGCGCAGTTTTCGCGCCTGCCTGGGGAAATTTATTTATTTATTTAATATTTTTTTGTCAGTTTTTATTTTGTTTTTTTTCCCTTTGTTTTTTCTCCACTCTCATTTTCTCTTTCCTAATCACACCTGCAAAATTTCTTCAAAAATCGTTAATTATTGAGGAAGGCTACGTGCATCCATATCTGTGGTTTTTTTGGGGTTAATGTCAGACTATAAACTGAAGCTTGAAGAATGAAATTGATGCGAAGGCAAATTAATTGTGGGTTAGTTTGAAAAATCAAGGATTTTGCAGGAGAAGAAAGAAAAACATAAAAAATAAAAAGCAGTGCACAAGCTGCGATTGAGCGGCAAATAGCGCCCAGCGGGCGCGTGAGGAGCGAGTCAGAGTGGCCGTCAGTTGGCGGCCACTCTGACATTAATATTACTTTTTTTTTTTGTTTCTTTTGTTTTTTGTTTTTTTTTTCCTTTTTTTTTTTTCCCATTGTCTCTTTCCTAATCACACTTACAAAAACTCCTTAAAAATCGCGAAATATTTCCATTGATGAGCATCCTTATCACTTGGAATTTTTCTCCAGTTTTTTGTGAGCCCCAACTTCCACCTCATCATCCACTATCTCATTCAATCACAAAAGCTCTTCTCTACACTAGTTTGAGTTTTTTCTCAGTTTTTTGTGGACCACCATTTTCTATCATATATTTTAATTATTTCTTTATTTATTTAAATTATAAATTTATAATTATAAAAATTAATTACAATAAATATACCTATATTTAATTAAAATGATAATTACAAACATTTAAATTAATTTTCGTTATTACTCTTTTTATTTTAATATTTTAAATTTTAATTATAATTAAATCATTCAAAAATTAATTAAAAACTATTAAATTTGTTATTTTATAACAAAATTGAAACAAAGATAATAAAACAATGAAAAACAATAAAATTAAATGGAAAAAAAAAAAAAAAGAAGAAGAAGAAAGGAGGCAGAGCAAAACGAAAAGGAAAAAAAAGAACAAAAATAAATAAAGACTGACTGCCTTAAGTTGCGTGCACATGGCTGTTTTTTAAATATAAACTGTCAAGCAGGGCCCACAAAACTTTTTATTTCCCTAACAATATCCCACTATTTGCAGGACAAAGCTTTTGTAAATTATTTACTCTTCACATTAATTTTGGATCATCACTTTGCATAATCAGTATTCCAATATCCATCTTTGATCCATCAGGTTGCTAGAGCAAATATAACTATATAAGATTAGTACTACACGTCAGTGGATTAGGATGAACACTAGAGTTATAGGCTCTTTAGCTTGCCTGCCCATCTGTGACTCAATGTTCAAAAATTTGACTATACCAAAGGCAAAATACCATTTGTAATAAACTTATTATGTACCAAATTATTTTATATTCTGATTCAAATTAAATTGACCAACCTTGTTACAAAGAGTTAGTTATGCGAAGACTTAATAAGAAAATACATTTTTTTCTACGTAACATTTTCCAATTGAAAAGCTAATATTTCAAATCGAATGTATGAAATAACCTTTTCGAACTCATAACCTCTCACATGGGTTACTATATGCCATTTGAACATATTTTTAAATCAAAATATACAAATATTATATTTTTCCTCAAAATATTACATTTTTCATTATAATAAGTAACAAACACTTTATTCATAATTAGGATTAAATTTTTCAGTATAAATATTATATCTTTCAATATAGGTATTCTATTTTCATTTTGATCCGACCTGTCTCATGGTCAGTGAAATATTCTCACATAAGTTTTTGCCTTAGTTTGGAACTGAATGGCATGGAGGAAATAATCTCGATGAATATTTTGTACAAAAAATCTCTATGAATATTTTAGTATTATTTGTGCATGTGTTTAATAATCTCTCTATGATCTGTCAAAAACCTAACGTAAAGAAAGTAATGACTTGATTAGGGTTTAAGGTTCTGACTTTAGCTAGTCAAGATTAATTTTATGTGTGTTAATTCTTTTAATTTATTTATGGAGATCTAGAACTACTTGCGGTTCAAGTTAGATATATGCTAATACAATGAAGAATAATATTATTTTCGTTTACTAAACTCATTATATAATATAATATTATTTATATTTTGATATGAAATTGTCTACAAGCTTCAAATTAAAAGGAAAGCTCTTTATTTTTATTGGTAAATCCAAATGCAATAATAATGATATTGAGTATATATTAGGTAATGATTTGCATAGGGTTGTATATTACCTTCATAAGAAACATGCATTATAATATTATTAGGAAAAATAACGGTTTTGGTCCATTAATTATACCAATATATTATAGACTCGGTTAATGATTTATTACCAAACACAAATTTTATACTTTAATTATGTGTAAAATGACAATTTTAGTTCACCATTAACAAATTATATATGTTAAATATTAATAATGCATTTTAAATTTTCAAATTATTAGGGAACACCTTAGTCATTTTTTATTTATATCGTTTTGTATTGAATAATTAATTAATTATTTTTTTTCTAGTTTGATACACACATTTTTTTCATCATTGGAGTGTAGCTAAAAATTAACATTGCACTTCAAATTCTCAAATTATTGAAACACATATTAGTCATTTCATAGAATTTTCTCAAATTCCCTCAACTAAATCTTCATATGTACCGATTCTCTTCATTTGTAATGAAGTAATGAAGAATTGTTAGTTTTCTAAGATTTATAAACATGTACCTACTTATCTTTAGATTCAAAGTTAACTGGCAATTTACTAGTCAGAAATTGAATTTATCTTTAATTTCTAAATAATCAATGTGATATTTATATGATTATTGGTTTCATATATATCTAATCTAAAAACTTAATAAGTCTCAATCAAGGTTATATCCTTGATTTATGTCCCTCTTTCTATATGCCAATAAATTTGTACATTTTACTTTAAATGTTGTACACTTCAATGTTATTATCTAAAAACTTAATAAGTCTCAATCAAGGTTATATCCTTGATTTAAGTCCCTCTTTCTATATGCTAATAAATTTGTACATTTATTTTAAATGTTGTACACTTCAATGTTATTAGACAAAATTGTCCCTACTACATTGTTGTTATGCAAAACTACCCTTACACCGTTATAACACCGTTAGTTTTTAACTCCATCATTATTATCATACACCTATATCTATCATATCATTTTCCTATTCCTTAATTATCATTTTAGTAAAATCATTATATAATTAATTTAATGGTTGATTATATTTTAATTAAATTTCTATACATGGTAAATCATATATGTGTGTGTAAAATACATATACTATATTTGTATATATAATTAGAACTAAAAAATTTAATTATTATATCTATTAATGTTTTAATATTGGGCATGAACTTCCGCGCATCGTGCGTAGAAATTAAATACTAGTATATTATATATATATATGTGTGTGTGTGTGTGCGCGCGCGCGCGTGTTGTAATGTTTTTATTTTTTAAATAGATTCTTGAAGAGCATTTAAAAAAAAATGGATGCTCAACAATAACATACATTAACATACATTGATTTGTGAATTATGAAATGTATATTCATAAGTGGTAGAACTGGCCACTGCTCTCTTCTTTATTTGTCTTTTTCTTTATCATTTTTTAAAAAGAAATTAGAAATGACATATGAATTGAAAGTGGTTATATATTGAAGACTCACTCCAACTTATTGACATGAAAACAATAACATACATAAATTCGTAATATTTATTTTAACTAGTACGGAGTAATATTTAGTAAACTTATAAACTTAAACATATTTTGAATTTTTAGCTACACTCCAATGGCAAAAAAAAAAAAAAAAAAAGTGTGTAAACTCAATGTTGTTTAATCAATTATTTAATAGAAAAAAATAAATAAAAAATGACTAAGATGTCCTTCAATAATCTGAAATTTTAAAATGCATTATTAAGATTAACATAATTTGTTAGTAGTGGACTAAAATTGTCACTTACATATAATTAAAAGAAAAATTTGTGTATAGTAATAATTCATGGATCGAGTTTACAATATGAGTATAATTGATGGACTAAAATTGCTATTTTCCTTTGATATTATTATTATTATTATTTTCAATAATAATAATAATTTAATTCATTATAAATAAGGACAAAATCTTACAAAATGTATTTTTTCAAGATAATTACAGAATATAGACATCCAAGTCATATATTATTTAACTAGATATTGTCCTGTGTGATGCATAATCTAAACTTATATAATTAAATATAAAGTATTGTTATAACATTTATAATAAAAGAAAGAGGATTGGATGCTGCATATCTCTTACTGCCCCAAATAAAGTCATTACATGTACACATAAATCAGCAATGACTTTATTTGGTAAGCTTTATATATATAAATGTACCGAATTTAAAGTATTTACTCAAATATGATTTAATTTTGTTAAGTATTGTAATCTTATGTTGACTGATTTCAAATTTCAAAATAAATATTTTTGTCTAAAATGAGCGAGAAAATGATAATTTTATTTTAATATATATAGATTAATTGATGATACTTTTGCATTAATCTTATAATCAAAGAAATGTACACTTTTAAATATTAGAATTATTTATAATTGTATCCTTAATTTTATTATTTAAATATATAATAAAAAAATATCTGCGCATTGCACGAGTAATTTACTAATTCATAAAATAATATAATATTATAGATTTCGGTATCCTTAATTGTTGGATGACTAATTACTAGGAAGAAATGAAGAATTTTCAAACATAGAACGCTAATTAAGATTCAAAAACCAATTATTTCGATAGAGTTTCCTTGTATGTGACCCTGTCAACTTTTTCTTCGCATGGAAAGTTCAAACCGAGTATTATATACGTACGTGGATTGCATTTCATTATCGATACTCCTGTGTTTATGTATATATATACTATACAGAGCTCCATTGAAAACTTGCATATAAACCTCATCACCTTAGCTTCAATTCTGCCAAACTTTTCACCTTATCCAAATCTCGATCATACTTTTTCCTAAAAAAACTTCCAATCAAAAAGAATTTCATTTTTCTTCTTCAAACCGGTTGATCGGGAATTGAAGAAATTGATGAAGGGAGAAGAAAGCACGCAGAAGAAAATGGGTTACAGATGGTTTGATATAGTTCTTGCAATGGCTTGGGCCTCTAGATGGAGAAAAGCTTACAAGTGGTATATATGATTTTTATTATTTACTTTTTCTAGCATTTTCATGATAATTTCTCAAGAAAAAAAAAGCATTATATTGCCATGACAAAACTTTTAGCTTTGCCCTATTATATTAAGTTAAATTTTATGTTTTGTATTAGCGCCTTGAATAGGCTAGATCCTATTGGGGTTTACAACTTGACTTAATTTAAGTCTACCTGACCTAACTTATTTAGTAAAGAGGTTATGCATAATGCATGGCCTTATATGTTTAAAACATGTTTGACATATAGATATGACATATATACAAGATTATTATATATTTCATGTTTAGATGAAACCATATATATATATATATATGTATGTTCAAATATGGACAGTGTTTTTCGTGTCGTCCGTGCGAATTCACCAAAAATGCACTACACATTATTCAGAAATACACTACAATGAAATACACTAATGCACCATAAAATGTACCATACACCAAAAAATATAATGTACCACACCTCACTACACTTAGTGGTACATTTCTGAATGCTTTGTGGTTCATTTATTCGTACCCAATAGTGAGTGACCGCACGACCACACGAGAAGACTTGTCTGCACGAGAACTTGAACTTATATATATATATCTAAACCCTAAAATCCAAATCTCCAACTTTCAAAATATTAAACTCTAAAATATTAACTTTTATCCCTAATTGTATATTTTAAAAATAACATTTTTATATTTGGAGTTGTTTTATATATTTGTACCACGTACTAAGTTTGTATATAATATTTATTGTTTAGACAACTGTAAAATGGAAACTCTTTACTTTGATGTATAATTTTTTTTTAATTTCTTTACCAATGAAAGTTTTGTGAGCAAATTTTTAATTTTGTTTTGTTTGTCCCTACTCCTTTTAGGACATAATGAGTGTTTCCTTTTAATTCTTCATCAAAAGAATTTTGTAGGATATTATTCTATTAACAACTTATTGATTAATTAATAATTTATTTTGATAATGATAGCAATGACAAGATAAGCAATCATTAAAGTGAATATATAATTAGTGTAAAAGATTAAAAGTGATTGGACTTTATTGAGACATATTTTCTGAATTTATGTTTAAAAGTATCAATATTATAAAGTAGTATTATTAGAAAAAAAAAACATAGTTTTAATGAATCTATATTTTCTTTATTTATATTGAGCATATATGAAATATTACATAGATCAGCGTGAATATATAGACATGTCTTGATCTATATATAATTTTGAAGTTATTTTAATAATTTTGCAGCAAAAGGGTGATCAGGCGGCTTAAACAACGCATAGCAGTGCAGAAAAACCGAATGGATGCCATTATCAGGCAAGCCCGATGTGATGTTGCTCAGCTTCTGCAGAATGGCCAGTTAAAGCTTGCTTTATCAAAGGTAATCATCACCACAGAATTGAATTTCATTCCATTTTATTGTTTACACCCATTTCTGGACTGCCATTCGCCTTACAGATCGCGTAAATTAAACAAGTTAGCTTCAATGGTTGCAGGTGGAGCAGCTTCATAGTGACCAGTGCAGGCTGGCTGCATATAATCAGCTTCTTCAGTTCTGTGACTGCATCTTGACAAACTTGTCTGGCTTCAGCATGAATAGGTATGTATATATATGCTTTGTACTCTTCCCTGACTGCAAATTAATTCAATTGAAAGATGTGCTCCGTTAGAGGTAACCCTAACCAAATTGGTCGGACAGTCTGGGTGTTAGCTAGCTTGGCAAATGCAAAGTAATTACTATACAAGTTTGAGCCGGTTAACTATGGACAACTTAGGCTGGTTTATTTCTTTGTGCTCCTTTGCTGACTAGGGTCACAAGGTAAGGTTTACCTAGTGTACAACATGAGTAGTAGCTGTGAGTTTTCATTGATAGTTAGACTGCACATTTACACGTCATGTTTGTGGACTGATTACTTTTTTACTAGCTCCAAGCAACTCGTAGACCATAGTCTTTTTTTTATTGGTTGGCGCAGAGATTTGAAACCATGACCTCTTGTATATGTGGTGACTGGTTGGCTCTGATATCAAACAAAAGGATGTCCTTCATCTCAAATCTCAACTAAAAGTCTAAGCTGATAAAGTCAAACTATAATGTCCATGCAGCATTTAACTTGAGATAATAAACTTGAACATTTTAGCTCATGAGTCATGACATAGCAATGTGTGTCTTAGTGCAAAGTATTACTCTTTGTGTTCTTATAATTGACTGATCATGTGTGATATGTTTTGTGGACACAGCAAGTTTTCTGATGAAGGCAGAGAAGCTGCATCAAGTATCATATATGCTTCAGCTAGATGCAGTGAGTTACCTGAGCTACAATCACTCAGAGATTTGTTCAAACATCATTTTGGGAAATCGTTCGAGAGAACCAACGTTCAGCTGCTACCTGGGAACACAGTAAACTCTCAAACTAAGCACAACCTAACCAGGAAGCCGGCAATGGAAGATATCAAGCTCCAACTAACAGATGAAATAGCTAATGAGTATTCAATTACTTTGGGACCTCAACTTAAGGTACACAGGTTTCTTCATTCTACCCGTTTTCTATGAGATTTTTTTTCCTGGTTTATCTTATTGTGTTATTTGTTATCTTGTTCCAGTTACTTGCACGCGAAAATTACATTGCATCGTGTGAGCTGAAGAAAAAGGATGAAGAACCTGAGGGGGGCTTGAGCAAGAATGAGAGGAAACACAGAAGTTCTTCAAGGGCTTTGAAGCTACAGGGTATTCTGCAAAAGATTAGATCAAATACTACTTTGACAAGTTCTAAAAGTGCAGCTGAGAAAGATTTTTACCCATCCTCTAGGGGGAACAACAATATAGATCCGTTATCAATCAAGATTAGTTCAAATAATGCTTCGGTTTCCATTCAAGGGAAGGGCATTGTACCTGAAGAAAGGGCAGAAGAAGCACATCATGTCGAAGATCCGTGTAGCTTCTCTGGGCAGCATTCGAGCTCTAAGCGTTACCCTGACAAAGTAATAGATCAAAGACACAGTCATATGTTCAATAAGGATGCCAGTTATGCTCGCAAAGAGAGAAATGAAGAGGTTCAAGATTCTCATATAATTGATGAAGATCAGAAGAATCGTGTCGTCACTCATGTCCATCCTAAGCTTCCAGACTACGATCGTTTAGCTGCCAGATTTGAGGATCTCAAAAGGCAAAATGCAAAAGATCAACAACCACTTACTAAGTGGATGAGGTGATAGAATAGAACTCTCAACTAAAGCAGTCTTTAGTCTTTAGTTTGTTCAGTTTCTTGTTCCTCTCAACACAGACAAGAAAGAAATTTTTTTATTAGTCAATAATAATAATACTTCAAAATAAAAGATTGTAATTATGTCTGGAACATTTATTCAGAAATTCATGGAGTTACATCAACAGTACACTGGTAACTGTGAAAGATCCACCATATCTAATGAATAGATATAAGATTGTAAAGGACATGAATATACAGAGCAGCAAACAAAGGAAAATAAATAAAAATAAAAGCTGGACAATTAGGGCTCGAGAAGTGATGATTATATACAAACACATAGGCAACATAGAATGGAAAGCATCACCTCTTCACTGCTATCTTAGAGTCTGATAAATCATAAAACAATCTTCATTACTGCAACAATATCAAAAAGCTTATTACTCACAAAACTTGTAACTTTGACCTCATTTGTGCATGCCTGTTCTGTTATTGGCACAAAATGAACCAATGCTGTATTGTATTAGAAGTGGAAGGCTCAGCTTTTCCTACCAAACAATAGCAACTTTCTAATACTGTTGGTTACTTGAGGAGAGTCGCCAGCAGTGATCCATTTCTTCCTCGAGTGATGTGTTTCTACCTTCACTTCATCACTTACTGCACTGTTCTCGTACATTGTGGAAGCAGCAGAAGTAAGAGCATTACAAGGTGAGGGGTCACTCTTCAGTTTAATGGAAGCAATATCATCAGATGTTACATCTTCGAATGC
The DNA here is from genome assembly GCA_003576665.1 of Ipomoea trifida. Taxonomy (NCBI): domain Eukaryota; kingdom Viridiplantae; phylum Streptophyta; class Magnoliopsida; order Solanales; family Convolvulaceae; genus Ipomoea; species Ipomoea trifida. Next base: position 20,424,888 of record CP025644.1, on the reverse strand, counting down.
AGATGCTACAGATTGTATTGCATTGCTCACTTTCAAGTCATGTGGTTGGACAGATTGATCTTCGTTAGGCATTGTGAATCTGGCATTTGACATCTGATCACATTCTTCGTTAACGAAAGTATGACTAGATGAAATCATATGATTTTCAATCTTCTCAACTGAAGATATAGTCTGAAGCTCCTTGATGTCTCTGAAATCATCAACTTCATTAGACTTATTCATAGAACTTTTATCTGAAGGCTTGACCTTTTGATGATTTGTTTTCTTCTCAATGCCAGCTACTACCCCATTTTCCCTCGTAATTGTTTTCCTACTTGACTCTTTAGATGGCATGTGAGTTATTCGTGCAGTTGCAAGGCGATCTATGGTAGAGCTCCTACAAATTGGTTTATGCAATTTCTCTGCTTCTCCACTTGAGGCTTGATACTTCGGTTTCTCAACTTTCACAGGGGTGGCCATGGATCTTTTGCTATCTTTCATGGTTTTATTTGAGGTTGGTCTATTAGAAACAGTTCCAGCACTTCTCTCTGCGATCCTCCTTTGACGCTGCAATGCTAGTTCCTCCATTTTCTTTCTGCTTTCTTCTTCCTGTCAATGGGCAAAAAGGCATGAAAGAAGTACAATCAGGAAAAGAAATGCCATGATAGAGGGTAAAAATGGACGAATAACTATTCAAAGGTGCATAAAAGAAATAGTAGAACTCTTTCCACTGGAAAAGGACTAAAACTGGCAAATTCTTAGGTGGACAATCAACAAGAGAGTAAATGCATTTTCAAGCACACCTTCTAGTTCTTTTATTCAATTACCTTAACAGATTTGCTCTTAACAGAAGGCGATTTTTTGATCCTTGACGTGATCTCGGATTTGCTCCTTGCAAGACTCCCCATTGAATTTCTAGAACTTGTTTCTTTTCTAACTCCTTTTTCTCCTGGAGTCCTGTCTCTTGTATTGGGAACTTTATCGTTTTGGGGCAGCTTAAAATCCACAGAATTGGTTTGACTAACATCAGGGCGCCTTTTATGAGATTCATTTCCATAATCCATTTCTGGACTCCACGGGGCATCGACTTGATCAATAGCTGCATCTCGCTCGAGCACCATGCAAAGATCATCCGGTTCGTTTACATCTGTGGCTTCAACCTTACTTTTGGCAGGCTCTAATTTAGGTTGATTAGCTCCAATGATGTCTGAAACCATGAAGATGTCAGCTGTTGGTTGATAGTCAGATGTTTTACCAACTGAATTGGTTTGTACTATAAACGAATCATCAGCGAGCACATCTTTTTTGTTTTCCTCAGCTGTATTATCACCAACAAAGATACTGTTGTCTACTTTGAATCCCCCATTTGATGATAGGTCTGATTGGTTGTACTTAAACCAATCTTCCTCTTTTTGGTTTCTAATGATCATTGTATCAGTGGCACCAATTGGCAATGTTGCACCGGAGTAGCTATCCATTTCTCGGGTTCTATTTGCAAATACCAATTCCTCACCCGTATTGCCTCGTCTACTAACTAGGTAAGTTGTTTCTCCTGCTGCAAAATTTTGGAAATGAACTTGGTCTTCAACATGTATGTCTCTTTCAGTCACAATGTAAGAATCGTTTGAAGGAGCATGCTGTTTCGATAGTCCCTCGGTTTGAGCATTAAATGGAGATGACTGATCGTCGTCCCCTAAGCTCTCGGTTGCAAAGAACTCTTCTTGAATCCTTACATTAGGTGAATTTGGTTCCTTCACAAGAAGGTCTTGGAAAATACCCCAATTCTTGTTCCTAGTATCTTCTTGAGAGGCTCCCATATCTGCATTTTCAACACCCTCTCTATTCTTGCTGCTATGTCTTTTCGTCGTTCCATCTCGTTTCTTTCTATTTTCTGGCCTCTCCAATGCCCCAACAGCTTGTTCGATTTGCCTTTTGATCGAATCAGAGCCGTGAGAGGAAGAAGAATCACTAGAGCTGCTGTCCTTCTCTTCATTTCTCCTTGAAGTAACGTAATTTATGTTGCGAATAACAATTGTTTTCGATGAACCTTTCCGGTTGTTAGAGGAATGCTTCTCTTTATGCTCTTTATGCTCCAAATAGTTATCTGAATCACCTCCTGAGCTCAAATCACTATTTTCATTTCCATGATCTTCTTTTGGATTTGTTCCATTTGAATATTTCTTCTTGCTTTTGGAACTCGACTTGCCCTTCCGACTGTCCTTTGATTCGTGATGAACGTTTCGAGTACAATCATCCACATTTGGAGGCCACGGAACGTTTCCAGGAAAGTAAGACGGGGGAACCTGCATTCCTGGAAGCACATACCCGGGAAAAGGCATCGTTTGAGGAAACCCGGGGCCTGGAAAATGTTGCAAATACTGTTGGGGGAAATGGTTTTGCCATGTTGGTAGCTGCATTTGAGGTGTTGATGCCAAACCATTATCTGAATATCACATCCAGAGAATACCAAAACATCAAACAAACAGAACAATTACCTTACTCGAAAGCTGATCTTATCAGGAAACACTAAGAATTATGGCCATTGCAGAGTCTTATGAAAGCAAACATGACAGAAACAAATTACCATTCGATAACTCATGGAAAATGTAGCATTACTTACCATGATTTGCTGATGAATTAGATGCTAACTCGTTCTGGTTCATCATCGTATCTTGATTATACAATTTCTCCTCTCCAGCAAGCACGATTCCTGATTTCCCGAAATAAGGAAGTTCAGAAGCCTGCATTGCTGCTACCTCGTGCATCCACATTCCATCATCGCTTTTTTTAGTACACAATTCCAAGAAATGTACACATGCTTCCCTGAACAGACATAGCCAAGCATCAGAACTTGCCTGCTACCATATTTCCATTCTTTTGTAGCTCAATTTTATTCCATAGATGTAACGATTTTCTTTCCCAAAGTTGTTTACCTTAACCGTAAAGCTCCAAAAGCATTGGCGAAAGATATAAGGTCCTCTAAACAGTCTGCCTCAAATCCCGACACTAGAGCCCGAGCATACGCCATGGCTTGCTCTTTCCTAAGAACCGCCTTTCGAGTTTCCAGAATGCGTTGCAGACGAACCCTGTCCACAGACATGACCAAACAATCAATTAACCCATACTAAAAGGCAGACAATGTAAATGACTTAGCACAAGCTTTTACTTGGAATCTTCTCCTTGGGAAGTTTCACCAGTTCCATTGGATTCAACTACAAACATCATAGATAAGTTTTATCAAGAAGAAAACGAGATTGTCTAGGTACAGAAACATTAATTTCCTTGAAGTCCATATCCATTTGCTCCTGGGATTCATATCATTTATCAAAATAAAAGTACAATGAGACATGTTTAACTATACCTTCTGCCTCAGATGCCACGCTTGGCTGTTCATTCGGTTGAACTGAACTCTCAATCTGCACTATCTCTCTCTCAATGGTAACAAATCTCTCAAGAACTTCTGGACTACTTACAAACTTTACAAACCTAGCAAGAGTTTGAGATAGTCAACAAGCCAAGTTCAAAATAAGCAAGGAATTAAACACTAATGGTGTCAAGATTGATGAAATATCACATCCCTAAACCAAAACTCAGGTGACAATTTCAATGATTAATACCAAATGTCCAAATCATACTTGTTAAGTAAGAACATTAATCTTAAAATTAATAATCAGGATGAGTTCTACAAGTTTTCAATCAGTATACTAGAGAAGCCAAGTTCTCAACAAGCAAGCAATTAAATGGATAATGTGCCAACATAGGCATTTCAGTTGGTTCTTGGGTAGTAGATTGTGGGCAAAAACACAAAATCGAACATGACAGCTGCAGTGTGGTGGGAATTTCACCCATTGTGGTGGGCTCCTTGCCTGCACCAGGCACGAGTTCTCTCACCTAATGAGCTGCTGAGTTACTGTTACCCTCAGTTTCAATCCAAAACTCAAGTTATTGTTTTGATAATGCTACCAAATCTTGCATATCATGCATCACAAAACCTAACCAAATGCCACCAAAACTACCTAAATTTGCAACATATCACAACATTAGTCCACTAAAAGTTAATACTGGCTACTAAATCTTGCACATTAAGCATCAAATTAAAACAACCTTGGACTACCAGAAGAGTTAATCAGACAGGAAAGAAACATCAAGGGCTTCATTCCAACCTTTCCAAAGTAGCTTTGGTGAACCAAGAAGAAGTGTGTGGAGTAGAAGGGCGAAGAGTAATAGAGTAGCCTCCTCTGGAAATCTGATCTTGAGCGGATTTGAGATGAGAAATGAAGGGTTGAAGCAACCCAGAGGCCAGTTTCTCATTTTTCTTGCCGGAAAAGATGACAAGATCGCATCTTTATCAAATTAAAACATTGTGAAAATCCAAGAAACCAACGAAAACAACGAATTGAACACTGTAGAAAATATAGTAATTACCTGGTCCTTGTTGGGGTGAGCTGAAACAAAACATAATCAAGAAGAGTAGCTGAATCCATGTTCTTCGTCTTTTAATTAGCATACAAAAAGGAGACACACCCAGAATCTGCAGAACAGGGTACAAATGTTTGTTTGAGAGTTCTGAGCAGATAATTCTTTCACTCATCATCACTACTTGTATATACAACTATAAAACTACGTACACATGAAGAGAGAGAGAGAGAGAGTAATGGAAACATGATGGGCCACGTGAAGGTTGGAGGGATTCAAATGTGGGGTTCTCATTTTCAGTGCCGACACTTCATCTATGGAATGCAATCCCCCCTGTCATTCTCTACATTTATTTTTAGGAATCTTCTAAGGTTTGCATGTGATAGAATTGATATATATGCTAATTGAGGATTATACCCACTTTTCGGGCAAATTATACCGTGCAACACGTATCTAAACGACGTCGTTTTGAGTATTATAAATTAATCATCCGTTTTTTTTGGAAATTACGTTTCCCGTTTCGGCCGGTCTCTGTATTTATGTAAATATTCTGTGTATTCCAGACAATCATTCTGTGTATTCTAGGCAACCGTTCTGTGTATTCTAAGCAACTGTTATGTGTATTCATGTTAGTAACACATGTCGTGATGTGTTTGTGCATTCGAATGTTTAGGAGGGTGAGTTCTTTGTATTTTGTGTCAATATTCTGTGTATTCATGTTATTAACACAGGTTGTGATGTGTTTGTGCATTCGAATGTTAGGAGGATGAGTTCTGTGTATTTTGCGTCAATATTCTGTGTATTCTGGGTAAACATTCTGTGTATTCTAGGCAAACGTTCTGTGTATTCTATATATTGATTATGTGTATTATAGATGAATTCCCTGGAGTCATTCGCGTCCACTAACATCGGTGTATTTTGTGTCAATATTCTGTGTATTCTGGGCAAACATTCTGTGTATTCTAGGCAAACGTTCTGTGTATTCTAGATAATGATTATGTGTATTATAGATAATGAATTCCCTGGAGTCATTCGCGTTCGCGTCCACTAACACCGAAACTACGTCGTTTTACGTACGTGGTGCATATTGCTATGTGCACCGTGGTGCAGGGTATAACGATTGCACTTTTCGTCCCTGAGTTATCTTTACATCCCTTTATTAATAAAACATTAGGGACAAAATTGTAATTTTAATATAATTTCACGTAGTAGATTGTTTGCATTCACGTTGTGTCTTATAGTCTCACGGTTATATATATATATATTCAAATGTCATTGTTAAAAGAAAAAAATAGTGTGTTATTAATTGTATTTATATATAGAAAATTGCAATATTAGTTTCTTAATTGTTGCCTCAAACCATATTGACTTTCTAAATATTTATAAAGGGCAAAGGTTTTGGTTCATCGCCAATAGAGATGGCTAAAGTCTTATCACCTTTGATTGCACAATGCACATGAAGCCTAGCCGTCAATATAGATATAAAATTGTAATTTAATTTGTAGTTCGAAATTATACAAGTCTCTATTAACGTTGAAGAACCAAAAGTCTAAAACTATCAAAATCACTATCTACGTGAAAAAAAAGGAACAAAATCGTTGTCTCGAGTGAAAAATGGAAAGGTTAATAATTATATTAATTTCAACAATGAAAAGATTAAAATTGTAATTTTGTATAAATATAAAGATTTAAAAAAGCTACTTATTTCTTATTAAAATAAACACATTTTTGGGATTACTTTTTTTTTTTTTAAAATTAAAATAGAAATAAAAATAAACATGTATTCACCTATTATATACAAAAAGGAAAAGATACACACATATATATAGGCTAAGGCTCTGGTGCGAAAAACGGAAGAATGAAGACCCCAAGTGTAATAGTGAGGAGAAATATGAGCCTTTGATCTGTCCAGTTCAATGGCTCTAAAAAAAAATAGCACTTCTAATCTACACGGCGATATCTTCTCTAGTAAATCATCTCTGATCTACTGTCTTTGCATTTTGTTCAAATCATGGAATGAAGGCACAAAATTGTCTCCTGGAAAGCACAATAGTGTACACTGGAAAGCACAACAATGTGCTCTAAAAGGCTCAACAATGTGCACTCCAAGGCAATAAAACAATATGTATTCCGAAGGCACAACAATGTGCTCTAGAAGGCTTAATAATGTGTTCTAGAAGGAAAGAAATGTTTATTAGTCTTCACGGGATTATTGAACCCGGTTCCTTCCCTCTTTCACGGGACTTAGCAATGGATCTACTGAGCCTGTTAAACCAGCTTGTTAACAATATGCATTCACAGACACAACAATGTGCACTCGAAGGCAAAAATAATGCAACCAAAGACAAAAAAAAATGCACTTAGCAACGAGTCTGTTGAACCAACATTTTAAAAATGTGCACTGGAAGGCACAACAATGTACACTACAAGACACAACAATGTGCACTCAAAGGCAAAAATCAATGCACCCAAAGACAAAAAATATGCACTTACATACAAAATTTACAAAATTGCCACCGCGTATTTTTAAAATTTTCCTTCATTTTCGACAATTGATCTAGATTTAATCAATGGATAAGATTTAACCATATTTTTAACTTGGGGATTCCTTCACATATGATCCGTTATATATATATATATATATATATATAGTTCGTTTCATGTGAGAACCACTGCTTGAGTGTGAACCTATGAATTCTTATGCATCATTGAGAAGTGAGATTGGACGGTCGAGATCTAAGGAGTGGTGCAGTGGTACATCGAGTGTAGTTGTGTAGTGGTGCAATCAAGTTTATTTTACCAAGTCAAAATCATTATAAATCTCAAGATCGAGCATGATCAACGGTGCACAATAGTATATATACAAGTTCACATGTTAACATAGGTTCTCATTTGAACATATATATTATTTTTAAGATGTCTCTATTTTAAAAACAAAGGGTTAACTCAGAAAAACAAGCCACACGTACCTATATATACATGATATCCACCACTTTTTTAAAGCTGCAGCCTTATTAGTAAGGCGAAGCCTATACATGAATACATGATATGGTGGCCGTTAGTTGGGGAGTCATTTCAAAGTGTTCCTTTTCATTTTTTTATTTTTGCAAATTTTTGGGACAATTTTTTATTGTCCACACACTTGTCTATTTTTTTTTTTTTTTTGAATGCCACACTTGTCTATTTTATTACTCTATATGTTTAATTAATACTATATGATTTTACTATTGATATTTTTGTATTATAATTTAAATATGGTATTACATTATGTCTACATAAATGATAACACCAAACACACAAACACACCAAAACTTACGCATAACTCATCTTACGCATAACATACATAATTGAGATGAATGTACAGAATTCGTGGTCAGAATACACAGAATGCACAGAATATCATCACAACATACACAAAACTCATTTTAGTGTTTACACTACTCCAATGGTTGACACATAATCCATAACCATAATACACATAATTCATACCCATAATGTACATAAATGATAACACCAAATACACAAACACATCAGAACCTACGCATAACTCATCTTACACTACTCAAGTGATTAACATACATAATTGAGATGAATGTACAAAATTTGTGGCCAGAATACACATAATGTCAAAACAGAATGCACAGAATATCATCATAACATACACAAAACTCATCTTATAAGTTAACGGCCGACGGGAAACGGGATTTCCAAAAAGAGCCGTTAATTAAAAAGATCCAAAGCAATGTTGTTTTGGATCGGGCTGATCCACGATATAAATGGCCATATATAAGGCCATGCTTACATGAAAACCCCCGTGTCTAACGTAAAAATTATAGACAAATTGTAACTATTGAAACTAACAAATCAACGGCTATGATTAAACATAAAGATATCAAGAAATCCGCCAAATTAGCATGCCAAATTCCCCAAAATTATGTTTAAAGAGTAAATTCGTCTAGCCAAAAACTCACTCTCCGGTATAAATAGGGATAGAGTCCAAATTTTCCTCACATTCTACACCTACACATTCTAATTTCTAATTCACACCAGTAGACCAAAATGCACACCACCGACTGTGTAAATGCGCAGTTAAATGCCAAACTTTGTTTTATAAATATTACAAACTTTAAATTTTATAATAATTATAAAATTGATCCTGTATTGTTTATTTTACTAAAATCTTCAACCATTGATGAACACTAATGAGTGGCTATAATAAGTTTACACTTGTTACATGAAGATCTTGTTCCTCCTCTAAATCACATAAAATGCACACAACTGACGGTGCAAATTCACACCTACGGAAGCCACAATGAACTAATAATTATAAAATTGAATCTGTTTATTTTTTATTTTTTACTAAAATCTTCAACCATTGATGAATCATAATGGGTGACTATGGTCAATCCTTACTTGTTACAGGAATACCTTGTTCCTCCTCTAAATTACCCAAAATACACACTACTGACCGTATAAATTCACACAATATTGCAAACTTAAAAGTTTACAATAATTATAAAATTGACCCTGTATTTTATTTTATTAAAATCTTCAACCGTTGATGAACCCTGATGGTATGCTATGATCAGTCCTCACATTTTATAGGAGAACATTCCTCTAAATCACCCTAAATGCACATCACCAATTGTCCAAAATGTATTCCTATAAAGACCAAAATACATACCACCGATCATGAAAATACACACTTGTTATATAAAGACCTTGTTCCTCCTCTAAATCACCCAAAAGTAAACAATAAACAGGGGAAATGCATACTAGTTAAGATAGTATAAGTTTAAATAAAATTAAAGAATTATTATTTTTTTTGGAGAATAAATTAAAGAATTATTTTCGGACCTTAGAAAACAAAAATAAATAATGATGATACACGTGTGGTGTGGATTTGCAAAGATTGCGGTAACTATTTGAAACATGCGTTGATGGAAACAATGCACAAAAAGATTGGATGTACAATTGTAAAAGCGACCCTTCTTCCTTATTTCCATGTGCAAATATTTAATATATGATATGAAGAATTAACTCAAACCATTCACTTATCTGTACTTTTCCATCCTTCCCATTTTTATTCTATTTTATTTTGGTATTTGCGTGTAGTCTATTTTAGTAAGTCGTCACAAATTTCCATGGCCACTACATGGAATTGAATTCATAGCACTAAAATACAGTCGGTGAATTAAATATTTGGTTTCTAGTTGTAAATAAGTCAAGGTTCGCCGTGGGTGTTTGGTACGAGTGTACGACAGTTTCAAACTAGAATATACCTCATGAATATTCTCAACAAAATGTCATTTCAATTAATCGTGCATACAATTCAAATTTAGTTTATAAATTTTGTTTTATTAGTAACCACAGTGTACAAAGTTTGAATTCTACAAAGAATAAAAAAATACATGAATAAGATCACAAGACGGAGTTTATCTAATGTACACTTTTGTATAGTAACTGTCAAATTTCTTGTCACGCATAAAATAAGGTATGAAAATTTGGTTTTATTGTAGACACGAATGTACAAACATTTGAGAACGTCATATAGGATAATTGATGCACATCTAATGATTTACGTCATGTACCTGACTTCAGAGCAGGAGTGGTGAGAGGCTGAGAGCTCCTTAAGTTTGCGATTCAAATTTATTGAGTATGTAATTAATGAAAATAGCATTATTAATTATATATACTACATACATAACGCGGAAAAAAAGGAAAAATATTAAAACTGAAAACCATCTGCAAATTAAAATACTATAGTCTTGTTTGAAGTTTGAATAAGGAACATGATCATATCGTACGGCGGTCCAAGTCGTGCTCAGTTTATGTAAGACTACAAATTTTCTTTTCAAATCAAATAATATATGTTGATTAATTAATGTCGCAAGCTTTGCTTTCTAATCAAGTTATTAATTTAATTTCATTGTCGTTTTGGCAAGATTATAGACTGCTTCGAGACCTTCGACATCAGCTTAAGAGATTTAATCTTTATTAAGGGTCTATTCGAAAATCTAAAAAATGACTTTTGAAAAATGATTTATAGAAATGACTTATTTTTTAAAAAGTGGCAGAATGAGGAGGTCTTCAATGGACGCGTCATGCCGATTACTTTGAAGGTGCAGTGGCTTGAGTGACATGAAGCGGAGATCGGCAGTGCGTTTGCTAAGTAGCGGATTCCGGGAGGACGCACTGGTCAATCAACGATCATGAACACCATGGTCGCTTGGAGGAAGTCGCAACTGGAGTGGTTGAAACTAAACGTTGATGGCAATTGCTCAACCGCCAATGGTGATGCGGGTTGTGGCGGAGTGTTGAGAGATCACAATGGTTGCTAGAGAGGTGGTTTCAAGCACTATATTGGGCTTTGTTCTATCGAGGAGGCGGAGGCGTGGGGAGTCCTCCAAGGCATTAGACTAGTTGCACGTCTGGGAGTTTGCATAGTAAAACTCAATACAATAGAAATTCTATTTCGTAACAACATGTAGTTGATTTGAAAAATAAAAATGAAATAACTATTCAAAATGAAAGACAAAGTACCCCAATTTTGACAATATTACTTAAATTATTGTGTCCTTATATAAGAGCCAATAGTGATAAAATTCACACACATATCTAAAGAGAGAGTAATGATTATGCCTTTAACATGGCAGTTGGCTCATATAATGAAAATAGAGGCAATATGAATAAGATTTCAGAAGAGTGAAAAGTCAATTAGGTTGTTAAACTTTTTAAATTTACAATCAAACCAATCAACACTATTACAAAAATGACCAAAAATATAGGACAAAGTGCGCTCGGAGTTTCAACTCCGGACGCCTAAACTGACGCGGTGGCATTTTTGTAATTAAAATATCCACTATTTAATTATTATTATTTTTTTAAGAAGGACCAACTGCTTCCGAAGTGGTAACTTCGAACGCAACTGGTCCTTAGAATATCACCAGCTGCGTCCGAAGTCGTAACTTCGGACGCAACTTCCTTTTTTTTTTTTTGCTTTTTTCAAAATGTTAAACTTAATTTTGGATCTGCGCTCCGCGCTCCAAACACCATCGCCATCGCAGCCTCCAAACACCATCGCAGCCTCCATCGCACCATCGCCGCCATCACCTCAAGCCCCACTCTCCTCACCGCCAGACGTAGCCGCCGGTCGCCCCATCTCGGCTGACGACCATGGTGACCGGAGTGTTGCCAGAATGCTAGTGACATGCTATCACAGGCCACTAACCAGTTTTTGGGTTTCACTGCACCAAAATAAAATGTTGATGGGTTTGATTGCAACTTTAAAAAATTTAGGGGCATAATTACTTTTCAAAAAAAAAATTACTTTTCAGGTAAAGTTCGATGTCCTATTTGACTCTTTTTCCTAAATATAATAAGAATAAGCAAATTTCACTTTTAGTCATTAATTGTTGTAACATTACCACATTTAGTCTTACTTTTTTAAAGTTTGTTTCATCATACCCAATTACCCATCTCATAACATTTCCCTACTACAATTAGTCATTCGTTTAAATTTTTGTCATTCTAGTGTTTAGTAAAGATGACTAATATATAATACTATCATTCAATTAACATAAATTACATATTAGAAGTAAGAGACTTAAATTATAAAATTACTTACTAATCATCTTTGCTAAATGCGAAATGACAAAAATTTAAAATCCAGTTAGAACCGATCAATGGGTCAAACCGGAGCTGTCGGTTCAGGAACAAGAACTAAAACCTTTATATAAAATTTCGGTTCCAATTCAACCATTTTCGGAACCAGAACCAGAATCGTGGTCAAGCCTATATTTAAGGGCCTACTTTCTTGAGCCCAATTTGTAGTATTAATTACTGTATTATGGACCTAAAGGGCACTCTTTATTAGTTTTATCTCAAAATTTTCAATTATTTTAGTCCAATAAAACCATTAAATATATAAGAATACTTTTATCATTATAAAAATTTAGCTACTCATGATGAGACATAAATAAATAGCTAATGCCATGGGATTTTGGGAATAACTATTCCCATTGCCACTGCACGTTAACAGACAATGTCATACATTTATCTACGAGAATATTATTTTATTTTGAGCTTATTTCGTGAACCAAATATATTATAAAACTTTTGTTATTGAGTTTATAAATATCTAATTTGATAAAAAAAATAATCTTGAAATAATTTCATGTTTTTTTTTTTTGAATGCTACTGACTCTATTACTAGTATCTGTTCATAAACTACTTTCTCAACCTACTGCACAAAGAGACAGCAATGCCAAACACTTTCTCAACCTGCGACCTACTGAAGCACAAAGAGACAGCAACGCCTCTCCACCACCTCCCATATACAGGGAAGGGTTTGATGCCACTGGACCACAAAAATAATTTCATGTTAAATAGTATACACCTAACAAAAACTAGTGAGTGTAGAAAGAACACAAACAGGCGGGCGTACCAATCACACCCAAAATTAAAGTGCTTTAGTGGAGTCAATCCCTTAACCTAAGAAAGCGTTAACGGTAAAACTCCTAGTCCGCTAGTGGTCGTTGTTGACAATTATATAAACCCAATTCCACTTTATGTATAAATCTTTAATTTAATTATTTATTAAATTGAAATCAAGTCTTGTATAACAAGCAAGAACATGTTGCTCATTATTGTATTCATTTAAGCATTGATCATCAGAATGATCAATAATATATACAACTGAGGGATAAATATATCCATTTATAGTATTTAAAATTTAAAATGAACATTAATTTTTTTTAAACAAATAGTTTATTAAAAAGGAGAATCATATGATAAAAAAGTCATGAACTGCATGTTTAGTTTACAGAATAATTTTTTTAAAAAAATTATATTATATAGGGAATAAAATAGACAAGAAATAAAATATGAATTCTATTATATTGTTTGGCTTGTAAAAGAAATAGACTTTAAGAATTGATAATAGTTAAGGGAAAATTAAATAACCATGTTCGGTAAATGGTTGTTAGCTGATAGATGTTAGCTAATTAGGTTAGAAGGTATGATTAGTTGATAACATTAACTGATTATAGAAAGGTGTTTGGTAAATTAGCTGTTAGTTGATAGGTGTTTGGTATAATTTCTTTTCTCAAAAAGCTAATTGAAAATGTTGTTTTAAGTAGCATTTTGAATTTTAGTATTTTGGAGTTACAAAAAACTTATTAACCAAACACTTATATCAATTTTTTAACCAAGTCAAACAACTAATAGTAGTCAAATAAGTCAAAATTGGTTGATAGGCTAATTATTTACCAAACAGGGCCAATGACTTACTCCAAGGGAATAACTTATTCTTAGTAGTAAAATGACTACAAAACGATGGAGTAGGCTTATTTCCAAGAAACACTATTAAAATCTTGACTTATTCTGAGAATGAAACATACTGTAAATTATTTTTTTTACTAAAGTATGGAAAAATAAATACATATACAAAATATAGAAATTTTAAAAACAAAAATTATATATATGTATGTGCAATTGGGCGTCAAAATAACAAAGTAACTTTTTTTTTAGTACTGTACTATTGACTCTACTTTCTCAACATAGGCTCAAACTCACTTCCTTCCATATAGAGATGCAACTGGGTGCCACTAGACTACAAGGTCATTCGCAATAACAAAGTAAACTAGAAATACTCAAATACGGAGTTACGGACTGTATAGGTATGTAACTATATATTTTTTAAAAGGTCCACGAGGTGTCCTGAGGGGGTTCAAACTCCCAACTAAATTAGTTACTCCATACGAAAGAGGGTTCGAACTCCTGACCTCTCTTAATAAGGGACAAGAGTACTGAGCCACTCACGCCAACCAAGCTGCTTAGGTATGTAACTATTGGCACACACGTTGAGCCAACGATAATTTTGCATGTGTTAACTGTTAGAGACAAAATTAGTCAAAATAACGTCTTTGAAACTTTGTAGAAAATTCTTTAATTAATTCCAACTACATGTGTCTACATCTAATGTTAGACCCAAACATGCACCAAGAAGAGGTCAAAACTTAGGAAAGATGTTATTTGTACACATTTTTAATTAAATAAATTGTGTACCATTTGATTTTTTTTTAAAGTACGGCTCTATTATAATATAGTATATCTTTATATGTTGAGCATATAATGTATAAACATAAATGTGCAATCTAACTACCAACTTAATCTTTTAATTGAGATGGAGCACATGTTTTAATTCTATTCATATACTTTCTTCAAGAGTCAATGTCCGCCCTCACTGAGTTTGAACTTGTAGCACCGAGATGTCATTGAGTTACAAGCTATTTGATTTAATTTGTTATATATCTGTCATTTGTCATTACTTTTTCAAACTATACACACACATATGTGTGTGTGTTCTTGAAAGATGATTACCTACTCTAATCACATGTCCTAATTTCATGGGAGGAAAAATATAATGCAAGAAAAAAAAAAGATTATAAAAATGGAATAAAAAGAGAGTAATAACATATTTGGTTCACATAATAGATTTTGGATGAATAGAAATACTATTCTATATGAAATTGAATAAGCCAAGCTAAGAATAGAATATAAATTTTATTCTATCATTTGGTTCAACAAATAAATAGATTTAAGAATTGTATTTTGTACTTATTTCTAAAATCATACATGTTGTAAGCGTTATATTATCCTTAGTTGTATTCAAAAAAAAAAAAATTAACGAAGCTAGATAATAATTTGGTCCCCATAACATTACATATATAATACGATCGACTTGCGATAAGTGTTATAATAAATAATCGATTAATTTTATCCCAAATTATATAGCATTTAAAGCTAACATTTATTTAATACAAATAAAAAAAATACTATCGAGTATTGACCATCCAACTTTTAAAGTACGGTTTGTCTATTTTGTTGTTTTGTGTGTTTTCTGTCAAAATCAGACAATTTCAACTTCAACATTCCTTACTATGGAATTTTCCCTTTCAATTCTCTCTTGGAATTTTTAACTTAGTAAATTGAACAAAACTTTCCAAATTCACACGGTATCAGTCCACCATTTCCTAATTCTTCTCCTCCTATAAATATATCACTTCACAAATTAGAACCACCATGCATGCATAAACACCTACACATACAAAAAGTACTACGTTTGAGAAAACAAAAATATTTCATTTCGATCTTCATCAAACAAAAAGTACGTTAACGTTCGAGAAAACAAAAATGCAACGATCAATTATGACAAGCCTAGTGTCGAGGCGCGGAGCTCCGATGGTGCGGCGGCCGGCGGCGACGTGCGTCGACGTTTTCATAAACCACAGAGGCGTGGACACGAAGCGGACGGTGGCGTCGCTGCTGTACGACCGGCTGGCCCGGTTCAGGATCCGGTCGTTCTTGGACAACAAGAACATGAAACCGGGCGACAAGCTGTTCGAGAAGATCGACGGCGCCATCGCCAAATGCAAGGTAGGCGTCGCCGTTTTCTCGCCGCGCTACTGCGAGTCCTACTTTTGTCTTCACGAATTGGCGCTTTTCATGGAGTCCAAGAAGAAGGTCATCCCCATCTTCTGCGACGTTAAGCCGTCGGAGCTCCGGGTGGTCGACAATGGGACCGTTCCGGTTCACGAAATCGACCGGTTCAACTCCGCCCTAGAGGAGGCCAAGTACACCGTTGGCCTTGCCTTCAACTCTCATGAAGGGTAAGTTGAATCCAACTTACATTATGAATTCTAGTCTAAAATAACATCCAGATTTGATTTACAAAATAGGTTAATATATAATATAATATATTAACTGCAGACACATAATATGTCTCTCTCACTTTCAGGAACTGGTCAGATGTTGTGACAAATGCTACAGATATTGTGATAGAGAGTTTGATAGAGATAGAGGGGGAGAAGCAAATGGCAAAGAGAATTACTGGGATGTAAGAGACTACCATTCATTTCATACATTTGGAGAGAGAACAGAGTAAATGAAATTAAAGATCTTGTTCCTACCAATTGATTTGTTCTTTGATTATTTATTTTCATTAATGTTTTTAGAGAAAATTAAAATTTCTCATGCTAATTTTAGATTGAGGAGAGCAGAGACTAATGTATAGTAATGCTCGTGTGTCACATACATTTTTTCATTCTTTAATTTCCTCAAATTTGTATTAATTAATTATGTAAAAATAAAGTGTAAGGAATAAAATGTTTAAATTGATGTGGTTTGAATTTATTTACTTACTCGATAACTGGTGTGTTTCCTTCAATAAATATAATTTTTAATACTTATTTGATTACGTATCTTGCAAAAAAAAATATACGGAGTATATTTTTATTTTGGTTTTGGAGGACTATTAATGTTTAATTGGAAGGTTTACTGAAGTAAATTTACGTCACTCATCGATTATTGCACTACTAGTATTCAGAATGCACAATCAATTAAATAGTTGCGGCTTAGTGTAATTGATTCGTTACTTGATTTAAAGGTCATGACGGGAGGCGGCAGTGTGAATTTGTAGGGGTTCGAATTCCACTGGAAGTGTATATGGGGAAAATACTCTAAGATGCTGTCGATTAGAATATGACCGGTGTGAAAATTAAATAGATAATATAAAGGCGTTATTACATGTAGTATCAGATGTAACGTGATTTGGAAAAATACCCTAATAAGCTAATCCACAAAAAAAAAAAATTCAAGATAATAGCAATTTACTCCGAAATGAGACGTCACATGTTCGAAATTTTGCGGAAACATTGACTCTTTGTACTTCAATAGGTTGAAAAAATATATATGAACAGATACTATATTGTAAAAGAGTCAATAGTACTAAAAAAATACAAGTACAAAATAGATATTGTTATGCTACTAGAATTTACTAATTTTAGTTTGAAATCACTGCCTTATACAGCACAAAATAGATATTGGTGTTTGGTTATTGGTTTATCAGTGAAATTTTAGCTTATTTGACCAAGTTTAGATGTTTGACCTTCCAATAAGTTATTTTGAAGTGTTTGGTAAATGGTTGATTGGCCTTGGCTGATTGGGTCAATAAGCTGAAAATTGAAAAGCTAATGAATGTAGCTTTTTTATCAACTGGTTGGGATCAATGGGTTTATTGACTATTTTATCATTTGAAATCAATGAGATTTACTTTTAAATGGGTGGTGGGTTTGTTATTTTATAATAATAATAATAATAATAATAATAATAATAATAATAATAATAATAATAATAATAATAATATATCAACGGGTGATGAGTTTGTCCTTTTTAATAATAATAATAATAAAATTGAAAATAATAAATAAAAATTGTTTTAGAATATAATTTAGTAAGAGTTTTTTTTTTAAAGTAATTTAGTAAGAGTTAAATAAACAAAAACAATTAACTTATGTCCTTAAAAAAAGTATAAATGATACCCAAATTTTATAATTATTTGTTAATAAGAGTTTATCTTCTTGTTATATTTAATGGTTGAAATAATACAATACACATATACCCTTAAATGACATTTTATATTCAATCAGCTATTAGTAAACAGTTAATTTACTAAACAGTTTTTAATAACCAACTAATACAACCAGCTAGTCAAACTAGTTAACTCAATCAACCATCAACTACTAGCTAAACCAATCAGCTATCAACCGTTTGTCAAACACCCCATTGTTATGCTACTAGAATAATCTACTAATTTAAGTTTGAAATCACTGCCTTATACAGCGCAGCTCCTTGGATCTGTTGGGCCTTCCATCTTGGATCTGTTTGTGAACTTGAGATTTTTTTTTTCTAATTTTTTTCACTTTTTTATTTACAGATATAGGGGTGCTTTAGTAATTTTAGAGCTATTTTAAATACTGAATATGAATTTAGGGGTTTGATTTATGGTAAATTTAGATCTTCAAAAAAATTTATGGTAAATTTAGACTCCTTTGCTAATATATTCTCCTTCTTCACATGAATTCTTTCTCCATCTTACTTTGAGTTTTCTTTTTCTGCATTTTTTCTAACATGTACATAAGTTGGTTTTTGTGCTTTTTAATTTTCTATCGTTTGAGCATAATACTATCTATTTTTGTTAATGAGTTATGTGTATTTTTCGCAGACAATGTACTGATATGCACTATAGAGTAGTGTAGTCTCCATTGGTGTGTATTTTCACGGTCGGTTGTGTGCATTTTGAGTGATTTAGAGGAGGAACAAAGTTCTCTTGTAACAAGTTTGCATTTGCATGGTTGGTGGTGTGCACTATGACCTACATATATGTGCACTTACATAGTCGGTGGTGTGCATTCTAGGTGATTTAGAGGAGGAACAATGTCTTCATATAACAAGTGAGTATTGATCATAGCCACCGATCTGAGTTCACTTGTGAGGACTAATTGAAATTGTCCATCATCCAATTTTAAGTATACTTTCAAACAAAATGAGTGATGCTATAAACCCTTCTAAAATTTGCCTCCTTATTTCTCCTCATCATGACATGTCACTACCTAATTGGTTACTGTAATGTTTAATTAAAAGTAAGTGAAGTCAGCCAATTCATGACACTTATTGATTATAAGCCACATCATGAGAGGGAATATTAGGGGGAAAAAAGCATTTTTCAAAAAAAAAAATTTAGTGGAAAACTGAAAGAAATTACAATAAAAAAAATAATAGTACTTTTTTTTTTTCTAAAATTCAAATTTACTCCAAAATGCGAATTTTTTTTTTCATTAAGATTAGCATAACTCAAGAAATCTCCATTGATAACAAATTGCAACATTTACATCAAAATTCATTACATCTTTCTTGTGAATAACTTGTACTAAAATTTGATAATGCTATTTTCAAAGAGGCAAAGTTACTTGATGATGAAGAAGAAAGACTTAATTTTGTTGTTGAAGAGGAATAATTTTAACTTATTCCCAACCTAGCTATTTTGGCACATTTTAACTAATCTTGTTGTGTATTAAAGAAATTTGTTTTATCTATCTCAACCAATGCGAACATATATAGAATGTAAAGAGATGGCTAATTCTCATAATCAATAGTGGATCGGAGGAGTTAGAAATTCCATTCAATTGGAGCAAAAGTAATTTGAAACACTAAGAAAATTTGAATGAAACAATATCTTGTCGATTTTTGAATAGGCCGGCTTTCAACATAGTGTTGGTCGGAAATTCCAATATTTTAACATGGTGAGTTATCTGTTCAGATTTTCCGTTTAACTTTGATCTATTGGCTGCTATTTCCGACCAAATGTTGGTGTTGGACAAAAATTTCGACAAAGATTTGTTGGGATATCTAATTTGATCGGAAGCCTAATTTCTGACTGAAAAGTCCATTTTTCGTGGTTGGTTGGAAATTGAGAGATTTCCAACAAAACTATGATAGCATTAGAGATGAAAAACACTGACTTTTAAGTACTTATTCTCATAATCCACACGTGTTGCAAGTCTACTATAACAGATACAGAGTATTTCTATTTTTTTTTGAAAACCAGATACACAGTATTTTTTTTTTTGAATATTATTGACCCTGTTACATGTAGTATCTGTCCATATACTTTCTCAACCTACTGAAGCCCAACAAAGTCAACATTGCCCCCACTGAGGCTCGAACCCATGACCTCCCACTTAGGAGAATCACTTCATGCCGCTTGACCACAAGGCCTTTGGCAAATACAGAGTATTTAATACTACTGTAATGAAACATTCCAATTTACTGTAATACATTCCAATCCACTGACTTTTAATACATTCCAATTTACTTTCAAATTCTCATAATCACGTTTAATATTCCAAAACTGGAATGAAATTTCAATTCATTAGGACTTAGGATACATATATATATATATATATATATATATATATACATATATATATATATATTATATATATATATATAATATTTATTTATATTTATTATTATTAAAATCTAATAAAGTTCGGTTCGGTTTTTAACCGAATCGTTCGTTTTACAAGAATTTCGAACCGTTCGGTTTTGTATTACTAGTTCGGTTCGGACCGGTTACCAAACCGAATTGCCCACCCCTAGACTGGACAACTGATGTTAGATAAAGACAATGGAAGGCCATCGCAGACGAAAGATCTGTGGTAATTATTGATTTTTTTTAGTTAAAAGAGTTAATGCCAACCGTGTTCGAGTATACCAGTTCTGTCATAAATTTTCGAGTTAATCACTTGTGGTTCATCAATTTTCAAATTTTAACAAACTAAGGTCCTTTAACTTTGAAATTTGAAAGACCACGAGTGGTTAACTTGAAAATTTAGAACTAAATGTGACAAAACTACTATACTAGGAGGACCTTATATTTAAAAAAAAAAAAAAAAAAAACCTCAAGTTAAAACTAATGTACTAAATTTACAAATTAATTATGCACAGATAAGTATCAATTGCTATATCATGGATCGGGTACAGTGTACTTTGCATTGTAGATCTTGGTCCAAAATAACATTCAAATTATATACTTGCAATTAATATATTATGTACATTATTAAATTAATAAATTATGTACATATTACAATTAACATATTATGTATATGCAATTAATATATTATGTACCTGTAATTAATAAATTATGTACATATTACAATTAATGTATTGTGTACATGCAGTTAAAATATTATATATCAAGTTAATAAATTAATTACCTATTACAGTTAACATATTATACACCTTCAATTTATCTACATGTACATAAGCTGTTAACTGAAGATATATAATTTAAATATTATTTTGAATCCGGCTCTATAATGCAATATGAACTAGCTGATAAATATAATCTGGACTATAAGTATCGTCTAAAAAAAATTAAAAAAATCCATACTATCTTTTAGGGCAAATTATTGTGTGGACTATGGTCCATATAGCTGTGTGGACGAGTTTTTCGCACTTTTGGTCCCACGAGTATGGTGGCACTTTCAGGTTTGTACCATGAGTTTTAAACCTTTCATTCTCGGTCCCCGACTATTGTTTTTTTAGTTAAAATGGTCCTTCCAACCAATTATCCGGCTAGGAGTGACCGGAGCTTGAAGTCAACACTTTTGACCAGGGTTAAAATTGTCTTTTTGATCGAAGCCTCCCTTCCCTGTTGAAATAAAATAGAAAATAAAATTGAAGTGAATACCTGCCGTTGGATTGGTTGTGATTCATGCTCCCATTGGACTCACACTGACTGTGCAATTCGCGACAAACAAATTGGCATGGGACATTCTGCCATTGGAGGCACTGGCTCGGCTGAAATGCTTTTTAGATGTCGAGCATGCAACCAGACATCTGAGCTTTTAGGCTGGGTGAAAGATGTATTCCAACACTGCGCACCAACCTGGGATAGGGAATCATTGCTGAGAGAACTTGATTTCGTGAGTAGGATTTTCCATGGTAGCGAGGACACAAAAGGAAGGAGACTCTTTATGAAGTGCAAGGAACTCATTGACAGATTGAGGGAGGGAGTGGGGGAGGCAACGTAACTGCTTGCAAAGTCATTTTGATGTTCTTCCAAGAGCTTGACATGGACTCATCGAGGAAATTTGAAGCCCAGAACAGCGGAAGGATGATCCCTGCACAAGAGGCGTGTGGCCAAATTTCAGAAGTAGTGCAGGAAGCGGTGAGAAAATTGGAAATGGTGGCCGAAGAAAAGCTGAGGATGCTCAAGAAAGCTCAGCTAGCTTATGAGTCATGTGACCAAGAACTAGAGGATAAGAAAAAGGAAGCGGCAGAACTGAAGCTGGAGAGGCAGCAGAAAAGACAGCAGATAGATGACCTCAAGAGCATTGTTCGACTTAAAGAAGCCGAGGCAGACATGTTTCAGACCAAAGCTGATGATGCACGACGAGAAGCTGAAAGGATACAGAGGATTGCTCTTTCAAAGTACGAGAAATCCGAGGAGGAATACGCCTGTAGATACCTCAAACTTAGGCTGAGCGAGGCCGAGGCCGAGAGGCAATACCTGTTCGAGAAGATGAAACTCCAAGACAATCCCCGCTCAACAAAAAGCAATAATAGCATTGAGGACCCTACACAAGTGTTTCTCTCTAAAGTGCAGGAAATCCTCAAGAATGTGTAGCTCCAATTTAAGTTAGATAACCGCCTCCAGGACTGTAAAATACTTCTTACATTGCTTCTGTTACTGAAGGAAAAAAAAAATCTCATGCATGCTAAACACAGAGGTGGGTGCCGTTCTCGCGGTGCTCCGCCGCTCCTCCGACGGGAGCCACTAATTCACGGCGGAGGAATGCTACGACACCCCGATCTCCCAGTCCCTCAAATCCCTTCGAGCCCTCATCTTCAACCCCCAGCAAGAATGGCGCAACCTCGACCCCTCGCTCTACCTCTTGCCGTTTCTCGACGTCATCTAGAACGGCGAGGCCCCCGCCGCCGCCTGGTTAGGGTTTTTAATTTGGAAATCAATTTTATTTCAACAGGGAAGGAGGCTTCGATCAAAAAGACAATTTTAACCCTGGTCAAAAGTGTTGACTTCAAGCTCCGGTCACTCCTAACCGGATAATTGGTCGGAAGGACCATTTTAACTAAAAAAACAATAGTCGGGGACCGAGAATGAAAGGTTTAAAACTCGTGGTACAAACCTGAAAGTGCCACCGTACTCGTGGGACCAAAAGTGCGAAAAACTCCCATAATGCTTAAAGAATACATGTACTTCAAAACTTATGAAGGAATATTTTGTCATTCTTTGAGATTTTATTTAACACGAACATGATTAGTTTTGATGAATTGATTTAATTGATTGGTTGAGAAAATCATGCAAAAAATTGCTTAAAGAATATTCCGGTGGTGGGAAAGGTAGATAATCATCATCAACAACATTAATATTCATACGCCAAATGTTCCATTGTATCTTTGCCAAGTTACTATATATGACTGGCGGTAGACATTTTCAAAACACAATTTGTTAAACTTGTGTCCTTTTCATCCCTCCGTTCCCAGTTTACGTCTTGAGAAGGATAGAATATGTCCTTGTACATGCATATATTTTAAAGGAATAATGGTTAAATCATTCACTAAATTACATTAAAAAAAAAACTATTCATTCAACTAAAAAAAATTGCAATTGACTTTTTGAATAAGTTAAATTCATGCAATTGAATCAAACTGACTTGTTCTCCATCCCAATTGGGTTAATTGCACGAATTTGGTTTATTTAGGGAACCAATTGATTTTGTTGGAGTTAGATGACTTAATTATATTTTTTATGTGTAATTTAGTGGTTAATTTAATTTTTTTATCTTTAAAAAAAAATAATAAAGATCAAATAAGCCAACGAACTGCACACGATAACGCAATAGGTCACTGAACATAAAAAATTTACACTTGAGTACACTAACTAACTTAATACGTAGTACAATTTATCTAATTTGCAGGTTTCTAACAGGTCACTCCAAATTTAAATTATTATTTTTAATTAAAAATAATTATTTAAATTAAAAAAACAAAAAAAAAAATAAATCGCAGGAGATGAAGATACAAAATATATTAACTTAGCCAACATCTTATGTGTTTACAATTAACATATCTTGTGCTAGTTAACAATTTAATTTTAATTGCAAGTAGAGAACATGTTAAATGTCGACACATAACTTATGTGTCTACAATTAACATATCTTGTGTCAACAGTTAACAATTTATATTATGTATTTGTTTATATTATGTGTTTGTAATATCTTCGATTTGTTTATAAACATCAAATAACTTTAAAAAAATAATTTGGCAAGCCAATCCCATGGCCGCCAGACCGCCAATTTATATCATGGATCAAGGTCCACATAACAATATGGATCCTGGATCGAAACGACGAGGTACCAAATTTATACTCGTAAGGTACGAAATTTCATACAAGATACTAACACACGTTATATATTTACTTATTTTCAAATCTGATTTATGTATATAATTTGTGTTCATTGGCACATAATTTCACAACACAAGACATAAAAATTCATAACATAAGACATAATTACTAATTTGTTTTAGGTACTACATTCATATTCTTAATATACAGAATTTCATAACACAAAACACAAAAACTCACAATATAAGACACATTCACATGCACCAGAGTCCCAAGTGCACTGTAAACCCTGTTCAATGATATAAGAATTGGAACTTTTTTTTCGAAAGAAGAATTGGAACTTTAATGTTAATAAATTTGTGGAATTTTGTTTGAACGATCACAGTTCATTTCTAAGCCGATCGCTCTAAACTTACCCATTACATCAAATAACTTTAAAAAAATAATTTGGCAAGCCAATCCCATGGCCGCCAGACCGCCAATTTATATCATGGATCAAGGTCCACATAACAATATGGATCCTGGATCGAAACGACGAGGTACCAAATTTATACTCGTAAGGTACGAAATTTCATACAAGATACTAACACACGTTATATATTTACTTATTTTCAAATCTGATTTATGTATATAATTTGTGTTCATTGGCACATAATTTCACAACACAAGACATAAAAATTCATAACATAAGACATAATTACTAATTTGTTTTAGGTACTACATTCATATTCTTAATATACAGAATTTCATAACACAAAACACAAAAACTCACAATATAAGACACATTCACATGCACCAGAGTCCACAGTGCACTGTAAACCCTGTTCAATGATATAAGAATTGGAACTTTTTTTTCGAAAGAAGAATTGGAACTTTAATGTTAATAAATTTGTGGAATTTTGTTTGAACGATCAACACAGTTCATTTCTAAAGCCCGATCGCTCTAAACTTACCCATTATAGTTTTGAGACTAGAACGGGCTTTTATTAGGAATAGATTGGGTCACATTACACAAGGCCTAACTTATATGAGGGCTTACCCTAAAAGATCAATCATTATTGCATGGACCATGAATATAAAGTACATTATTTTTATACTGAAGGTATATTATTTTTGTACTGAATGTACATTATTTTAGGGTACATTATTTTTGTACTGAAAGTACATTATTTTATAGCACTATAAAAAAATGTACCTTCAATATAAAAATAATGTATCTTATATTCATGGTCCACACAGGAGTTTTTCGCACTTTCGGTCCCACGAGTATGGTGGCACTTTCAGGTTTGTACCACGAGTTTTAAACCTTTCATTNAATGAAAGGTTTAAAACTCGTGGTACAAACCTGAAAGTGCCACCATACTCGTGGGACCGAAAGTGCGAAAAACTCCTGTGTGGACCATGAATATAAGATACATTATTTTTATATTGAAGGTACATTTTTTTATAGTGCTATAAAATAATGTACTTTCAGTACAAAAATAATGTACCCTAAAATAATGTACATTCAGTACAAAAATAATATACCTTCAGTATAAAAATAATGTACTTTATATTCATGGTCCATGCAATAATGATTGATCTTTTAGGGTAAGCCCTCATATAAGTTAGGCCTTGTGTAATGTGACCCAATCTATTCCTAATAAAAGCCCGTTCTAGTCTCAAAACTATAATGGGTAAGTTTAGAGCGATCGGGCTTTCAAACAAAATTCCACAAATTTATTAACATTAAAGTTCCAATTCTTCTTTCGAAAAAAAAAAGTTCCAATTCTTATATCATTGAACAGGGTTTACAGTGCACTGTGGACTCTGGTGCATGTGAATGTGTCTTATATTGTGAGTTTTTGTGTTTTGTGTTATGAAATTCTGTATATTAAGAATATGAATGTAGTACCTAAAACAAATTAGTAATTATGTCTTATGTTATGAATTTTTATGTCTTGTGTTGTGAAATTATGTGCCAATGAACACAAATTATATACATAAATCAGATTTGAAAATAAGTAAATATATAACGTGTGTTAGTATCTTGTATGAAATTTCGTACCTTACGAGTATAAATTTGGTACCTCGTCGTTTCGATCCAGGATCCATATTGTTATGTGGACCTTGATCCATGATATAAATTGGCGGTCTGGCGGCCATGGGATTGGCTTGCCAAATTATTTTTTTAAAGTTATTTGATGATGATGTCAATGATGAACACGGGAAGAAAAAGGAATATGATATGAATGATGTAATGGTTGATAAAATTTAAATTTTCACATTATATTAAGTGTGTTTGAGATTATTAAACTTTGTATTAATTTTGCTTAGAATTATTTAAACATTGTATTCAATTATTAATGTTTGTTTAAAATATTTGTTTTCTAATTACTAGATCAGTCAAAAGCAAACATTAATAATTGAATACACACAAATATTTCATTAACCATTCAAAATTACTCATACACACAAATAAAAAGAATTAAAGAAATGAAATACGATTAATTACCATATATTATAGTTCAATTATGTCAAACAATACAATTTATGGGCATTCTTTTTGTAGTGGCATGTTTGGCGAGTTGGTAAATTATAGAACGCAGAAATGTTCCCATTTTTCACTACCGTAAAAAACAGGCTTTATCTATCCCTCCCTTTATATCAAAATCAAGCACAGCATAAATGCAAAGGTGCAATGTATGAGACCATATTTTTTAACAATTAGACTTTTCCTTTAATCTTTCAAATATTAAATCATTGGATTAGCAATGAGGATGAATTGGTTGTTATTGCCATTTTTAGATAAGCGATAAGATGGATGGATGATGATCAATGAAATGAAAGCAAGTCAAAAGCACTACATGATCGAACTTATGCACACCAAGAATATAAGTAATACTAATTTTAGGATCAAAGAATATAAATACAAATACTAATAATAAAAAAATGTTAAAATCAATACCAATGTCAATTACTAATAAAAAGTACTACCTCCGTCCCAAAATGGTTGTCTGGTTCGTTTAACGAGGCTTGACTGAAGTAATTTTTAATCCAATTTTTCATATTATTACTAAGTTTAGCATTAATATATAAAATTTATATATTTAGAAACTACATTAAAAGTACTATTAAACACAAAAAATTAAATTTAAAAATAATAAAAAATTACTAAAAAAAAAACAAATAAGAAAGAGTTGGTTTGACCAATGAATAGTAAATAGGACAGGTAAAATGGAACAGAAGGAGTAATTAAAAAGTGTGTGTGTGTGTGTGTGTGTGTGTGTGTGTGTGTGTGTGTGTATATATATATATATATATGCCAAAGACCTTGTGGTCTAGTGGCACCCGGTGTCTCAGTTAACACTCCCATCATCAACTCCTACATGGATGATGGGAGTGGGTTTGAGCCTCAGTGGAGGCTGTTCACTCTTTGTGCTTTAGTAGGTTGAGAAAGTAGCTATAAACAGACAACATATTTATATATAAATTGATTAGAGACATGCACTACATTTTATTTTTAACAACTGATATTTTTACAGTTTGTATTATAGAATTTCTGTTAAATATAATAATAATAATAATAATAATAATAATAATAATAATAATAATAATAATAATAATAATAATAATGTTATTGTTATTATTATTTATATATTTGTTTAAAAATTTGCATGAAATAGCTTGTCATGTGTAACCATTTTATAATATTATTTTTAGTGGCCCGATTATTTAATTTGGTTTAAGCTAAAAGCCTAAAATGGATTCAGATTCTTCACTTAGTTTTGGTTGGGTTCCATTAGTGAGTGAGCATATGTATTTTTAATGATTTTTAAGCGTTTTGAGTGGAATATGTGAGATACTATAAGAGTAACTTATGTACAAAGAGTTACTTATGTACTAAAAGAGAATTGATAATAATAATGTTACAATTGTTTAGAAACTTTTGGAAAACAAGGAAATGCAGTCCATGGCCAAAATGGGAACACCATCAGAATTGATCAAAGCTCGAAAAAATCATGGTTAAAATAAATTATACACTAATGATCACTGTTGCAAAAATCCCCGCCTAAGCACCCGCCTAGGCGCTAGGCGCTCCTAGACCGAGGCGAATTGCTCCCTAGGCGTCCGCCTAGGTGGCCAGCCGCCTAGCGCCTAACTCGGCCGACTAGGCCGAGTTGTCGGCCGACTAGGCCGAATTTGATCGAGTTAACTCGGCCAACTCGGCAGAGTTAGCCGAGTTAACTCGAGCGAGTCGGCCTTGTTAATTTTATTATTATATTTATATATATTTAAATTTATTTATTTATATAAGTAAGAGAAGTAAGTGATACATATATAATATATATATGACATACACCCACACCCATTAATTAATTTTTTGTTTTTATAGGTCGCCGCCTAGAACCGCCTAGGTACCGCCTAGGCGCCGCCTAGACCGCTTAGGCGCTAGACGCTAGTCTACCGCCCGACTAGCGCCTAGCGCCTACTGCAACCATGCTAATGATAAGACCATTTAAAAACATCATGTTTATTGTATTTTCTTGTGTAGTTCGGTGACTTATTTGAACATCATATTATTATTATTATTATTATTTTCTAAATAGAATGCTCAACCTTGTTTATATGATGTTTTTACATATACAACTAAATGATCAAGTATAATTTTTTTCTACTCCCGTAGTTTAGATTTAATTAAGGGGGTGTTTGGTTATTGGCTTATCAGCCAAATTTTAGCTTATTTGATCAAGTTTAGCTTATTTGACCTACCAATAAGCTATTTTGAAGTGTTTGGTAAGTGGCTTATTGGCCTTGGCTTATTGGGCCAATAAGCAGAAAATTGAAAAGCTAATGAATGTAGTTTTTTCTATTAGCTTGTTGGGATTAATGAGTATATTGACTATTTTGTCCTTTGAAATCAATGGAATTTACTTATAAATGGGTGGTGGGTTTGTTATATTTAAAGGTTGAAATAATACAATACACACATACCCTTAAATGTCATTTTACATTCAATCAGCTACTAGTAACCAGCTAATTTACCAAACAGTTTTTTTATAACCAGCTAATACAACTAACTGGTCAAACCAGTTAACGCAATCAGCCATCAACTACTAGCTAAATCAACCAGCTATCAGCTATAAGCCATCAGCCGTTTGCCAAACACCCCCTAAATGATAAACGTATTTATTACCCTTCCCAAAAAGTATTTGAAACTCCCATTATTCTTCTTTCAATGATAAGTTTCTTAATCAAATAAAAGAGTTGCTACCCCTAAACCTATATTCCCTCATTAGGTATGCTTTTTTGATAATGCATTAATCCGTCTCCATATCTAGATATTGTTAAACTCCCTAGAAAGGAGTTTAATTTTTTTCACATTTGATCCGTGAGTATGAGATCATTTTCACACTTGATCCCCTAATTATTAATATTTTCATATTTAGTTTTCACATTTGGTATATGACTATTAAAATTTTTAGATTTAATTTCATAACTTTTAAATCCATGCTAAATTTATGAAATGAATAACCCTAGGTAAGGAGGAGTATGGACTATTAGATAACCTGGACTATTATGATTTTTGCTTGGCTTTTTGTGGGACCCACTATGATGTGGAGGAATTGAAAGAGAAGTCAAGATAGAGAAAATTGAGTATTGCAAGTGAGATTTTTTGTGGGGTTCGTTAGAAGAGAGAAAAACCACAGGACAACTGCAGTTGTGCGTGTTTCACTCGCAGCATGCCGGGTGTAGGTTGGCGCGTTAGGTCGTTTTTTTGTTTGTTTTTTTTTTTTTTTTTTTTTTTTTTTGCATAAAAGTAAATTTTTTTTCTCTCTCTTTCCTTTATCTCTTTCCTAGTTGGCATCTCAAAAACCACCAAAAAATCAATACTGATTAGAATATATGGTCTTAGCTTTCAAAGTAAAACTTAAACTTGAGCCATGACCAAAAGTCTGGCCTGTCTGCAATATATATCTAGTGAAAAGACATTTTGCATGGGCACCAAAAATGCAATAAGCTTTAAACCCCAAATCACAAATTAAAAGTATTTCAAAATTAATAAAAGGGAAGAGTGTGGGTCCAAATGTCGCATTCCTAGCAGGGTAGCTGCTGATGAAGTGGGGTGGGATGATGTGATGAAGTGATATTTTAGTGTGGATTCTAATGCACAAAAACTAGACAAGAGACTAAGCCTTTCGTCCCCATCTACAAATGTGGCAATGTGATTGAACCCTTCAACGCCACCTCTCATTAAAATTTGGATTAATACTAATAGCTGTTAGCCATAGCGACCATGCAATCAACAACTTGTACGCCATACGTTTATCATCATAATTATCATCCCCCCCCCCCCCTTCACAAAAAAAAGAAAAAAAAAAAGAAGAAAAAAACTCCTCCTTTTGCGATTCTTGCATCCATCAATTAAAGCATGTGCTCCATCTCAACTAAAAGCCTAAGCTGATAGTTGGACTGCACATATTATATTTATGCTCACACGCCCCATCAACGTGTGCGGTGGATTCCAAGCCCCTCAACGTGTGCGGTGGATTCCAAGCATGATCTTTTGCATGACTCTGATACCAAATTAAAGCATGTGCTCCATCTCAACTAAAAGCCTAAGCTGATAGTTGGACTACACATATTATATTTATGCCCACACCATCTTCTTTAATTTTCTTCTCTACTTTATCTTTTACTTTATTGCCAATGATGATGTGTGCTAAAGACTAATGCCTCCATCTTAATATAAGGTTAGGGTTTTGATTCTTATTGGGAATAATTTTGTATCGTCTTAGAGATATATAATTAAGAGAGAATGACCATTATTTTAGTTCTTTAATTATGTTATAAGGGTAACTTCACTCTCTTAATTATACATGTGGTCTTATTTAGGTTCTGAATTATTCGTATAGTGACATTTTAGTCTCTTATATCACTTTTATGTTAAAATAACGGTGATGGAAGGGTAAGTTTAAAAATTTATTAGTTTCATCTCAAAACACAAAACAAATAAGTTTTAAATTAAAGTTGTAACAATTTCTTGTATATATTATTTTTTTTCTCTCTTTAAATTCTTATAAATAATGCTTAATGAACAAAAATAATCGTATAGCTAAACATTTTCAAAATGATTAAGGAAATGTAATAAAAGATCAGTAATAAATTTGGATAAAAAAAGACAATATTTTAAGTCAAAAGTAGATGTTGATTCCCTTCAATCGAATTTGTACATCCCAGTTAGTACAAATGTATTTTCCAAGGCCACTATTGAAATGATTTGGATTCCTTTCACCAAGGCAGTTTACTACCTTGGGGTTTAGCAAAGCCAAGGCTCCAATGGTCTCGGAAAATATATTAATTTGTATACATTTGGTTGGAGAGAATCAAAAGCTACCCCATAACTTTAAAATATTACCTTTTTTAAAAAATAAATAAATTTATTACTGGTATTTTTTATTTTCCCTTAATCATTTTTTAAAACGTTTCACTATAGGATTATTTTTATTCGTTAACTATTATTTAAATAAATTTATAGAGAAAAATAATATATATATATATATATATATATATATATATATATATATATATATATATATATATATATATATTACATACAAGAAATGGTTAAAACTTCAAAACTTATTTGATTAATATTTTGAGGGAAAACGGATAAGTTTTCAAAATATACTATTCCATCAGCACCATTAATTTTAGAGTTAATACCCAAAATTGTCCTCGACTATAGTGGTTTTTCTCAATTTTGTCCTAAACGACTTTGGCCTCATAAGGTAGTCCCAGACTTTTGTGTTATCGCTCAAAATTGTCCTCCGTTAGTTAAGGTGTCAAATAGGTGTTAAGTACAGGGGCAATATAGTCATTTCATATTTAGTTCTTCTCCTTCCTCTACTCAACCGATCTTCAGCCGCCACAGCAACGACAGCCCCCATTTTCCTTCACCGTCTTGTTGAAACAGAAAATAGATATTATTTTAGAATAACTATAAACTAACTACGCATTCAACAAAAATTATTGCCACTACATACTACATGAAATGACTATATTGCCCCTGTACTTAACAGACATTTGACACCTTAACTAACGGAGGACAATTTTGAGCGATAACACAAAAGTCTGGGACTACGTACTTTATGAGGCCAAAGTCGTTTAGGACAAAATTGAGAAAAATCACTATAGTTGAGGACAATTTTGGGTATTAACTCATTAATTTTAACATAAACTTGAGGTGAGAGCTGAGGAATTAAAATGACAACTAAATGAATAATTCAATAACTAAATAAGGTCACAGGTATAATTAAGGAACTGATTTTACCATTATAACATAATTTGATACATTAAATGGTCATTCTCCCTATAATTAGCAAACCAATTGCGTTATACAGGTCTTTTTGAACCAAAAAAAAGGAAAAAAAAAATCCTTTAATTTTTCTTTATTCTATAAAAACTTTTTAATTTGTCCACCATAGTAGTGGATGGATTATGGATGGTGGGCGAAAAATTCAAAATAATAGTTAAATAAACGATCTACTTCGTCGGCAGACGAAAGTTTGGATCGAACATATATCCTTTTTGACACATGCATTATTTATATGTGAAAGTAAGTTAGATCTGTTATATGGGTCCAAATTAAAGAAGTGCACCCATATGAAGCCATGCATTAAAAGCAAGAGATGCTACTAATAAAGTGTTATACATCCAAACAAGTTGAAGCAGATTTTTGGGAATAGTCTGAACCTAACGGGGGAGAGGTTGGAGTAATAAAGGTGGGTCTAAGAAGAGAACTGGAAAGCTAATATGCTTAAAGATGCCATAAACGCCTACTTAAACTGCACTCAATAGTTATTACCATGGACCCGGGTAAGGTGGACTCGTGTCCGTTTATATACTGAATGTTCATAATTTGAAATGTGAGCATTCAGTATGTAAATTGTGAACATTCAGTATATAAATTGTGAATATTCAGTATGTAAATTTTGTATTTTGGATCCCATCGAATCCACAGAATAATTCTTCAACTGGTCAATTTATATCATGGACCAGGGTTCAAATAGTATTATGGACCTTGTATCAAAACAACGAGGTATAGAGTTTATACCCGTAAGGTACTGAATTTTATAACACAAGACACAAAAAGTCACAACACAAAATTAAACATATACACATGTTATATATTTATTATTCATTTTTTAAATCTTATTTAGATACTTAATTTGTTTCATAGGCACAAAATTCACAACACAAGACACAGAAATTTATAACATAAGATATAATTACTAATTTGTTTCAGGTACATAGTTCATACTTTTAAATACAAAATTTCATAACATAAAACACAAAAATTCAGAGCATAAAACACATACACATGTACCAAGATCACAGTGCACTGTAAACCCTCGTTCCTGCTATAAGGATTGTTCTACTATAAACTCATCATAGTTCATGGGCATCTCACGGTAGACTATTGAACGTTGGGTACTTTGTCTAAAAGCCTTTGGACTCTCATAGTTGGGTTTCTCCCTTAGTCCCTTCACCCATATTACATCTAAATCTTCAATTTTCTCTACTTCATTAAACTCTTGTAATTTAATTTTGACAAATTATGCCAAGAACTAAGGTCCACCTTAAATTGTGGAATGTGTATATATGGAGGCAATGTATCCAATGTGTTCATTCAACAAATCAAGACCTCTTATATAGAGAATACAAGAAGACTAGAGCAGAAGACATTACAACAGCCTATAGCTAATCAAATGATAACAAAAACCACGAACAATACAGTAGATTAAGACAACCCTAGCAAATGACTTATCCTTTAACACGGCCCTGCAAGATGAATGATTTAACGGAGACTCCAAACTTGCCTCGAAAGTAAGCGAACAGTTGTCGGCCAAGAGACTTGGTCAACAAACCAGCCACTTTTTGAGAAGAACGTAACATATAGGTTGAACGCATAACGTTCCATTCGCAATCCATTCTCCAATCTTGTCTCGGTGCTAAATGCTTCATTCGAGAGTGAAATACTGAGTTTTTGAACATGTATGTGGCATTCAAATTATCCGTAACCAACACCAAGGAACCATGTAAAATCACACCAAGCTCCCACGACTGATGTTAAATATCCACAAGACTTCATCAACATAGTTAGCAAGAGCCCGAAGCTCAGTCTCATACTCTCATTAGACATATTATATGTCTACCATTAATAAATTATGTGTCTAATTTTTTGGTCCCTCTTTAAAATTGTGATAATTATTTAAAGATACTTAATTACTATTAGTTCTATTAAGATAAGGCACGAACCTTTAATTTTGATATTAAAGTTGCAAAATCTCTCTTAAAATGGAATTGCATATATGCGGACATATATAATTATTAACGAGAATAATTTCCACTTTTGGTCCCACGAGTATGGTACCATTTCCACATTTGGTCCCTGACTATTAAAATTTCCAGATTTGGTCCCACGACTTTGAAATCTCTACCACATTTGGTCCTTCCGATCAAAACTCCGGTCACCGGTGACTATCTCCCTGGCGAATGAATTAAGTTAAAGGGTAAAATTGTCATTTCATTTATTAGGAAAAAAAAAAACTTTTGCAGCAGCCATCTTCCCAAGACACTTTTCCGCCGTCGCCGGCTTTTCTTAACATTTCGCCGGCGGCCACTAACAGACACCATAAAACAAAGCAAACCCAATCCCATGGGCAAATGAATTAAAGTAAGCAACAGACACCATAAAACATAGCAAACCCAATCCCATTGGCAAATTAATTAAAGTAAGCAAACAATTAAGAGTGATAGAAAAAGTTGTGTAATTCAGGAAATTGAAATCGAAGAGGTTCAATACAGAAATGAGAGAAGTTATGAAAAATCCTTGTTTATTCGGAAATTGAAATCGAAGAGGTTTCAATACAGAAATGAGAGAAGTTATGAAAAATCCTTGTTTATTCGGGAAATTGAAATGCAAAGGAGCTTCAAGTGTACAGCGCCGGCGAAGTAGTTGGGTACAAGAGCGCCTGCGAAGCATTCGGCTAGCCCAAATACTGCTGGCAGCGGCGAGTTTTGCGACCCGTCAACCTGCAAGCCGTCGTTCTATTTAACCATCTTCAAGCGAGCTTGTCCTAGAGCGTACAGATATGCCTTTGACG
>CP025644.1:20317654-20387479 GCA_003576665.1 Ipomoea trifida | reverse complement strand
GGATTTAAAAGGCATGAAACATACAATGAAATCTATATATCTTACTTTATGGAAAATGTGCAATTTTTGACCCAAAAAAAAACTCTCGAACACAAGAATCTTTAATTTGTATTCTCTACTTCTACAACAAAGAATACAAAGTAAATTTTGAAAGTAAGAAAACAATGAAATTTTGAAAGAAATTTTATTAGAGGATATACATATCATTCAACTTGAATAATTATAACTTGAAAGCTTGAAGAATTGGATGATAGATGTTAAAATGCAAAATGGGATCCTCTATTTAATTTACAGTTCTGTTACCAAGTTCATGAAAGAACACATCTATACATTCATAAAATGATACAACTATTTTTTTTTTTTTTTGAAAACATGATACAACTATTTATATAAACTTTAAATTCAGCATAATATACTAAGAGTAGTTATAACCATTTATATAAAATTTAAATGAAGAATTACAACTTTTTATATTCAAAATAAAAGTTACAAAATTTCATATTCAATTAAATTTGAAAATTTCCTAACAGAACTTTTAAACATATGAGGGCTATTTTAATTATTACCTATTAATAGCTCATTCAAAATTGCTTCAACACCATAAAAAAAGGTTTCAAATATTACTACTGTGGTATCTTCATATATCAACTTGGGGCGGGTTACCATTTGACTAGGACATGTCCGGTAGACTGAATGCACAAGTCACAATTTGACTTCAGCGGCGGGCCCTCTGAGCTTAGGATTAGTCCGGTGAAACTGAAATCACCTAATTATTGAAAAAAGAAAAAAAAAAAAAAAACTTGGGGTTAGGCTTTATTGCATGCACGTGGCGGTGACGAGAGATTACATTATTTCTGTTGCAAATGATCTGGTCCGTTGAGAGGGGTGTATACCAAACTAGTTAGCCAAAAAAGAGGTTTTGGGGAGAGAAGGTGAGTTGCGTAGGAGTATGAAAATGTGATGCCAAACAGATAACAGTGAAAGCTTAGGGGGTTGGAATCATGCAATTGTGACTTTGCTGTTGTTTGTTAAATGGATAGGGAAAGTATCCCTTTCTTCTGCCGCAATATCTGCATTAAAATTGGCCTATCATATCATATAAATACAATATCTATCTATATCTATTAACCCAATAAAATTAAGCCTATAACGGGAACTAAAAATTTTACAGTGTTAGTATGAAATGGATGGTTCATATTATTTTGATTTTAGTATTTTTTTATTTTGCTACTTTACACCTTATTATATTATTTTCTTTTCTTTAAATAACCCACATTCCATTAGTATAAACTTTAGTAATGGAATATTCCGTTAACTATTTGTTATTTTCTTAACTTACTCATTGATTTCTATAAGAAAGGTCATAGGTTCGAACCTCATCCCAATCAGAGTTGGCATAATAGTTAAACATATACTACGAATATGTTACAATGTATTAAAAAAAAAATACAAAATAAAATTTAACATAAACTATAGACAAATAATTAGCCCGACTAAATACGTAGCACTCAAAGTTGAGCATCAAAGATTATAAATAAGGAACTGTGAAAAACAAAAATTTGAACAAGTTTACCCACCATTCTCAGAATTTTATCAACATATTAAAATTTCTTAAAAAATTTGTAAGGCTATGTTTGGCAAACCTAGCTGAAAAGGTAGCTGAAAGTTGAAAAGTAGCTGAAAACTGAAAAGCTATAAGCTCGAAGCTGAAATCTGAAAAGCTGTTAAACTAGCTGTTATGCTTAAAAATGTTTGATAAAATTAACTTTTTGATAAGCTGATAAACGTAAAAGATACTAAAAAGGACATCTTCATACAATTTAAATAGTTTTAAATTTAAATAGGTTTGTTTATATATTAAAATACTCCGTATAAAATAGTGAAATCAATATATTTTAATAAAATATAAAGTAAGAACATATATTTGAAAACATATAAAGTAAAACAAAATGTTATAATTCATAAGATTAGTTCATACAAAAATCAATGTTCAAACACAAATGTCAAATTGAAATTATAACCAAACATATTGAAGAGAAAAAGTCAAAAAGGTTTAGCCAAAAAGGTTTTAATTGGGAAGGGTAAATGATGTCATTTCTTTAAAATAATAAGGTTAAAATGAAAAAAAAGTTATGAAACTACTAGCTTATTTTGAAACGCTACCTTAGGTAGCGTTCAAAAATAAGCTCTTATTTTAGGAACATTACCAAACAGAGCTTATAGCTATTTAATAGCTTAAAATAAGCTATAAGCTCCTAAATAAGCTCTGCCAAACAGAGCCTAGTTAATTTTTACTATACCATTATTACAATATCTATTGTAACCATATATTTCGAATTATTTATTCTCATCTTCTATTGACAGCAATTGTCATTGACAAACTTCCAAAACAATTTGTCTAAACAACGAATGTAAAAATAAAAATAAAAATCAATGACTTCATTGTTGGGATGAAAAGTAAGTACCTAACTATATTGTTCTTATTAAATTAAATAAATTAGTAGCTACAATGAAAAATAATTTATATGCATTTCTTTAATTTAGAATTAGATGTCTACAATGCCTTTATTTAAAAAATTTATGCATTATAAAAAAAATTCATTAGTTACATTATCTTTATTTTTTACAATGCAAAGATTCATTACTTTCAAATTCATTAATTAATTATATTCAATACATTTTTCATTGTCTTTCTTTTTACAATATCTTGTAATTAAACATCAAAGTTATTATACAAAATATGTTATATATTTATTAACAAGTATTTTGTTAATACCATGGAAAAAAAAAAACAGTTTGAATCCAATCATATTAACTACTTGAGGGAGATTTGTGGACAAAGATGGTATTCAAATAATTCGAGAAATTGAAACGGGAAACTACCCCGTAATATCTCTGGACTACAACACTCATTTATCTATCCACAAGAACTCATTCAACAATAATGGTTGAACCAAAAGTACATCGAGCAGAACACCTAAAGGACTGATATGCTTTTATGTTGATAATAATATGTAAAAGGTAATTAGATCATTATCTTACGTAGCTACATTTAAAACTCATTATTAAAAATGACAATGTAGAGCAATAAAAAATCATGACACACTTAACGCATTGAAAAGATATCGAGACTACAATAAT
Source organism: Ipomoea trifida (assembly GCA_003576665.1). Lineage (NCBI taxonomy): Eukaryota > Viridiplantae > Streptophyta > Magnoliopsida > Solanales > Convolvulaceae > Ipomoea > Ipomoea trifida. Next base: position 20,384,338 of record CP025644.1, on the reverse strand, counting down.
TTTGTCATCGACCTTGCAAATCCAGAAAATGGAGAAATTTAATAAATAGTCATCGTTGTAGCATTCATTGATCATGTATGTAAAATACTTATTATGCATCCTTTAAATATATTATAAATAATATAAATTTACAGTTCATTTCATTTTCTAGATTCAACCTATTTGGATTAAAAGCAAAATTAGCATCAACAATGACAACAAAAATACTCAATAGTCGAACTACATGCAAAATCATTGTTGTTACTATCAAGTAATTAAACATATGGAACTAGAATAACAAGAGGTACTACTCATGAACCTTCTTCAAATATAATAAATATTAATATTTTGTTCAATACTTAATATGAGAATCTATGACACACATCTAACAACACATGAAACACATGTAGGGAAAAAAACTATCACTGTCAAATATCACCAGACGCTTGCAAGATCAAGAGTTCATAGTATGTACAACTAAGATCTCAGGCATATACACAAGGCAAATCCACAACTTCCTACACCATAATATCATTGCATGACATTGTCCTCTATTGCACATGACACACTACTAATAAAAAAGAAGAACACAAGTACTGAAGATAATGAAGACAATGAAAATGCTACCCAAAAGAGAATTAAGAAGACTTTTAGAGAAATTCAAACCAAAAATAGTATTTATTTAGACTATCATTTTTAGACTAAGTATTTATACTAAGGTTATTACAAAGTTGCAAACATTTATTTTAGTGACAATTATAATCAATCTCTCCTATATTATCTTGCATTCATATACTTTGGTTACCGATTCAAATAAACAAATTTAATATTCAAGTACATATGCATATGAACATTTCTTATATAATATTGTATTGATATACTTTAAAATACTTATTTAAAAATAAACATTAAGCATTATCACATTCACCTATCAAAAACTATTAATGTTATATATTTCTAGCTTAGCAACCTACCTACTATTCATCTCCTATTGCATGTATATGTGTCAATGTGTGCATATCACCCATATATAGTCTGGCTATCTTCAATTTCTTTTACGGGAAAATTTAAATTGATATACGGTAATGACAAATTATTAGATAAGTCACAGATGTATATCTCTTTAATCGACAATAGCAATGATGTCTATATTGTGTAATTTGAGGCCGATGATTGACTATTGTTGAACTGGGTATGTAATAACATTTTGAAATACATACAGTTTATTTGGACCTACAAGTTGAAACCTAACGTTGTCTAAGATTATTTCTTTTATGAAAAAATTGACATATGATGGTGACAAATTGTTAGATAAATCTCACATATCTCTTCGATTAATAATATAGCAATAACGTTTAAATAGTGTAGTATAAGGCCAATGAGCTATAGCCAAATCCGTCAATAACATTTTGAGATACAGATTATTTGGACATAATAGTTGAAATGTGGTCTAGAATTATTTTCTTTCAAGAAAAAAATTGCTATATATTAGTGACAAATTATTAGATAAGGCTAGGCAGCTATTCACTTTGCAATAGCAATATAATGCTGTTTAGATTACGTAATCTGAGACCGATACAGGTCAAAATGAGGATTATTTGGACGGTTGCTCCATTATAAGCCACTATAATATTAAATATCTTATATAAAAAACTTGATAATACTAAATAAATGAGGATCGCGTACTATATACTGCCTACTTGTGACATAAATTGAGATGGAAAATGTAAAAAAACTACATATATATGATTTATGGGTTCTAACTTACCAATACAAAATACTTAGGGGGCGTTTGGTTCACGGAATCTTGGATTACCCTAGGTAATAGAATTACCTCCAGGAAGGTAATGTGAGATTTGGGAATGTATAGTATGATTACCTGATGTGTTTGTTTTGGATTGTGGTATATAATATTACTTTGTTTGATTAAAGGTTATATTTTAGGTTATATGGGTAAATTTACTATAATGTCCTTTTATATATATATATATATATATATATATATATATATATATATATATATATATATATATATATTTATTTATTTATTTATTTATTTGTGTGCCTTTATTGTGTGTATTTTTATTTATTTACATATATGAATGTATTGATGCTTAATATTAAAAAAATATATATATAAATATATATACACACATGTATATTTGATTATATAAACATATATTTATTTTATATATGTTATTGTGTTATTATTATTATTATTATTATTATTATATAAGGATTAGTTAACAAGGGCAAAGTTGGAATAATCGAAGGTAATCTTAGATTACCTAAAAAAACGGGGGTAATCACATTACCTTGAAACATTACCACCACATCAGTTTTGAGGTAATATAACATTACCAGGTAATCTCATAACTTGAAACAAACAAGGTAATATAACATTATTACCAGACTCAGATTACCTAGGTAATCTCAGATGACCCGAACCAAACGGCCCCTTAGCATTAAAACCATTCCTAGCATCTAGGTTTTGTTTGACGACCCATACCAAATAGTAACCATTTTAACTAAAATAGTAACTAGTTTTTTTTTTTTAAATACAAAAATGAAATTTTAGAAAACATTAAAAATGTGAATTACAAATTTATTCTTAAAAATCTAGAATTATCTTCAAGATCTCACATCCTTAGGCCCTCCTCAATAGTAATGAGATTTTAAGGGAATTTTGCAGGTATGATTAGGAGAGAGAAAATGAGGGTGGAGAAAAAAAGAAAAGGAAAAAAAAGAAAAACAAAAAAAAAACAAAAAAATTTAAAAATATATATATTCACGCGCCCAGCGGAAACCTTAAATGGTGGGGCCCACCATAACCCTGCAAAAATCTCCAAATTGCAGGAGAAAAATTCCAGGCTAAAGTACTACTTCCCATTTGTTCAAAATATAATGAGTGAGTTTGTTTCCTTAATTTTTGTGCCAAAATTGACTAATGGGAACGGCCTTAGAACTTATTCTCAAAACACACACACACATACCTATTTAGTGCATTTTTATGTATTTCATTTCTCTAATTTTTTATTTATTTATTTTTAAAGTTCAAATTTCAAAATTTTGAAATCTTCATATAAACAAAATTTCAATACAGTAATGCTAAATACTTAAAAGATAATAAAAGGTACAAGGTTCTTCCAAGTAAAAAATAGGGCGAGATCTGAACCGTTGACTTAATTTAGATCAATGACTCAAACTGAAGGAAAATTTAAAAAAAAAAAAAAAAAATAGTTCCTGTCGACATTAATGCAAATGATCAAGTCTTTCAAACTGAGACACCTTAAGCTGGAAAATAATGCACCTTATTAAACTTTAAACATATGCACGTCAAGAGTTAAACGGATACACCTTAAATTAGAAAGTGACCACCTTAAGCTATAAACTTACTCACCTTTTAAGTTTTAGATTTAAGCACCTTAAACTTTAAACTTAGACACCTAACACTATAAACTTACACACTTTAAGCTATAAACTTACGCAGCTTAAGTTTTAAACTTACGAACTGTTTTAAACTTACTAACCTCAAGCTTTAAACTTATGCACCTCAAGCTCTCACCTTACCCATATATAATGGCCATAACGTCATGTCAATACTGCTCTTCTTTTTTTTTTTAATTGTTCTTCATTCTGGACGGTTAATTTTGACAAGATCAAAGACTGTTATTAATTCGCATATTTCACTTGGGAGAATCTTCGCACATGATCCCTTATATATATATATATATATATATATATATAAAAGTTGGGACTCAAACTTGAGCATGTTCTTTTGCATTAAATTATTATTCTCGTACACCCTTCTAGCGTGTCATGATACCATTGGCTAAAGATGGTTCAAGGAAATAAGTTTGGAGAAATTATGGACCGGCCAGGTTCTGATCTGATAAGCTGCCAACGTTGTCGTGTTGTAGGTTTGCCAGAATGATACTGTGTGGATAACTGACATGCTTTTAGGATCTTCTGATAGTGCCTCCTCCTCTCTCATCTATTGTACTGTTGTCTCCTCCATTTTCTTTTTACCATGCCAACATCTATTACCTTTTCATCCTAGCAAAATACTACTTGTATACCCAAATTTTCCTTTCAACTTTTATTTCTTCTCATAGATATATTTTAGATGTAGAGAACTTTTTCTGAACTCACAAAATGAAAATGTCATATCCATGTTTGCCACATAATATAATTGATGAAGTAGAAACATAATATAATTGTTGAAGTAGAATTTGAGAGTCCCCATAGTAAAACTCTTCCTCATATTTAACATTCACTTACACCTTTTTGTGGTTTAATTTATAATAGGGGTAGATTGTAGTTTTGATCAATCATTGTATGTACAATTGTCTTTTTTTTTTAATGTCATGCGATCCTTTCTTAATTGGTGATCTTGTAAAATCACTAACTCTATTAGAATAGACTATCTCTTGTTCATAACGATTTTATCAACCTATTGACTGACTCCACTGAGGCGGCTCGAACCTACCACCTCCCGTATAAAGGGAAGGGTTTGATGCCACTGGACCATAAGGTCCTTGGCATAAAATCACTGTTAACCTTGCTCTAATATCAGCTCATTATTAGAGGTCATTCAATTAGCATTTATGCATAATTATTTGTTTAGAAGTGTGCCTTCTTGGACACACATATATTAATATATGAAAATTGGAAAAAACTTGTGTGAGACCGTCTCACCATGAGACGAATCGGGTCAGGTCGGGTCAATGTGAAAAAATGATACTTATATGCACAAATGTCATATTTATATGCTCAAAATGTAATACTAATGAAGAATAAAAATTTTGTTACTTATAATGACAAATGTAATACTTTTAAGGGAAAATGTAGTACTTTTAAATTTCGATTTAAAAGTATTACATTTTCCCACAAAAGTATTATATTTTTCCTTTATAAGTAAGGGGAACATTACTTATTATGTAAAATGTAATACTTTTGACGGAAAATAAGATACTTTTACATCAAAATTATTACCATACATTTTTATAGATAATATGGTATACATAATGGATTTCGCCTTTTGTGGGCAAGTATACATAATATAAGTATACAACAAATAAGTATACCTAATTATTAATACACAATATAAGTATTAAATAAGTATTGATTATATTTGATTTGTCCTTTTTGAGCTAGCTATAAAGTGCAATATGGAACTTTGATTTTTTGAGAATTTTTTGATTAAAAAAAAGTTGGGGAAACGGGTGCCCTAATTGAATTTGGTTGGTAGAAGGCCAGAAGTTAGGTTCACCAACTCAGAAGCCACATTTTCTCAAGTGGATTTAATAGTGCATGCGAGTTTGTGGTATAATTTCACTCCATGCATACGCAACCCACATGCAACTTCCACCTTTTCACCCTTCTAAATTCCTCTACGTACTCAGCTCCCCATGCACGTTTCCATCAATTTCAAATTTCTTTCCAATTATTATTATTATATTATTACCTTTTAATCCTATGTATCTTTCTCAAAATTGAAAAAAAAAAAAAAGTATGTAGAGATATTTTGTTGATGTCATCAACTAATTGAATAAAGAATGGAAAGAAAGAGTATTTGACAAAAACTACGATCAACTAATTCAAAGCCGTAGAATATTCCTCGCCCAAGAGTGTTGGAAGAAGTAAATCGCAAGTCGTCCAATTATTTCTTAGTTTTTACAACCTGCCTGTGCACTCGGCACATAAAGAGTCTTCATCCTATATACAAAGTATTTGTTTTTAGGTATAGTAGTACAATAAAAATGAACTTGCATCAAAATATAATAAATCTACTTAAATAAATTTGTAATACAATCAAAATGAAAATGAAAATGCAGAGTATAACTAAATGTATGTGGACCATAATTTACAGTGTCATGATTGATATGCCCCTTCACCTACTTACTGAGTTTAGTAGACCCAATGAAAATAATGATCAGAATATTGTACTTTGTTACAACCCGGTGCAGGAGAATGATTTGGTCAAATTAGTCATGGGAAAATTGGTAATGCCAATTACATTAGCAATTATATATGGAGTAAATAGATGAATACATCTTCACTGTTTTACGGTTTTACCCTAAAAAAATTCATCTCTCCATAATCTTTAAATTAGGTAACAAACTAATTACACTAACCTTGAGGTTATTGCTGATAATTCTTTTAACACTATATGAGGCACTACATTTTTCATTATGAAACTTCTCATTTTTCAACTTGAATTAATTTCTCATCCGCATATTGTCTATTTTGAGCGTTGTAGTGTATAAATATATAAGCTTCATCTCCGTCACCTAAGAATCCGAATCTAATGGGATCCAATCCAAATTGGTAACGAATTTCACTCAAAATAATGAATCAAAATGATTATTCACATGTCATGGTTTATGTCAACTTTTCATCAATTCCATTTCATATTCATCATCTATTCATATTTAAATTCTCGAATTTATGTTGAATTAACTCTAATAAAATCATAATAGTAGAAAATAATAGATCTAGAAACACGAACAACAATAATAACAAAATGTAATAAATTATATATATGCTTTGAGAAGCTGACGTGGGTGGGCATGCGCGCACCACCCTTATATAATCCTTCACCTCCATGATTGCTTCTTTAGAAAACCCTCTTTTTCTTTATTTCTTTAACCACTCATTTGTAAACGTGTCCTATCATTGTTTTATTTTTCTTTTTAATATATCTTTTTTGAGGAGTGCCAAAAATAGTATAGTGGGTAACTCATTAACATGTGGGTGACCTGTAATTGCAGGCCAATTAGATTTCCGACGAACATCCGGCCAAAATCGGCCACCGGTTAGTAACTTGCTTTAGTTATTGCATTTACTTTTTGGACCTTTAATTATTTGCTTTAGTTAGATTTTAGAGTTAGAGTGAAAAACTGAGTGAGAATTGCTCTATTTTACTTTAAAGGGTGTGGGGGATGGTTGAAAATTGTAATACAATCTAACAGACCGATCCTTTGTAATACAATCTAACAGACCAATCCTTTCTTGCAATTAAGCACCCCTGCGAACCTAGTAAGCCAAGTCACTTCCTCAGCTCTGAATGTCTTTACCCCATCGTACAATTCGTTGTGTTTTTTCATGAAATTCGGATCTCCAGACTGAACAAAGAAAGCTCCGTTCATATATATATCTCCCTGCGATCTCCAATTCCACTTCTTCCATTCCGCAGGCGTCCCCGCAGCTCTATGAGTTATCTCTCTTTTGTGTATGTCAAGAGGAGCGATGAACCGATTGCCCTGACTAATAATGGTGGGGTGAGCACTCCCTCCAATGGCGTACATGTTCCAATGTGTGTAATCGTTGTTCACAACATGGATATATCCGAACCGACACCTCGGCATCCTCTGAATCAATCTCTTCCCGAAGTGGTTGAACGCGAGCGTGACTTGCATTATTTCATCTTTGGGGGACATATCGTTGGCGCCGAAGAGCATCACGTCGTTATGATCCGTGAAGTGGCCGTTTGAAATCGTGATGGCCGTGGAGGCTTCGATGGCGTCGATGAGCCCGTCGTAGCAGTTTTTCATGGACACGTGGTCGATCCAGACGTTGGAAGAGCCGAAGATGGAGATCCCGTCGCCGTCGCTCTGGGTTCGGAGTCCGAAGTGGTCTATAGCGTCGCGTACCATGCCGCCGTTTCCTTGGACGATGTCGTGGACGTGGATCCCGTGGATGATCACGTTCTTCACGAACTGCATGGTTATCCCGGCCCCACCGATGATGTAGACCTGGGCCCCACGCCCGTCGATCGTCTTGTCGCCTTGCATGAGGAGCTCCTGCTGGAGCCTTATGGTCATGTCTCGTCCGAAGATTATCCACAAGGGTTTCTTCTGGATGACCGCGTGTCTTAGGGTTCCGGGTTTGGGGTTTGCTTGATCATCGGAGCTGTCAGTAACGGTGTAGAACGGCCCGTTCTTGCCGCCTTTGGTTTTGTACCCAAACCCCATCCCGCAATCCGCTAACCTCTTCCGATTGGTAGCCCAATCGGCGTGGCAACGCCAGCAACGGTCGATCGGGTTTGTGGCATTACACGGCCCATGGTACTTTTTTGAACCCAAAAGATGCCTCGTTGTGCTATTCTCCATTGATGTCGTCAAATCCTTCCCTTCTAATAGTGCCCTGCACGATTTTATATAATGAAACTTGTGAGCATAAATATAATATAAACATAAATGTGTAGTCCAACTATCAGCTTAGGCTTTTAGTTGGATGGAGTACATGATTCAATTAAACTAACATATATACCTTCGAACTTCGAGATTCAAGGAAGATGAAATGTTATGTGGATTGGGTTCATAAGCCTGTTGGGCATGTTCCCAGGCTTCAGCTGCTCGCCTCCGCCACACCTCATCGAACTCACCAATGTGACCAACTGTTGCGGGGATTATCGCCGCAAGAGTAACCACAAACAAGAAGAAACAATATCCCTTCATTTTGATGGGTATTTTTTATTTTTTTTAACAAAAAAAAAATTATATATTATTTTGATAGGGGTTGAACCGCTGTTTTGGGTTCAACCCTTTTGAATTGATCCGACTGAACCTCAACTCTTTATTTTAATTCAGAGAGGTTTGGTCGTAACTACAGTGTTTATTGAGTGAATGAATGAAGAATGTCTTTAATACTGAATTATTTATATTGACATATATTGATTTTAGGCCATAACTAAATCCTAGAAAAGTGGCATTACCACTCATTTTTCTTGCGGTAAACTTCCTCACATCCACAGAACGAAAATAGGGAAAACAAAGTTTATAAAGTAAAAAGTGAATTGGTCAAAATTTTCTATCCCACTTTAAAGGATGTTTTAACTTTTAAGGTACTCCACAACTCCACAAGTATTAAAAAAAAATTAATGTGAAACAACCCACTAAAATCACTCTTTTTGATCAAATGTTGAGACGTGAAGAGCTTATTAATTAGCCGGCTCATAATATAGTGACAAAGATGTGAAAAAAATATTAATATTAATGAACCAACATCCATATGAAATATTCGATCAACAACATAATTAGCTGCACGATATATGAAACAATATATTAATATTAATGAACCAACATCCATATGAAATATTCAACAATGTAACATAAGACATATGAAATTGTCCATTGAAATGGTGTTGCTATTTTCTGATGAACCAAAATTAACACTTATTAGAGATTGGATATAATTAGTTTTCCTTGTGGTATAATAAGATTTTTTTTTTTTTGAAAAGTATAATATGATTAATTAAGATAAATAATACTTTTTTTTTTGCCACGGGATACGATCGTACGTTAGTACAATTCCCAAATTAAAAGCGATGGAATTGCATTCACATGTGACGTTAACGTTACTACTTCATGTATAAAAGTCTTGAAAGCTTGCAAGAGTTGAATTTCAAATATACTTCATCGAGCAAAGGGATTCTAGACCAAGGCACACTAAGCTTGCGCTCGCCCATGTTGAGGACTAAGAGCTCGAGCATCGCGAGACCAAGGCACATCGAGCGCGAGCTCTACCACTTTGACTGATAAGCTAACTATCCTAGCAAAGGTGTTATGCAAAAGTCAACAGAAGGTCAGAAGCCATCCAGGAGCTCACTGTTATTTAGGTCAAATATAATTATAATGAGGGAAAATATGGTATGAAGTGTTTCAACAGTATGGAGAAGATTTTATCGGCAATATATATATAATAAAGATGGAGGTGGCCCCAGAATGGCTAGCCTTTAGGGGTGACCAGAATCTGGAATGGAAGCTGCGTTTCCCAACTTTAATTATTAATTAAATAAGTGGGACATTATATTCATGTTGCCTTCATCATAGACCAGTGTCCACATTTCATCTCAATTTCACCATCAATTATCTCCACTACTCCTACTCAAATTGATTTGATTTCAAATCCCGTTTTTGCTAGATATGTTGTCTTTGACTCTTTGTAATGTATTACAAGTTTACAACTATATCAAATTAATATTGAATAAACTTTTCGATTAGGTTAAAATTTAATTAAATTACATATCATCAATATATAATAGTATAATAGGACTTCGATCATAAGAAGTTGTAGAATGATAGTTAAACTTAAAAGAGACACCACTTGTTAGATTGATTTTTTACGTGACGCATTATTCATAGAATGAAAATAGAGCGAACAGGAATATGAATTGAGAAGGAATGGAACATAAAAGAAATATAATAGAAATGTTATTAGAAGGTGTAGACGTGTCCACACTTTTTGTAGGAGATGTGTTCTGACCTGAATCATATCCTCATACATAAACACACACACACTAGTTTTACACGCGTATTGCGGGACTGATTTAATGCTCAATATTTGTATTTAAATAAGTAATTCAAAGTATATTAATGCAAGATTATATATGCGAAGTTCATTATAGTTGACATTAAAATTATTAATGTTTAATTTGCACTTTTCTAAAAACAATTATCTAAATACTTATTGTAGTTGCTATGGTATTAGATAGTATATGCTACTTTTGGTTGGAATTAGTCTAAGTTTTGTTAATTTGCTTTTGGATAGGTTTGTCATTGTTTTCATCTTCATTTATTGTCCGTTTCTTTATTGTTGGTAGTGTCTCATGTGCAATTGGGTTATTGGTGTTAATTAGCTAGTTTGCGGAAATAACATATTTGGTCTAATTAGTCTTGTTACATTAAAGAAATAGATGCATAAAATCCCTAAGTTGATTCCCTTATACTAATATTAATAAAATTGATCCCATCATTTTTAGACATTGATAGACCAAATTAGTCCACACTTATCACGAGAACTGAAACCTATACACACACACACACACAAGAATAATAATAATATGAGCAATTCATTTCAACAAACAATTGGAGCAACATTTTTTAGTTCTTATTGTAAGCTTAACTTTATTGGCTCTTATTAATTTTGTGTGTGTGTGTGTATATATATATATAATGATATTTTTGGCATTTTAAATAATTAATTATTTCTAATGTGGTAAGAATAGCTAATAGGATGAGGAATCTTGGGATTATAAGTGGACAACCAATTCTATAAAATTATATTACATGACATAAATAGTGATATTTTATTACCGATCTATTCCGCGAACCCAATGCCATATGAGGATGGACTTCCATATTAGGCTTGGTTGGATACATGTCAATCGTTATACCCTGCACTACGGTGCACATAGCAATGTGCACCACGTACGTAAAACGACGTCGTTTCGGTGTTAGTAGACGCGAACGCGAATGACTCAGAGAATTCATTATCTATAATACACATAATTATTATCTATAATACACAGAACGTTTGCCTAGAATACACAGAATGTTTGCCCAAAATACACAGATGTTAGTGGACGCGAATGACTCCATGGAGTTCATTATCTATAATACACATAATCATTATATAGAATACACAGAATGTTTGCCCATAATACACAAAACTCATCCTCCTAACATTCGAATGCACAAACACATTACAACTTGTGTTAATAACATGAATACACATAGTATTTACACAAAATACACAGAACTCATTCTCCTAAACATTCGAATGCACAAACACATCACAACATGTGTTACTAACATGAAATCACAACATGTGATACTAACATGAATACACATAACCGTTGCCTATAATACACAGAACGGTTGCCTAGAATACACATAATGATTGCCTGGAATACACAGAATATTAACATAAATACAGATACCGGCCGAAACGGGAAACGTGATTTCCAAAAAAAACAGATGATTAGTTTACAATGCTCAAAACGACGTCGTTTAGGTACGTGGTGCACATTGCTATGTGCACCGTGGTGCACAGTATAATTTGCCGATACATGCCTATCATTGGTACTCATATTGATAATCAATTTATATTAATTAGTTGATACATTATTAGATATTCTTGGGGGTATTACCCATCAATATAGGACAGCCCCACACACACATATATAATGGTCCTTTTGCCATTATAAACAATTAATTATTTCTAATGTGGTAAGAATAGATAATAGGATGGGGAATCTTGGGATTAGGAATGACCATTTTTGTTGCAATGAGATTAGAATTAGTGAATAATCAATTCCATAAAGTTATATTACATGACATGCATAAAAAAAATGATATGTTATTACTGATCTATTCCGTAAACTAAAATGCCATATGATGATATTAGGATGGACTCCTCTCTTAGGCTGGGATATATACATGCCTATCATTGGTACTCATATTCATAATCGATTTGTATTAATTAGCTAACACATTATTAGATATTCTTGGCGGTATTACCCATCTAGGACAGCCCGAGGCTTAGGTAGTGTTAAGATCTTTGTGCTTCAAACTCAATCCATTATTAATAAGAGATAATACTATTTTACTACGTTTACTATACAAATTAAATAATTTTACTTTAGATCGTCGATTATTAATTCAAACAATTTTTTTTTTTTTTTTGAAATCCAAATAACCAACTGTATTAATGCAAAAGCGAAGAAATAAAGTCAGGAGGGACCATGTCCTAGTACATATTCGCAGAATGCGTGATCGCCGAAGCGGCAAGAGTATGAGCAATAGTGTTTGCTGATCTAGGGATCCAATTAACCTGGCATGAATTAAACGATGACATAGACGCCCTACAAGCATCCAAAGCGAAACCAGCATAGGACCTGAACGATGCCTGAGGAGACACCAAACCGGAACGTAGCTGTACGTAGTTTGTGAGCAGCAGGACGTCGAGCACATCTTTGTGTTTCAGCCATGCTAGAACTTCGTTACATGCCGCAGTTTCTGCCATGAGGGGGGCGAAACAGGCTGGAAGGTTCCCCGCACAAGCTGCATGAAAAGCTCCTTCTTGCGTCAACAGTACTGCACCGAAGGATGCCGTCAAAGTATTGGTGTGATAAGCTGCGTCGAAGAAGCACCGTAGAGAGTGCGTCGGGGAGTGCTCTGCAATGTCGACCATAGTCGAGTGTGCCGCTGGCTGGGGTGGTGACGAGACCACCTGGGTGAGTCCATGAGCGGTCCTCCAAGCTCGCAAAGCCGCTGCTGCCTGCTTCAGGACCTTGGAGGGAGTCGGTAACGCCATCTCCCATACTGCTGAATTCCTCGCTCTCCATATATGATATAAGGCTGCCACCACAAAATCCACATTGTCCTCGGTCAAGGCACACAATACATCCGTGAACCACTCACTAAAAGCATCACTTGAAGATGATGACAAATTCAAGGAGGAGGCATGCCAAATTAATTGAGAATAATCACATAACACAAGGGCATGCATGATGTCTTCATGTTCTAACCCACATTTGGGACATGAAGGATCCACCTCAACTCTCTTCATAAGTAAGTTAGTGGTTACTGGAAGAGTATCATTGATAGCTCTCCAAAGGAATGTCTTCCACTTTGGGGGCACTTTGAGTTTCCACAATGTAGTCCATTTATCAAATAAATTAGGGGTGACATTTAGCTCCCCCACAAAGGCCCTATAGCTACTTTTGACAAAATAGCATCCCCGAGAGTCACCCTGTCAGAACCATGAATCCTCATAACCTGGAGAAACTGGGATTCTAGAAATACGGGTCACATCATGTGGGAGAAAAATATCTGACAAAATCGTGGGATCCCATGTATTGGTGGCGTTATCAATCAATCCAGAGACCAGTGACCCAACCAGTCCTGGAGGCATTGAGGTCTGAATCATAGGACTTGGGTCGTCTGGAAGCCAAGGATGGCCCCAAATTAGTGTAGACTTCCCATCTCCTATTCTCCTTCTCACACCTCCACAAATCATATCGTGCGAAGCCATAATACTGCGCCAACAATAACTTGGGCAAGAACCCAATGTGGCATCAATAAAAGAGGTTCGTGGGAAATACCTCGCTTTGTATACTCTAGCCACACGAGAGTGTGGTTTGGTCAGAAATCTCCATGCCTGTTACCCTAACATTGCCAAGTTAAAAGCTTTAAGTCTTTGAAACCAAGCCCTCCAAATTTCTTGGGTAAGCATAAACGATCCCATGCTTTCCAATGAATCCTTCTCTCATTTCCAGAGTCCCACCAATAACCATTCATAACCCTTTGGATAGATAGGCAGGTAGTCTCCGGAAGTAAGAACACACTCATCGAAAAGGTGGGCATAGCTTGGGCAACTGTCAAACAATTTTTTCTAATTGACTAAATTATGTTTAGTTAAAATATTTAAAAATATCTTAACTTTCACTGACCATCACCATTTTCCAAAATCTACTTTTCAAATCTGCACAAAAAAATTCAAAGAATAATAACTTCACTAGATAGAGGTTTTCCAACTATAAAGTTACTTTCTCAATCTAGTCAACAGTTGTTTCTACTGGCTCAAACCCACTCCCATCATTCATGTGGGAGTGTAAATCGGAACACCAGGTGCCACTAGACCACAAGGTCTTTGGCAATTTGAAGTATATATAAAGGTTGAATAGTGTATGACATATATGTAGAATAATGGTAGAATGAGGAGAGAATTGAAGGGTATTATTGATGAAAGATGTATTACAAAGTTAGGGGACAAGATCCCTATTTATTCTAGTAGATCCTTGCAACGTTAGTACATACTATTGGGACAAAGCAAGGTCATGCAAGGTTCCTTTAATTTTAGGACAAGAATGCTATTCCTATTCCTTCTACACTCTTGTTGTCTTAGACATATTAGGAATACTTATTAGGATTACCTTGCATCTTAGGTTATATTGACTTTACCTTTTCAGTTTTACCGGTCCAATTCATTCTCTCAGCCCATTTCACTCATCAATCTAGGCTCAAAATGTTGGCAAATTATTCTGTGGACCCAGCTCCAAAATACACAATTACATACTGAATGTTTATAATTTATATACTGAAGTTTACAACTGAATATTCACAATTTACATACTGAATGTTTACAATTCAAATTGTGAACATTCAGTATGTAAATGGACATGAGTTCACCTTGCAAGGTGGACTCGGATCTAGGTATAACTATTGCAAAATCTTTGACCCTATCAAATTGTGAACATTTAGTATGTAAATGGACATGAGTTCACCTTGCAAGGTGGACCCGGGTCCATGCTATAACTATTGCAAAATATTTGACCCTATCAAATTGTGAACATTCAGTATGTAAATGGACATGAGTTCACCTTGCAAGGTGGACCCGGGTCCATGCTATAACTATTGCAAAATCTTTGACCCTATCAAATTGTGAACATTCAGTATGTAAATGGGCATGAGTTCAATTCACCTTGCAAGGTGGACCCGGGTCCATAGTATAACTATTGCAAAATCTTTGACCCTATCAAATTGTGAACATTCAGTAGGTAAACTGTGAACATTCAATATGTAAATGGACACGAGTCCACCTTGCAAGGTGGACACGCGTCTATGGTATAATTATTGCGAAATCTTTGACCCCATCACCACTAATACAATATATGTTGCCTTAGATTTGAACTTAAAAAATCTTACTTAGGTAAAAGATTTGAATACGACGAGGGTATGTAGTAGTGCATTAATAAACATTTATTTTGATATTGAAAGGGAAAGTAAAAGAGATGAATTAAAGGAGATAATAGATTACTAGTGAGCTCACCACCGTTCAACTTTATTAACCTTTTTTTTTAATCTAACTTTCAATAATTTGTCACTATAAATGCAAAAGACATATCATGATGAGATGATACATGCAAAGATGGCTACGTCCAAAGTGGTCCCAACGCCTTACCCCTAATGTCAAATGTAAGAGTCGAAAATGATATGATGAGATGAGGTTGTTATCAAAGTGAAAGAGAGGTTTAATAGACAAATTAAGATTTGGAAAACTTGCATTGTAATTCATTGTTTGGTAACTTTTCCTTTATTCAAGTTGCTAGTGACCACTTACTATCCCAAAAGTTCTATTAATTGGAAGAAAATGGACTAGGCTAGCTGTCCTCAACATTTTTCCTTTTTCAAAATGGTCAAGTAGACATTTTTATCATCTTTACAAATAAATTGTTTGTCAAACTGACATGCTTTGTCGTTACATATAAAAAGATTCTTCGATACCTTCTCTCATGAACAAAAAAAAAGTATGAATATTTTTATTATATCTAGTGGTTCATCTAGAAAAAGAAGGAAACAAAGTGATTTCTTCTAAAATTGTCTTTCATCATTTTCTTTGGTTATATAAGAAAGTATGCATTTGAGTTTAAGTTTGATTTTCATTGTGAATAATTATTCTAAAATATGTTAGGCTCATCATTTGCATGTACTTTAGTCCCTTTATTTAATTATGAGTGGATACCTTATATAATTATGATTAAGTTGATACTATTTTTAGTTCATATATTTATCATTTCCAACAAAAGACGAAATTACCTCGCTCTCAGAGTCCCCATAATCCGATTCAATAGGATAGTAAAAGGATAAATCACAATGACTCAGCGACTCGAATAGTAAAAGGATGACTCAGCGACTCGGATAGTAAAAGGATGAATCACGGTGACTCAGCGACTAGGTGGGAGGTTATATATTCATCCTTGAGTATGCACTTAGCTGTATATATGAATTTATAATTAATTTTTGTATCGCTTTAATATATAAAATGTTGAATATGTCTCATATAATGATAATAGTTTTATTCCCGTAGACGTAAACACATTATCGAATCACGTACGTCTTGTCTTCTCAATTAATAATAGAATAGCTTTATTCCCGTGGACATAGGCACATATTTGATCCGAGATCAGTTTTTTTTTTTTTAATTTTATTATTGTTGTTTACTACTACTACCTTAATGATGATGTAGGAGATGAAAATTTGTATACTAAATTTTTGTAACTTAATCAACCAACCTAAATTATACTTTAGCTAATTCGATTAATTGGTCTATAATGAATTTATTATTATTATTATTATTATTATTATTATTATTATTATTATTATTATTATTATTATTATTATATTATATATATATATATAATTTATTTTATATTATATATCTGATACAATCATATTATAAAAATCGTGCTACATTGGATGGCTCTTAATGTACAAATAATTGGCTATTGTCGTTAGGGTAGTCATCCGATTCATTTGATTAATTTTGAATCAAATTTAGAGATGAAGACACCATATTGATAGAAGAAAAACAATCCCTATAATGACATTCTTAGTAACAACTAATTACTCGTCACAATTATCATAAATTAGTGACAAAAATTGAAATCAACACAATTATTGTCACAATTTAGTAATTTTTGTTACGAAATTATAGAGCGTCACAAATATTTGTAACAAGTTCATCACAAAAAATGACAATATTAGTGACAATAGTATTTTTTTTCTCATAACTGTTTCTCATTTATAATGGTACTAATCAATTGTATTTTTATTGGCAAAATAAGTTGTCACAAGTATTATAAACAAGAGTGGCCAACAATTATTTGTCACAAAAAGTATTAAAATTTGTGTCCACATCATATTTTGTCACGACTACATTCGTTACCGCCATAATTATAATGCTGCCAAAATGCACATACATTTAGTGACAACAAATAGTGACAACGTATGTTATGACACTATTATTCTAGTAATAGTGACAACGTACTCGTAACATATACTTACTTGTCACAATTACCATACTATCAGTGACAAAAAAAAAGTTATCACAAATATCCCACACAATAGTGTCGAATTTTTTTTGGTCACAAAAAGTGTATTATTTGTGACTGAGTTACAAAGTTTCACAAAAGATTTGTCACTAAATGTCTTCATTCTTGTAGTGGTTAAGGATTTATTGGAACAACAAGGTCTTCTAAAAACCTTGAATGCCAGCTAATCTAGCATAGACTAATTGGGATGATATGAAAGATCGTGTGGCATGGATCATTCGGTTATGCCTCGTAAATAAAGTTGTGTATCGGGTTTTGACAGTAGCAGAGAGATACACAATAATGACAATATAATGCTTGACTTCTTCCAAAAAAAAAAAAAATAATGCTTGACTTCTTATGAGAATATCTTAATTAAGTATCTCTTGGAATATATAAAAGTCTTATTACACTACTTTTTTACTTTACTACTTATGGCCTTGTTTGGTAACATTAGCCTTTCAACAAAGTTTGTCTTGTTTGACCACTATTAGCTGTTTGACTTGATTAAACAACCCATATGAGTGTTTGATTAATCAGTTTTTTGTAACTGCTTATTGCTACAAAATGCTAAAATTCAAAAAGCTGCTCAAAGTAATTTTTTTTTTATAAGCTTTTTGTGAAAATAAATTATACACTTAAAGGTCATTTTGTATGTAATCAGCTATCAGCTAACAATTAATTTACCAAGCATCTTTCTACAACCAGCTAACGCTATTAGCTAGTCAAACCCACTAACCCAATCCGCTAACCGCTATTTGCCAAACACCCCTTTTTTTTTTACTACTGACCTTACCTTACTACTGGTTAAGCTTTACTACTCTCTTGAGAACTCTATCAACAATCTCCTTCTTCATGTTAATGTTTATGAAAAACTCCAGAGCCTCATAGTATCCACTATTGTTATATACTTGAAATTCTCTCTCTTTATTCTTCCCAAAAAATAAAACCACAATTGAGTGCCCAATTGAATTTATCTAATCTCTTTGGGCATCTTCCATAAGTCTTTATTTCTAGCTTTAGCCGAGTAGTTTAAGCTTAGTCTAAAGTCGAAAATCCTCCTTGTTCTCTCAACATAGGCCATAACTCATCTAATAAGCTTTGTGTGGTTTAACTAACGGAACGGGCATAAATTTTTTAAAATAAAAATCTAGCGACGGAAATTTGAATCCGTCTCTAAATCTAGCGGTTCAAATTCCGTCGCTAGAGATTTAAAGTATTCGGTTACAATATTTTTTAAAAATAAAATCTAGCTACGGATTTCGAATCCGTCACTAGATTGTATTTTTTAAAAATCGTAGACTCCTCCCTTAATTATGCTAGCGACGGAAATTTAAATCCATCACTAGATTTAGCGACAGAATTTGAATCCGTCGCTAAATATGATAACCCTAGGCATTTTAATTCCATTTCAGACTTTGTTATTTCACATATCTTTCCAGCCGCTTCGGTCTCTCGCTTCGAACTGCAGTCCGACGACCTCAACTCGCCAGCGACGACGAACGGTGGTGGCAGTTGCGGCGGCGAAGCCGAGGTAGCGGCGGTTCCAGGTTCATCTCTCTCTCCTTCTAGTCCAGGACAAAGTTTGTCGCTGCCAGGTTCGTCTCCCTCTGTCTTATTCTCGTCCTGCAGATCGAAGGCCGCAAAGGTGGTGGTCGGAGTTGCAGCAGATCGACGAAGCAGCGGCAGGTTCCTCTCTCTCTCTCTCTCTCTCTCCAGCAGATCGAGGCAGCCCCAGCGGATTCTTCTTTTTCTTCGACGACGACGGCAGCAGCAGCGGTGGCTGGAGGCGGCGGCGAACGGGCAGTGGCAGCGGCGTAGGTTCTTCTTCTTTCCTTTTATTTATTTATTATTATTGTTATTAATTAATTAATTATTTTAGTCATATTTGGTCCATTATTGTTTTAACCCTAGCGACGGACAAAAATTTTGTCGCTAAATTCTAGCGAGGAGGGTTTTTGCGATAGACATATTTCGTTGCTAATCCGTCGCTAAACCCTTTTAGCGACGGGTTTTGCCTTTTTAGCGACAGATTTTGTCCGTCGCTAAAAATGCGTTTTTTTGTAGTGCGACAAAAATTAATTTTGTCACGATGTTTGGTGCAAAGAGAGATTTGACGCTTGACATTTGAGGTTGGCAGGTGATATCTCTATTTCTCAACCATTATTCATTCCTTATTTTAGTTGTTTTTTGTGCATATTGTCTTTATCTTAGTGGAATTGAGACTCGTTTGTGTGTTATATTGTTCTAAGGTTTAATTTGTCGACATCGAGCAGCAAATGAAGAATTTTAGAATATTTTGGATCAATTTTGGAAGCAGATGAACTTGCCTAAGAAAGGAAAGGAGCAGCAGAGTGCAAAAGGAAACAAGAAGCAAAGATGGACGGCACCTCACGGCCACCCTCACAGCCGTGAGGCACTAAAGCCGAATCAAGATCCATGACCTCCTCATGGCCAGGTTCACGGCTGTGAGTCATGAGGTAGGCCGGGAGGTCTATGCAGAATCCTATTTAATCTGCGTTTTTCTTATTTTTGGGGGATTCTGAACCCTAGACTTGTTTTAGCTTATTTTTCTTCTTCTCTTTAGATTTCCATAGCATAGTTTATCCTAGTTTTACATACATTGCTTTGATTTCAAGCTTGGATTGTGGATTGGAGTTGGATTTCTTCTTCTTCATAGTAATGATTTCTCCTTTCTTTATTTGCTTTATTCTTAAGATTTCTTGCTATGTTTATGGTTATTCGTTATAGTTTTGCCTGGTTTACCACTATGATGCATGAGTAGTTCGCTTTTGGGTTTGGATTAGGGTGCTATTGCTATTCTTGATGCTAGGTTTGTGATTATTGCATAAAGGTGATGAATTCTTTTCATAGGGTTTATGTTTGAATTGGATTATGAATTCTTCTCGTTATTGATTGATGGCCAGCAATTGTTAGCTTGTTTTGGAGAGGATTTCATCTCAATGAGAGTTGGATGAAAGACTCAAGCCTAACCAATTTCAAATCCAATTTTCCTACAATGAGAATAAGGGTAATTTGGAAGCTTATAATGCTTGTATGTAACAAACTTATTATTCATAATTAGGATTATAAGGGTGTGTTTGGTTGACGGGTTTTGGTATAAGGTATGGGTATCAAAGTGATTGTTATTGTTTGGTTGACAGGTTTTTAGAATACTACTATGGGGTTGGAATACCCCATTAATTGAAAAGCTCATACCGTTATTAAATAAGGGTTCCATTTCCCTTCCTCCTTAGTCCTTTCTCCTCCAACTATTAATAATCATTCTCATTCCACCCTATTACCAAACATGCAAAATACTTTCACCAAAACTCATTACCGTTACCAAGCATTTGATACTCATACCGATTCCGATTCCGATTCCGATTCCCATGTACAAACCAAACACACCTTAAGTATTATATTTCTATATTGACCTGGCCCGACACACGATAAGGATCCGTGGGACGGAAATCGCTTATGATTTTTTTATTAAAAAAATAAAAAAAGAGGTTTAAAATTGGGAGGGGAAATAAGAATTTTTTTAATTTTTTTTTTTGAACAAGAGGGGAAATAAGAATTGAAGCAACAAAAATTGTAATAGAGCATAAAAAAAGCCAAAATGGGAGTGAGGAACTGTTTGGTCAGTTGGGAGTTTGGAAATAAAGATTAAAAAGGGAATAGTATTTGAAGAAATGAATTAAGGCAGCGGGCCCCACTCCCTGACTTGTACTGCTAACCCTTTGGACAACTGTGCAAGTGCAAAACCATCATCCATCTTCGTCTTATCATCACCCTTTACATGTTCTGCTTTTGTCTTGCAAGCTGGACCCCACTTCCACCTTGCCACGCGTCGCCATCTCCTTCATTTTCCCCTCTGCGTGTCCACTTTTCACTGCCCCTCTCCTTTCAGTTACGATTTCTTCACACGTTTTACTCTTAAACTGAAAGTCCGTTAAAAGTTATTTTTTAATTTTATACCCAATTTCTACCGTGTATCACCCCACTGTGTAAATTATTTGATGTGTGATTTAAAGTAAAAATTTGGGCAAATGATCATTTACCATCTAGTCATCAGAGCATCCTTATCAATAGAGTTATTTCACGGTATTTTAGGAGTTATTGTAAGTGTGATTAGGAAATATAAAATGGGATGAGAGAAAAAAATAAATAAAACAAATTTAATTTTAATAAATAAATAAATAAATAAAGTAGTGTGACGAATCATTAAATTTCTTTTATCTTGAAAACCTAAATAACCCCATCTTTGCAGAAGCACCCCAATCTTCTCTCTCTTATCTTCTCTCCCCTCCATGTGGCTTTCATTCCCTAAAATACTGTGAAATAACCACTGATGTGGTTGCTCTCAAGATAGGTATGTACTACACCAATGTATATACACTTGTGAGTGTTCATAATCATGGTACATCACTATGCTTGCAATATCCTGGTACCATATGGTATTAGTATATTTATTATTTTAGTGTTTATACTTTATGTACTATAGTTAATGCATATGGTCATGATTTATTTATGATTTGTTAGTATTGATTTTGATTAATGTGGTTATTGAGATTTAGAAGGCTATGCAATTTTTAAGTTATAGAAAGAAAAAAAAAAAAAAAAGTTGAGTGACGAGAAATTCACAATCATTAATTGAGGATGTGTATATTGAAAAAATTCTGTTTTTTTATCATAAGGGGATAAACCAACCTCTATCTTGTGACCTTGACTAACAAAGGGTCATAATATGATAAATTAGTCTAAGTTGCTTATAAGTTATAATTGATCGTCTTAAGACAAGAAGATCAATAGATTATTAGAGTCAAACTTGTAACATTTTGATTATTAAGTCAATAATTTGACCAATTTGATACTTAATTTTTTTCTGTCCATACATACTTTCTCAGCTCGAACCTGTGATCCACAGTTAATCAGTTATGTCACTCGATCCGAAAGTCTTCGGCAATCAAAATACTTAGTTTGGTTTTTCTCAAAGGTATCCCTCCAGCCGACAGTCAGAAAAGTAATCCTTTAAAATATTTAGTGTGTTTTTTTTTTGTTTTTTCCAAAAGGCATCCCTCTCGCCGACAGCCGAAAGTCTAATCATCCGTCCCTACGGTCATAAATAAAAGTATCTTGGAAAATAAAAACAAAAATAATTTCATATATTGTCCAGTTATAGATGGTGATATATGAGACAGGGTGGGTTCATAATTACGGTATACCACCGTAATTACGGCGACC
Organism: Ipomoea trifida; assembly: GCA_003576665.1. Lineage (NCBI taxonomy): Eukaryota > Viridiplantae > Streptophyta > Magnoliopsida > Solanales > Convolvulaceae > Ipomoea > Ipomoea trifida. The sequence continues at coordinate 20,361,453 of CP025644.1, read as the reverse complement.
GTATACCATATAAAACGAAGGCGTGGGATGGGCTAAGCCAAACTAGAAGCAAGCAATTCAGCTCACCTCTTCTCTCTCTCTCTTTCTCTCTCTGTATTTTTGTACGGCATAGCCATACCATGCTCTTTCTCCTCTTCTTGTTTCTGCAAAATTTCCAAATCCCACAACATCAAACGCCGCCGCATCTTTTCCAATTCAGCTAAATTCTACTGTTCCTTTAATTTCTCTGTTGTGAAATTGTGGTCGCTAAGCTAGCTTGGTTGGTTGATTGATTAATGGAGAGCACCGATTCGTCGAGCGGGTCCCAGCAGCCGCAGCTCCCGCCGGGGTTCCGCTTCCACCCCACCGACGAGGAGCTGGTGGTCCACTACCTCAAGAAGAAGGTCGCCTCCGCCACCCTCCCGGTGGCCATCATCGCCGAGGTCGATCTTTACAAGTTTGATCCCTGGGAACTACCCGGTATATATCCAACTATCAGTTTAGACTTTTAGTTTAGATAGAGCACATGCTTTAATTAATCTATCTGTCTATCCCAATTTTGATTTCTTATGGTTTAAAATTTGTAGCTAAGGCGACGTTTGGAGAGCAAGAGTGGTATTTCTTTAGTCCTCGGGACAGGAAGTACCCTAACGGAGCGCGGCCGAACCGGGCGGCGACGTCCGGGTACTGGAAGGCCACCGGGACCGACAAGCCGGTGTTGACGGCCGGCGGGACGCAGAAAGTGGGCGTGAAGAAGGCGCTGGTGTTTTACGGCGGAAAGCCGCCCAAAGGGGTGAAGACTAATTGGATTATGCATGAGTATAGGCTTGCTGATAATAAACCCAATAACAAACCTCCTGGTTGTGATATCAACAAGAAAGGCTCTCTCAGGGTATGTTATTCTATCAATCGTGGATTTTAAGGTTTCTGTTTCTTTTGATCTTACATTTGAAAAGACCCAGATCTTTAGAGATAGATAGATAGAGAGAGAGAGAGAGAAGCTGTGTGTGATTAATGATTTTGTTGTTTTTTAGTTGGATGATTGGGTTTTGTGTCGGATTTACAAGAAAAACAACACGCAGAGGCCAATGGATCACGAAAGGGACGATTTGAATGAGATGTTGGGATCAATTCCATCTCCTATGCCCACAACAATCCAATTTGGCCAACAAAAATTTCATCATCATCATAATCATCATCAAGGACTACTCAAAGCCGCCGCAAACTACGGGGGTCTGTTAGAAAACGATCAGAACATCTACCAAGGAATGATTACTAGCAATGGATCGCCGATTGTCTCTCCGGCCGCCGCCAATCTCCTCCCTTCAAAACACCTCCCCGCCATGTACTGGACCGAAGACGCCCCGACCTGCAGCGACTCATCGCCGCTCACTAAAAAATTCCTCGCCGACGACAGCCACTTAACGGCCGCCCGGACCGACGACCAAAGCGGCGGTGCCGCCGGCTCCGGCTCCATTGCCACCCTCCTCAGCCAACTCCCCCAACAGAACGTCGCCGGCGACGGCGTATTCCGGCAACCATACCAAGTCTCCGGCCTCAATTGGTACTCTTGAAAATTAAAATTGGACCGACAAAACAAAAAACAAAAAACAAAAAAAAAACACACATGACATGCAACGCCTCCGCCTATATACATATGATCCCATATTCTTCTTCAATTCCCCTCTCTATTACAATCTTGCAGCACAGAGATTATGAACGGCCGGGATTAATCCAAGGATATTTCAAGCATAATGAGATACTAGCTAGGGAGATCCAATTGAAGACCATAGAAGAATACTTGGATGGTGAAAGTCTCTTGAACGTAGCCAATTTTAGGTGAGGCCCCTATAAATATTATTAATCTCTTTTTAGCCCCATCATTTTATATATACTCTTAATTTTGGCTTGTTTCGTATAATCATATATAATTATATATAATAGAGATGCAAAGAAATCTTGTAATCTTGATGTGTAGAAAATTATAATTATATATATATATAGAAACATGTAATATGTATAGGTATTTATATATTTTAATTTCTTCTCTGCTGAATAAAATTAATATAATATTATCTCTGAACTAGAAGATCAAACTTTGTATACTGGTTCTTGAATTTTTAAATATGAGCAAAAAAGTGTAGTATATATTTAGTTATCTTATATGTAAAATTATTGTTATTTATATCTTAATATAATACGAAGAAAAAATTGTACCTTTTAATTATCAGTCACAACATTATGCTATTGTCTTGTGAGGATTATTTCCCTTAAAATGTACAAATTGAATTACCCAAAATGATATATATATATATATATATATATATATATATATATCAAATACATCATCTTATGTATATTCATCTCCTTAATCTTTTAAAAAGTTTGTTAACTTGTATTTTTTTATGCATATATATAACCCTTGAAATATAATGTATGATTTTTAAAATATAAATAAATAGAATTTTTACAAGGTATTATTACATGGTAATTCTTCAAAAATATTTTTCTTTTTACCATAATCACACCTTTCAAAAAATAAGAAAAAAAGTCATCATGTATAACTCAGTGGTCGAAAGTCTTAAAGTGGATATAGCGCCCAACAATTATCCCGGTGTGAATCCTCAGTGGAAGAGGATCGGGAGATCTCAGCCTGAGGAAAAAAACACAAAGCACGTACTCAGACTTAACGATTCTAAAAGGGAGTTAATTGTTTTGAAATACGGCATGATACTATGTCATAATGTAAAGTCCTATAAAAATTTTTGACATCAATGATTCATTAACCACAAAAATTGATGATGTATAAAGTATAAACTTATATTCTTGAGTGACGATGAATGACTTAGGCTATGTTTGGCAAACCTAGCTGAAAAGGTAGCTGAAAGCTAAAAAGTAGCTGAAAACTGAAAAGCTATAAGCTTTAAGCTGAAATCTGAAGAGCTGTTATGCTTAAAAGTGTTTGGTAAAATTAGCTTTTTGATAAGCTGATAAATGTAAAAAGACTAAAAAGGGTATATTCATAATGAAAAAGAAAATATCAAAAGGATTTTAATTGAAACGGGTAAAGGATGTCATTTATTTAAAATAATAAGGATAAAGATGAAAAAAAGTTAAAAAGCTACTAGCTTATTTTGAAAAGCTACCCCAAGTAGCGTTTCAAAATAAGCTATTATTTTAAGCTACTAGCTTATTTTGAGAACATTACCAAACAGAGCTTATAGCTTATTAGTAGCTTAAAATAAGCTATAAGCTCCTAAATAAGCTCTGCCAAACATAGCCTTAAACGAAGAAGGCTAGCTTATACAGTAATTTTTTCTCGCTGAGAGTCAAATTTGTAAATTTATAATTATCAAATCAATCGTCTGACTAACTTATTAGATTTGCCACCATAGAAAGAAGAATTATAACTCGTTTACATAGCTGATAGTCCAATCATGAAAATAAAAATCTTAAACAGTTAAACTAATGATCGAAACATAATGGTTGTGAAAAGACAAAATTAAAAAATCAAGAATCAAGAGATTTGTTGTAAATAACGGCAGCATGACGGCGTCAAACAAGAATTCAAGCTATATAATATGGTGTATAATTAATAGAAAATTATATTTATTTATTTATTTTATCGTTATTGATGGAGACTGTATTCATTAATACATGGCATATATGGAGGTAAAGGGTCAATTCTGAAGGTGATGGAAGGAAATAATTATAAATTTCAACTTATTTTCATTGATTTGATCTCCAAAAATTAACTTTAAATAAATAAAAAAAATAGAATTCCAGGCTACATTTTCTCATATGAATAAAAGTACAATGCAATTATGGTCATTTTTTCAATAAATACACAATCATTAGTTCATTACCATCTCTAAATATATATCAACAATAATCACCAACAATTTATTCCACTTTTAGTCCTTTGACTTATAATCACTATTTTTGTTTATTTAAAGTTTAAGTAATTGACATTAAAACGTTTCGCTTTTAGTCCTTCAACTTTCATTTTTAAACTTGTAATTAAAAATATCTAAAAACGCTTTCACTTTGTAAAAATTTCATCAAACTCCACCCTACTATATATGTAAGAGCACTATTGACATTTTGAATTTAGACTGTAAAAAAATTGATGCCAAGCACCTTAGGCTCAGATAATACTACTTATGTGGCTCTCTTTGAGGCCTGGTGGTTAGATATTGAAGGAAGATCATAAGATCGAACCTTGGTGGTGGTCTATTGACTCAGATAGTCAATAGCATTCAAAAACAAAAACAAAAATTGATCAGTAAAATTATAAAATTCAATCACCATACAAGTAAAATGTCATTATACTCAAAAGACCAAAAGCACTTATCACCAATAACAAAAAGAATCTAAATTATAAATTATCAATTCAACAGATTTGTAGCTAGTATTTAACTATTTATTAATGCATTACTTGTAATTACAAATTAAAAAGAGTAATTAAATATATTTATGCATTTTTGCCTTTATATTTTCACATTTTTCTCATGTTTTGTTTATTAAATTATAAAAGAATTTCAATTTTACATTTTCACAACTTTCATTCCCGTGTTACGTAGCTCCTGAATCTTTGTTTTCTATTATATTCACTCTTTAAAATATCATCACATAAAATTGTTTACCGTTTTTGGATGGCAAAATGAAACTAGCTGTCAGTACCCGAGGGTGTGCACCGAGTAATTCTTGCATTGTGACTCAAGCTAACAAAAGATTGCAGATTTGCAGGTAAATCAGCCCAAGTTACTCATAACTAACTAGCTTTAATCAAAAAGATCAATAAATTGTTTACACTGAAAATCAAACTGAAACCTTCTAATTATAAAGCTAACAGTCCGACCAATTTGACTGTGATTCTCCAAGAAAACTTGAATTTTAACCTTAGGAGCAAGGAAGCTCATAGAATTTTGAGTCTAGTCAATGAGAGAGAAAGAGAGAATGTGAGTGGGTGTGGATGTCATTATCTTGGATGAGTTGATAAGACATGGCTAAGTATATTCCAAGACCCAAATATTATAGATCTCACATGTTGACAACAAGAGGCTAACCTCACTGCTCTCTTTTCTCTCTTTGCTGACTTTGGGACCAAAACCTCACTGTCATTAAATGGAATCATTATCTTAAGAGCCACAAAATTTTAATGTTTCATTATCCATCGTTAATTGCATTCCTTTCTAGGTAAAGGGTACAAAACAACTTTTAACATGATTTCATTTCACTACCCTTAATTTAGGAAATGGATTATGCAGTGGTGGGAAATATGTCACTATTATATGTTTCTATTATCTTCTTGATAACGAAGGATTTAATTCAATTCATTGTATGTATATGATTCAAAAGATTTATGCTTGTTTACAGATAAATGTGTTACATCGACCCGTATATATATGTATAAATGTGTTTGTTACACGTCTCTTTCTTTCACGAACGTATTTTATGCATTATAGAAAAGATATGAATTTTTACTTGAACGAAAAAAATTTACGCATTGTTGATAAGCTGTATTTTCTTTAGGAAGTTATATACGTATACGCATCTATATAATAATGGTAAGCACACTATCTAAGAAAGTACGTGATATGGTAATATTATATTTACGTGTCAATATATATCTCCATCTTAAGAAATCAAATGTTATGATCTTATCATTACTATATTTTTAAGTTTGCAATAATTATAAAATAAACTCCGCTCTTTTTGTAAAGCATGTGTATAGTATGTGCCTAGCTTGCGTTATTAGTTTCTGTGTTTTATGTTACGTAATTCTGTACCTGGAACAAATTAGTAGTTATGTAAAACACAATATATTTTGTGTATTATTTATGAATTTATACATTGTATTGTGAAGTTATATGCATATAAAACATAAATTCTCCACCTGTGGCAGAGGTGGCAAAGGCGGCTGCGAACCAGAGCTTCACTTTTGGGGAAGAAGAACAACAATTAAGGAAGAAGAAGGACAACATGGAAAGACCAAATTGCCCCCTTGATTAACATAATTTGCCTAAAAAAATTCTCTAGAGACTTTTTCCCCAAGTGATCAAAATTAATAAAAATTGAATAGTTAAAGTACTAAATTAACAGTTTTAAAAGTTGTACGAGTTGTTGCTTATACGTTATTTAGATTTGGGGGATTTGGTATGTTGTAATTGTCATTGGTCTTGACCATGGCCATTGACTTTAAATTACAATTAACAAGACTCCAATAGTCACTGGACCAAAATTGAAATTAACTCTATAAAATTATGTATCTTAAACAAATTAGTAGGTGTGTAAAATAAGTAAATGTATAACGTGTATGTGTCTTGCATTGTGAGTTTTTATATCTTGTGTTATAAATTTCTGTACTAAGAGTATGAATTATGTACCTAGAATAGATTAGTAGTTGGATGGGTAACGCACAACATATTATGTGTCTTATGTTATGAATTTATGTATTGTGTTGTGAATTCTTTGTCTATAGAACATAAATTATCTACCTAAATCAGATTTGAAAATAAGTAAATATATAACATGTGTATATGTGTTTTGCATTGTCAATTTTTGTATCTTATGTTGCGTAATTCTGTATCTTTAAAAATCAAAATAACACCGTTTTGGTCCGGGTCCACAATGTTACGTGGGCCCTGGTCTACGATACAAAATTGCCTGAAAAAACACTTCTTATATTTAAAATACTGACGTATTAAAATAATAAAATCACGTTATCATTTATATATTTATAATATAAGGAGTTTTTATATAGAAATAAGTAAATTAAATAATGAACAACTGATGGTACGGAATTATTTTTTTTTAAAGGAATACGGAATTATTATTATTAATAAACAATATCAACATGACATCATCAAAAATATATTAGACTTAACAATGGAGACAGATTCTCTCTCTGGGAAGACCACGCCGACGGCGACTACTCTGTCACCTGAGGAAGAAGACTTATTACAGCGGAGCACCAAGAAGACGAAACGTGGGCGCGATAATAAGGCGGCAGCCGGCCAGTCATCTCAAGCGGATTCCACCCAAGAAGCATCTTTCCTTGCCGGTCTAAGATCTCCGGAATCGATCCAATGGCGAACACCTGTGGAAACCCCTAATACGGCATGGGGAAGAAAGGGAAACGAGAATCTTTTTGACAAAGAGGAGGTTTCAGATGATGAAGAGATGGGGAATGAACGGGCGGACCCTAATTGCCCAGTAATTCGGGTTACGAAGGAGGAGAAGGAACGGCTTCGTCGACCATGGCGGAGAACACTCATCATCAGACTACTGGGTAGAAGAGTAAGCTACTCTTTCTTGCTTAATAGGCTACAGAGAATGTGGAGACCAGATGCACATTTTGACCTAATCGCTCTTGATCAAGATTTCTACTTGGCTAAGTTCGAATCTTTACGAGACTACGAATACGCTAAATACGAAGGGCCGTGGATTATCTTGGATCATTACCTTACAGTGCAACAATGGGTACCAAATTTCATCCCAAGAAAGAACAGGTTGGATAAACTTTTGGTCTGGCTTAGATTCCCCAAAATTCCTATTGAATACTTTGAAGAGGAGTTCTTGATGAAGATAGGCAAGGAGGTAGGCCGACCGATCAAGGTGGATAACACTACAAGCTTGATTTCAAAGGGCAAATTCGCAAGAATCTGCGTCGAGTTGGATATGTCGAGACCGCTACTGTCAAAATTTACGTTGGCTGATGAGGTTTACCCGATTGAATACGAAGGAATCCATATGGTGTGCTTCAAGTGTGGCATCTATGGCCATAAGTTGGGGCAATGCGAGAATGAACAGGAGAACACAGGAGGCAGCGACAATGCCCAGCCCATGGAGGGTCAGGAAGAGAATCAGCAATCGGTTAGACCCCAACCTAAGCCGCAGCAACCAAAGACCCAAGTGCACGACTACAAGGACAATTTTGGGGCATGGATGCTTGTCACCAGAAAAGAAAGAGGAGGTCAAGGAAGGGGGGACAATCGAACCCCGAGCACACTGAACAGAGGACGGCAACAGGCCCAACAGACGAATACCAACTCAAGACACTTGGAAACCAGTTCCCGTTATGCGGCACTAGAAAATCTCGAGGAGCCAAGCGCAGTACCTGCCCCAGAAGGAAGTTTACCAGCCGTAGGAAGCCCTATCCCACCAAAGGACCTCCCAAGAATCAGGACAAACGACCGACCCCAACATCAAATGCCCCGACGAACACACCAACTACAGACCAGTAGCCAACCCCAGACGGATGGTCGGGGAGGTTTTGGTGGCAGGGGTGGGAGAGGAGGGGCCCCACGACGTGCTGCAGCCGAGACAGAGCACACGGTTGTAAGGGGCTCGAGGCTTGGTAAACAGGTAACTAATACTGTTGTTCAGCATATGAGTGATATCCCTGAGTCATCTCATACTGCTGAGATGGATTTCAATATAATTGGAGACCCACCTGACCCTACAGGAGTAGTCGATACTACTCAGTCTGAGGGCTTTGTTTCTATGGACGATGACACTGGTCAATTGGACCAGGATGGTCTTGCTCTGTGATTGATCTCGTGCAACTGTGCAGTCGTTGTTTTTTTTTTTCATTTTGTTTTTATGATTTTATTAGTCTGGAATTGCCAAGGTGCTGCCTCAAGGGCTTTTAGGTGCACCCTTAAACTTTTTTGTAGAGACTATTCTCCCAATATTGTCTGCTTACTTGAACCAAGAGTTTCGGGTAGTCAAGCTAACGATATTTGTTTCAGTTTCGGTTTCGATGAATGGATTAGAGTTGAAGCGGTAGGCTTCTCGGGAGGTATTTGGGTGTTTTGGAAATTGCCTCTCAAAATTGATGTCATAAGCACACACCCACAGTTTATAAACTTGCAGGTTGAGGAGAACAATTCGCCCCCTTGGGTTTTATCCCTAGTTTATGGCAGCCCGAACGCATATTTGCGGAAAAATCTTTTCTCTAACCTATCTTTTCAGGAGTTCAACCCTGGGTCCCAATGGTTAGCATGTGGAGACTTCAACTCAGTTATCAGCATAAACGAGGTTTCCAACAAAGATAGCTTCAATCTCGCAAGATGCGCAGACTTTAAAGAGTGGATTTTCAGCGAGGCCCTGATCGACTTAGGCTATAAAGGTTCAGATTTCACATGGGTCAGAGGGAATACCACCACAACATTTAAGGGTGCACGCTTGGACCGAGCCCTATCGAATGCAGAATGGAGACTAAGGTTTCCAAATGCCTTAGTAGAGCACCTTCCTATTGTCAACTCTGATCACTCACCAATCCTAGTTACAACCAACCCTACACCAAGTGCTGGAATCATAAAGAAGTTCAGGTTCAACATGGCGTGGACAACCCACAAAGACTTCCTAAATTGCATTCAACATTCATGGAACGTTGATAGGGATATTGAGGCCAACAAAAGCTCTGCAGCAGAAGCACTAAGGAGGTGGAATGTCAACACGTTCGGCAATATTTTTCAAAGGAAAAAGAGGCTTTTGGCCAGGTTCAAGGGGCTACAAAATCATCTCATGACCAGACCAACTGCAAATCTGATCAAACTAGAGAAACGTTTAAGGTCTGAATTGGATGAAACTTTATACCAGGAAGAACTGATTTGGTACCAGAGATCAAGGGAACAATGGATTAGGTCAGGGGAAAGAAACACCCGTTACTACCACATAGCCACTTCAGCAAACAACAACCGAGCCAGAATCGACAAACTTCGGACTGATGAAGGAGTCTGGCTGACAGAGGAGACTGACTTAACAGATCACCTGCGCAATTATTTCATTAATTTGTTCTCGGAGAATAATAATGACATCTCAGGACCTCTGATCCAGGGCCATTTTCCCAAACTGACAGAGGAGATTTGGCAAGGAATTAACAGACCCTTTGATCCAAAGGAGATCAAGCAAGCCTTATTTGACATGGACCCATGCAAAGCCCCAGGCCCAGATGGTTTTACGGCTGGATTTTACCAAAAAGCATGGAGTGTGGTGGGAAACACAATTTCAAAGTTTGCATTAGACTTCCTCTCTTCAGGCATATTCCCCCAAGGAACAAATGATACAATTATAACCCTCATACCAAAAGTAGCAGCACCAGAAACTGTCAAACAGCTCCGACCAATTGGACTTTGTAATGTGTCATACAAAGTTATCACCAAAGCTATGTCAAATCGACTGAAACATATCTCCAGAATGTTAGTTGGCCATCATCAAACGAGTTTCGTACCAGGAAGACAAATTGGGGATAACATTATTGTGTTCCAAGAGGTATTAAATTCATTGCGTACCAAAAAAGGTGCAGTGGGGTGGATGGTAATGAAAATAGACCTAGAAAAGGCCTATGACAGGCTTGCTTGGAACTTTATAGAGGATACGCTGACAGACATCGGGTTCAATTCGGACTGGAAAAGAAACATCATGAATTGCATTTCAACGCCTAGATTGACAATTAACTGGAATGGTCAGCAGACAGATTGGTTCTCACCTAAGAGAGGAATCCGACAGGGAGACCCTATTTCACCCTTACTCTTTGTACTTTGTGTTGAAAGACTTAGCCATCTCATAAATGAATCTATTAATATCGGCAGGTGGAAGGGCATCAATATAACTAGACAAGGCCCTCACTTATCCCATTTATTTTTTGCAGACGACATGGTGCTGTTTGGCGAAGCAAATACAACGCAGGCTGAGGAGATGATCAAGTGTCTCAACAGATTCTGCGAACACTCAGGCCAGAGCGTCAATGTTCAGAAGTCTTCACTCTACTTCTCCAAGAATACCCAGGCAGACATACAACAAGAGATAATTCGAATCACAGGAATTCAAAAGGTAGACGATTTGGGGGAAATACCTAGGGGTCTCCTCCATCCATGGGAGACTGAAGAAGGATTCCTTCCTGAGCTTAATTGAAAAAATGAACCATCGTCTTACGGGCTGGAGATCGAAGTCCCTTACGCTAGCTGGAAAGCTTGTACTAGCCCAATCAGTTCTGTCAGCCATTCCATACTACTCCATGCAGACGACCCTCCTACCAGTCGGGGTGTTAAATGCTATGGAGCAACTCATCAGGAATTTCCTTTGGGGAAGCATGCCGAACACCAGAAAACACCACTTAGTTAGTTGGGACACAGTCACGCGGAGCAAAGCCGAGGGTGGATTAGGTCTCCGCAAACTAAATAAAATGAATGAGGCGTTCCTCGCCAAGTTAGGATGGCGGCTATCGCAGGGGGAAGAAGTTTTATGGACCCAGGTTCTAAAGGCAAAATATTCCGCCACCTCTGCAGACTTTGATACTTGGAGACCGAAGACAAATATGTCGAACGTGTGGAAAGGAATTTTGAAATCAACCCCGATCCTACAGAAAGGGCGAGCCAAACTTATAAGGAATGGTTTAACCTCACAGTTTTGGAATGACAAGTGGGTAGGTCAATGCCCCCTCATAGAGAAGGCCACTGCCGTCGTCTATCTTCCAGATCGCTACAGAACTGTCCAGTCCTACTGGGACAAAGACACTGGGTGGAAATGGGAGGAGTTTCAACACCTACTACCAGACTCAGCGGTTAGCGACATAGCTGCAATCTTAGTGGATATTGACTCAGAACTGGAGGACTCCACAGTTTGGAGATATGAAGCTGACGACGAATTTTCTGTTAATTCAGCATATGCCATTGCGTGTAATCAGCCAGCCACGCTAGAAGCAACCAAATGGAATGCCATATGGAAACTGAAAGTCCCAAGCCGAATCACAACTTTTCTATGGCTAGCTCGCCACGAGAAAATATTAACGAATACCATGAGGGCAAGATGGAATCCGTCGACAGATAGCAGTTGCAGCATATGCAGAAATGTCCAAGAGGATATCAATCACGTTTTGCGCAGATGCCCAGCAGCTGATGCAATCTGGACCAGAGTACTACCTCGATTTCATGCAGATTCAAGTGGCATAGCCTTTAAGGATTGGCTAGATAAAGGAGTTTCGAGCAAAGGAAACCTTCTCAAACCGGAATACGACAACATTCTGTTTGCGGTATCCATCTGGTGGATCTGGAAATGGAGGAACGAGCAAATATTTCGCAACTCCAGTCAACCTCTCAATTCTAAAATTGCGTGGATCAAGTCACAGGTAGCAGAAATATCTACTGCTTTGGAGAAATCCCCGAACCAACCACAGACCATTCACTCATATAGATGGGAAAAGTTATGTTGGGGTAAACCAGAAGAAGGCGCTGCCAAGGTGAACTTTGATGGTGCAGTTGATTTACCTTCAGGTAAAGCATGTTGTGGAGGGGTCATAAGGGACTCCCAAGGCTGGTGGCTAGGTGGATTTTCATACAATATTGGGACTTGCTCACCCTTACAAGCTGAGGCGTGGGCACTACTTAAGAGTATCCAGCTAGCAGCCCATATAGGCTTAAAGAAAGTCACCTTTGAAGGAGACTCCAGCATGCTGGTAGAGATTCTAAGCAATGGATCATCCACAGATTGCACGGTGAGCAATGTCATCAGAGCGTGCAGAAGAGAACTAAGGCAAATAGAGGATTGGAGAATCACCGCCATCCCACGAGAGATCAATGGTCCGGCAGACTACATGGCGAGGTTCGCAAGGGCCTTCCCAAAGGGACTATACATACTCTGGAACCCTCCTGACAACATCCTTAGCCTATTAGAATCTGATCGTGCAGGTTTCCCATATTGGAGACTTGTTTATAATTCTTGCTGAACAGTTTGTATCTTTACTTGGGTGTTCCCCTTCCAAATTAATAAAAAAAATAAACAATATCAACAACAACAACAACAAAAAAGAATAAAAACAATAAATTATTTTTGAATGGGCACGGAAACATTGATCATAGAAGTAATATAATTTTCTGTCCAAAGAATCATTTCTTTAGTCAACTCATGTCTTGATTTGGCCGAAGATCCATGGTCATTGGAGATGTCGCCATTGAAGCCTATAGAAAAATAGATTAAAGAAAATACTAAAAAAAATGTATAAAAGTACTTATAAAATTCAGAACATATAAATTCTTTATAGGAATAGAGTTAGTAAAATATGTTCAGTTCTCTTTGTGGGGAAAAATTTCGGGAGAACCCGAGTTCGATTCTCATAAATGACAATTAGATTTGGGCCAGCTCCTGTGTCTCTCGGAGCGAACGCGGGTGGACCCGGACCGTTAAACGAACGGAGAAAGACCCGGTGAATTTTAAAAAAATATTAAAAATTTAATTAACGGGATTTTCAAAAAAAAAATTAAGTAGGAAATATGTGTCAAAAAATTAAAGATTTAAAGTGCAATCACTAAAACGCAATATATTAATATATAATTTGGATGAAAACTAGATTTTAAATTTAGAAATACAGCTATCACTCTCTTTATATATAGAGATTAGAGTGATAAAATTGGAGCAATGGAGGTTAAATTGGAGCTTTAATGGTTAGAAATATGAAGAAGAAAAAAAATGTTTGTTTAAAAACACATTAGTGACTGTGAAATTAGAATGATAAATTATTATTTTATAGACATTTGTATAAAATCTATAAATAATAATTTGAAAAATGTGTCAAATACTCCATTTGAGTCGAGTGAATAGTTCAATTGGGTCTAACTTTTTTTTTAAAAAAAAAAAGTGTAATTGAGTTGAATTGTTACTTCTTAAAAAAAAAAAAAAAAAAAAAAAAAAAAAAAAAAAAAAAAAAAAAGAGTCCAGTTGTTACATATTTACAAGTTATTGCTAATTTTGTATTGACTAAGCTTATGCATATACTATTTTTAAAGATGGTAAAGATTTGGCATGACATATAAAATGAATTAGCCACCTTTAAAAAAATTAAAAATTAAAAATTAAATAAAACTTGTTGCAAGATTGTCCCTGCCCAATAAGATGAAGACAATTTGATAGTTGTCTCCTAGGATTTATTAGACAGACATATTGTTAAATAATAATAACAATAATAATACGCCATTCGTCCTATTTTATATGTCTAGTTCAGTAATCATGTTTGATTGAAATTATTTTTAATTTAATTTTTCATAATATTATATTTAGTATTAGTATATAAAATTTATATATTTAAAATTGTATTAAAAAATTATTAGACAAAAAATTAAATTTAAGAATACGTAAGAAAATACAAAGAAAATAAGTAAAAAAAAATGGTTAAGACTCTCAAAAAAAATGGTTAGACTAATAGTCATGATTGTGTAAATTAAAAAATAAAAAATAAAAATAGCAACAATGACTATTGTTTAATTAATTCAAAGAAGATAGACACGTCTTCCTTGATGGCTTTTTTTGTCTGACAAATAAAGATCAAATAAAGATACCTGGTCTGGTGTTATTTATTTATTTATTTATCAATGATTCACATAATTATAATGTGTACCATGGCTCGTATTATAATTTGAAAAATTCAAGCAATAGATATAATATATAAATATAAAGCACGGAAATTCATGGGACGTGAAAAAGATCAAGCAAAACAAGAATAAAGTAATCAATAAATTAGGAATAGCTAGTGCCCAGCCCATCTTTTCATGGCCCAACAAAACAAAATGCAATCATTATTGGGTGGACCATGGTCCACACAGCTGTGTGGACCATCCTATCAAATAATGTGCATTCAATATAAAAATAATATACATTCAATATAAAAATAATGTACATTGTATTCAAGGAATATATATTATTTGTGTACTAAATGTACATTATTTTTATAGAATAATGTACATTTAATACAAAAATAATGTACATTTAGTACATTAAAAATATACATTTTATTATGGTCCACACAGCTGTGTGGACCATGGTCCATACAGCTGTGTGGACCATGGTCCATACAATAATTTGCCAACAAAATGAAAAGAAAAATAAAAAACAAAACGAAATTATAAAAGAGAGAACTGTTCGTTCAAGCCCGCGACGCATTCTACTTTGCTTTGGCAATTTATATCGTGGACTAGCCAACAAGCAACAGTTAGGTAGTGAAATAATCATTAAGTGTTCATTGAGATTAGTATATTAATAAATTAGTTAAGATTGAGACTACATTTTTACATTCCAAGGTACTGAAGACTTTTTGCTTACAATGAGAGGAAAGGGTAGTATACATGTATAGATTACAAATGGAGTTGAGAGATATAGCACACCCATTTTTCTCCACCCATATTTACCTTGATGCCGCCATACATATATACCAAAGCCATGGCCCTCAACAAAGACGATGCTATCGCTAGATAGGAATAGGAGCACAGAAACACTTCTTCCTCCAATCTTTTCCCCGCTTCTTGGTTTTCTATCCGTTTACTTCTATAACAAATGCCAAACGAGGGTAGAACATCATAAGTATGAATCCGGGAAGGTTATAATCCTCGAGTCATTGTGCATGCAAATAATACCATGTCTAGCGTGAATAGTTAGAACAACTAATAGTCAATCGAATATCGACCAACTATAACATGAATGTTCAACTAGTTGAGGCTAAAATCGAATATGTGGACTATTTTGATATTGTGTATTAATTTTAATTTGCATACCTGAGATGGGCCTACAGAGGGAGGGTTGGAAGTTGCTTCCACTGATTCCTCAGATATTCTAGCTTCTGACTTCTCATTCGAGTAACTAGAACAGACAATCACAAATAAAGTTAGCGGGGAACATAGTAAAATGCAACATTTGATCTAACAAAAATTTAGTGTCCTTACGTTGAGAGTATCGTGACCCAAATGAGCTCTACGCAGTCGACCCAAAGCAGTCTCTGCTCAACGGGGATCACACCATAGGTAATTAGATGAGCAAATGGCCAAAGTTTCCAGCCTGCCTGTAAAACAGCAACAAAAATAAAACAGAAATTATAACAAGTCAGAATATCCCAATTAACTTATTCGAGACTGCAAATTCCCAGATGAAATCATTGGTTGAAGAACAAGAATCGGAATACTGTTCTTTGCATGAAGCCGAATTCATCAATATAAAGACAAGACAATTTTATATGTTGAAGCAGGCTACAGATAGAATTATGACATTCAAACTCCAACACAGCTTTACACGGAAACAAGGCTAAAGAACTACTCAATCAAGACTCGAACTTTGCATAACGAATAAGCATCCTCATCAAATGGTTCAACTTAATCAGAAGAATGGTGTTTGTTAAAACATATGCTCTCTGAAGTTGCCCTTGGTTTGAAGATGTAAAATATAAAGAAGTATATGGGCAATATGGCCTTTCTTACCGTCAGCATGGGCCAAAATGTTGCCTTTAGTTCACTGAAGATACTGGTAGGGGATTCAAGACGTAAAAATCCAAGAACTGTGAAGTAAATGCTGTTCCAAATTGCTGACCAAACAGTTTGATCAAACGCAACTTTGGCAGGTACCACCCACCAATCATCAAAAGGAAAGAGTGCCTGTAATGAGAGTATTACCATACGATTCAGTCAGATTCAAAGAATGTCTCAAGGGGAGAAATCTAAAAGATATAGATCCATAGCAAATACCTCACAGAAGTGATAGTAATAGTGAGATAAGGATCCATGTAGCGTAAACCCAGTTAGACCTGATCTGAACATGCGAGCACGATCAAATTCAAAAAGTGGTTTCCCTTCATAGCACTGCAGTTACAACAGTAAGTGTATTAAGTATAATGGTCATTAGCAATCACAATTTGTAGTGCTAAGAGGAGTATTAAATGCCACTGACCTGGGCTATCCAATCCCCTAGAGAATAAACCACTCCACTAATCACCATCTTCGCCAAAACGGGGTTTTCTTTAAGGGCTTCCTCATATGCACTCCAGTTGTGCTGAGGTGCATATCTCAATATCTCAAAGAGGGTCCATCCCTAACAGAGGAAAGGGGAAAAATGAATTATCTTTGGCATATGCTAAAATAAGATCAAAGAACTGCATAAGCAGAAATTAATCCTCAAAACCCGCACGGGTAGCTCAGTTGGTTCCTAGGTGGCAAATTATGGGCAAGATGCCTTGGTGGACATCAATTACTGGTCCTCCCACCTAATGGGGCACTAAGTCATTGTGATTTAGCACCTCCACAAATCTTGTCGAGTCGGGAGAGCCTGGGCGAGGAATTTCATCTTTTGTGTGCAAGAAATTAATCCAGGGAAATGGAAAGAAACTTTGAATGCAAATATAAATGTATCAGCAAGCACTCAAAGATATCACAATCGGCTGAAAAGTGCTAATTACACAAAACACAAAGCACAGATTTAGGCACCTTTCCCCTAATTTTGTTGTATTTCCAATGTTTAATCATATCCATTTTGACGCCATTGCAGTCAAGAATTTGAAGCAGAATAGCAGATATAACACTAATCAATAGCTGGCCTATAACCCCTCCCAAAAAAATAGCTGGCCTATAATGTTTTTAGGGTTCTCTTCAGCAACAAAGAAAATACTCCCAATTTGAAAACTTTCAAACCATCAAATATTGCAATCTCTTTAAGACAGGGCCTATCAAATCTCCAAACATTCAAATCTTTAATTGCCAATTTCGCATAAACACATAAGTCTTCAAGATTTTTTTTTTTAAAAATTAAATTAAATTCTCCGTAACAGTAAATCAAGCGGACTTACATGCCAGTAGTTATGGTCTATGGTGAGAAGCTTAGTGATAGCGAAAGTGCCGGCGGCCAAAACAATGGTAGCGTTGATAGCTCTATCAACAACCTTCTCCATACCCAACTCTTCTCCCGCGCCGCCACTCGAAGAAGCCGCCGACGACGACGAGCCAAACCCGGTGGGCCCTTCGAACGACAGCCGCCCTTCATTTCCAAACCCTCCCACCACCACCTGATTCACGATACTGTCAATATCGCCACCGCCCTCCGCCTCTCTCTCGGTGGCGTCGACGACGCCGTCTTGCTGGTCCGTGCTGTCGCCGCTCTGCACCGGAATCACATCCAGCTCCTTCGCCGCCGCCGCCGCCGCCAATTGCTCCCTTCCCGGCTTGGAAACCGGCCTGAGGAATAGCTGGATCTTGGCCGGCTTGAAGTGGGATTGGGAACCGGTCTTTGGGTTGGGTTTCGAGAGCGAACGGAGGGCTTGAGGCGTGGCCAGGCCGTTAATGGTAGTAGCCATTTGTGGAGGAAACGGAGAGATTGGTGATCAGTGATCACGATTCAACTGAGTTTCTTCTCCGAGTCGAGCCGCCATGTCAGAGACTCGCTCGAGTTTTATATGGGAGACTGTGCACCTGATCAAGTGTTTCGCGGATTACGATCTTTGTATGCACCTTTTGACGTGGCTCAATATGTTAACGCTGATCGGTGATAAATCACAAAACGTTGACTTTTGGTGAGACTATCTTTACTCTTTTCTTGTTAGTGCATGATTGGCGCAGGAAGCTATAGTGCGTTAGTGAATAGGGAGAAAACTGGAAGAGTGTAGATCTCAAATCTGTCCGGTCCACCTAAATTAATTGAGGCCAGAATTTCTTTTAGATAAAAATCACAATAACGATTATTGTATTCACAAAAAATATAATATATAATACACAAATTCAGTCAATTGCGACACTTTTGTTGTAGTAGCTACTCCCTCACATCCCCCCCCCCCTCCAAACACCCAAAATTTCTATCATTATATCTAATGTGGAGCCTCGTGCATATGTATGTGTTTTATATAATGAGTTTTTGTGTCTTATGTTACGAGTTTTTGTTTCTTGTATTATAAAATTTTATACCTTAGAAGTATAAATTTTGTACCCGAAACAAATTAGTAATTGTGTCTGTTATGAATTTTTGTGTCTTGTATTGTGAAATTGTGTGCCTATGCACACAAATTATGTACTTAAATCAGAATTGAAATATAACTAAACAAGTGAATATATAACATGTGTATATATTTTATGTTGTGATTTTTGTGTCTTTGTGTTATGAAATTATGTACTTTATGAGTATGAATTTTGTACTTCGTCTTTTCAATCCAAGATTCATATTACTATATGGACTCTGGCCCATGGTATAAATTGCCCAATAATTTTATGATGTTAAGAGTTTCAAACATTTAATATTTAATAGGTTTTATTATTTTAAGAAAAGTTAATTTCATATTTAGTCATTTTATTATCTCTCATTTTTAATTTTAGTCATTGACTTTAAACTTATCAAATTTAGTCTTTGAGTATTGAATTATTTTTAATTTTAATCATGTAATCTTTTTCATATGTGAACTATTTAGGATAAGAAAATCAGGACTTTTTTTTCCTGTGTGAGAAGCAATTAATGCAATGGTAATTTCAATTTTTCTCTTTAGTATTATCGGCTCTATTACAAAATAGTATCTATACCGAAATTTGATATTGTGATCTTCTCTTAAAGAAAGTCACAAAGGTACCAACTGAGCATAAAATACTTGGCATGTCAATATCAATCTATTTTTGAAATCTTTAAGTATAATGGAATGTAAGCCACAAATGCAGAACAAATAAATGTTAGCAGCTGACTATTGAAGCTTCAGAGTTCAGAATTCAGACCATGCTCCACTTGTAATTTGGCATCTTCTTTCTTTACTCCTATTATGGACACAATAGGTTTTTTTGTTCGCTTTCAGTTCTCATCTTACATGTATCTTAGGTTGTATTATATATTTTTGTTTTATTAGTAAATTACTCGGGAGATATAGGAATACTTTTTTTTTATTATTATATATTTAGATAATAAAATTAAAGATGAAATTATAAACAATTTTAATATTTGAAAGTGCACATTTAGATTGTGTTTGGTTCATAGATTTACCCCTTAAAGAATGAGAATTAAAATCATAGTTTGTATTTGATTGACAACTTTTTAAAACACAACTATGGGTTTTGATTTTGTATTTTTGTATTTTAGACATCTATTCCATTATATGGTTATACACAACTAAATATTAATATTGATAATTATTATATTTTCACCATACCGCTAAATATACAAAATACTTTTACCAAAATTCATTATCATTATCAAGTATTTAATTCTCATTATGATTATGATACATTTGTGCAAACCAAACACACCCTTACTTGATTACAATGCGACCCACATTCCACAATATAATTTGCCTTCCCGACCCGTTATGGCCGTAGCTAGTAATTCCAGATGAATAAAGACGTTTGGTGGTCCAATTAAATAACATTTTATTATTATTATTATTATTATTATTATTATAATTATTATTATTATTATGGACAACAAAGCTATGGCACATTTTGGAATATCTTGAATGTAGATGATCAAACATGGTGTGAATGCTTGGCTGCTTTGCTAGCCACGCAATCCCTTCATTCCTTCTCCACTCCTTGTTTTTTATATGGTATTTATTGCTTGAGGCAAAATATAATTTTCGATTTTTATGAGCTAGGCCGGTGTATATATATATATTTCTTTTTGAAATTAAACTTACATTATATTACCAATTCGTCAACATAATTTAACTTGATTAAAGACACAATTTAAAATAAAAACATGTGAATACCAAATTATAAGTTCACATATCTTTCAAAATTTACTCTTTCAAGTGCCACATTCTTTATAGGTCCTCAATTAATATATACAGAACAATAAATTTATTAACTAAACAAAGAATACAAAAATAAGGACGACATACTCACATACCCTTAGCCTTGTAAAACCAAGATACATACCCAAGAAAAACTTGCTCTCGTGTATAGTACTTGTGTTTGACATTAATTATTTTGCTAATTTTTTCATTCCATCTATACCACTTGAATTCTTATTAATTCTTTTGTTTCAATAGTTCCTTATATAGCAATTAATCAAAACTTGTAGAATAATCTATAACTTCTAAAAAGTGTGACTTTTCTTTCTATACTCAAATTAGCGTGGCTTCCATTTGTCTTTTAAAATTGTGACTTCTCTAAAAGTGTGATATCTTCATTTTCTCCTTGACAAAAATTACATGAATTCTTCCTTTAAATTAGAGAGAGGCGTGATTTCTTCTCATAAATAAAAAATGTAGTTTTCATAATTTGTATTTCTTTCCAAGACTAAAATCTTCAAAATAATTTATTCTAAAAATTAATTTGAGATCATAGGCTTCAAATTAATTTTTGTTGGGCTCTTTTTCACGTACCAATTTCTTTTTCTTGAAAAAAATAAGAGAATAATTTCTTAGACTTGTTGAGAAAATTCATATAAAAATAAAATAAATAGGGAACTAAATTTTTTTGCCTCATCAGGATCTAATCAATTTATTCCCAAAAATATATGAAGTTAATGGGTTAGTATTTTGTGTAAAAATGAGAATAGCAAAAAGTTTTGGGCTTAAAGGGTGAACTGAATAAAAATTCCTAAAAACTAGTGGGCCAAATTGTAAGTATCAAAACTTGGATCAAACAATATGCAACTACCCTCATTGACGGGCAGCCAGCAAGCTTCCCGTAAGTCGGTAAATCTTAAACATCGGCGGCGATATTTCACTTTTCACAGTGCGCTTAAACCACTGCTTAGTAATTATTGGCATCAGGAACGATCAGATCTCAGTTGCAAATTGAAATACTCGCATCAACACATGGTCTCCGCGGATCGATAAATGGCGAATTTTTTGGCTCAGTTTCAGAGCATCAAACACACTTTCGATCGCATCGTCATTGCCGGTAATATACCAATTTAACGGCTAGGACTTCAGCTTTCTCACTCGTTTCCATAACACCTACCTGGTTTTGATTGAACATTGTTGATGTTTTTGCTGTTTTTATTTGCTTTTCTATAATTCCGAATTTGAATGCTAGTGCTGCAATTTGTTCCGTTAGTGTTAAATGCAATTGGACTAAGTCAGCATTTTGATCTCGATGTCGTAGCTATGAATGGCTTCATTTCGGGTATTTTGTTTGTCAATTGAAAGCTTGATACCAGATGCTTTAGATGCTAGAAGCGGAGCAATCAGCAGTGGAAAAGAAGAAGTGAAAATTGTTTGATTTTTGGTGTGCTCTATTTTCCATATAGGATGTTTTTATGATGATGGTTTATGCTAACCTTCTTCTTTTCAATAATGCTTGTCTTGAATGCCCTAATGCTCAATGTCTTGCATGAATTTGTAAAACCTTACTTTATTCTATGGGGTATTACTTTGAGAGGAGGTACGTCTACTAGCTTATATGTCTGCCCTTTCTTTGTCCGTGCTGATAAATTCAGACCAAGAAGAATAAGTAGATCAGGCAATGTAAGTTGGAGTATCTGAAGCAAATGTAATGGTTACATCACAATGGGGCTTGTGATGTGCACTTTGAGTAGATAATTTGCATTTCTAATAAACGTTTGATTGCTCCTATAATCACTTTGCAGTTGAAGATGTGAGCGATTTGTGGCCCCTTGTGAGAAAGGAGTTCGAAGTACGTGTACCATTCAAAAGAGCCTTACTAAATAACAAGACACGTAATGCTGTTCTGGTAGATGAATTCCAAGCCGAGTATGTATTGACAACAGATTCAAGACTCCGCAGTCGGTTCCCACAAGAACAATCATTGTTTTGGTTCCGAGAGCCATATGCTACACTGGTCCTAGTCAGTTGCGAGGTGCAGTTGAATCTGGGCATATTTTTACATTCTGTTTCTTCTAGACATGCACATTCCGATTTTACATTCTCTCTATGTGTTTTATATGTTTGTGGAATAAATTGGGTAGTGTAACATTTTCCATGGAAATCTGTTGGAGATGGATTTAGATATCCTTGAATTTACTTCTTCCTCCTATCTGATGGCACATTGCCAGCCATGTTTGCCTACTCCCCAAATGTCATTTCTCTTGCAACAAAGTTTACTCCCCCTGTCCCCTGCTCCCCCTTTTAGTTTTTGATTTAAGGAGGTGATTATGAAAAAGTTGGACCACAATATGATAACAAAGAAGTGGACATAGTTTCAATTTAGAGCTTAGGAGAACTTAGGGTGATGTGCTGTTTACAAGTCTCTTCTATTGCTTGATTTCTTTTAGATGGTTGATAAGCATTTTGTTGTTTTTCATTTTTCTTCTTCTAGGATCTTGATGAATTTAAGACAATTCTCAAACCAAGGTTGAAGTTAATAGTTCAAAATGATGAACGGGAATGGTTTATTGTGTTTGTGTCTAAAGCACCAGCTCACAATGACCAGGCCACCAAGATGGCCAAAAAAGTTTATGCCAAACTTGAGGTTGATTTTAGCTCAAAGAAAAGAGAAAGGTAAACCTCCCCTTGATGAGTATTATTCTGCGTTTTATCTTTTAGAAAGTAAATGTAATTGTTAACGGTAAATATAAATTAATAAATGTGTATCCTCTTTAATGGCTTAAACTTTTAGTTGAGGTGTAATATATACTTCAATATGGTATCATAGTATGCAAAAGGTTGTAGGTCCGAATCTTTCATGCTACCTATCATTAAAATATTTTAACATATTTGAACTGTCCAAAAAAAATAAAAAAAAATAGAAGACATAATCCTGCCACATGAGGGGGTGTGTTGAAGATAAGTATATAAAATAATCTGTATCCTCATTAGATGCATAAGAGTTTTGTTGAGCTAAAACACACATTTCAATAATAACAACTCCTTTCTTGTAAGGAGCATACTTAATTATTCAGATTTTTCTTCTGCATTCTCTCTCTCTCTCCTTTTTCTAGTGGGGATTCAATGATTGGCCATTTGTTCAGAAGATGCATCTCTAGCAAATTCACTATCTCCACATACAAATACTTTATCAAATTCAGTATGTAACATGATTGTAAAGAGGCCTTATTATACGAGTATTGAATTAGTTTTCTGCTACCCCAGGTGCAGGCATTACTTCTGTTTTATATCAACATATTATCTGAAACACTTATACCTGCCTTTGGATATTCTATGGCTTTTACGGTCAAAGCAACCAATAATGTTGATAATAGGCCTGGTTCAAGACTGACATTAGAGCTGAAATAATAGCCTTAGGATGAAATGTTGGTATTCCCATCTCTGGTAGTTCTTTCTGAAACAGTTGAAGCAATAATATTATTAGTTCCAAAGTTTTTGTCCTAACTTTCTTAACATATAATTTCTTTAGATGCTGCAAACTGGATTTGCATGGAACAGACCCAAATTTCTGGGAAGATTTGGAATCCAAAATCATGGAGTGTATTAGAAATACACTTGATAAGCGCATTCAGTTTTATGAGGAGGAGATTAGGAAGCTCAGTGAACAGCGCTTCATGCCAGTTTGGAATTTCTGTAACTTCTTTATTCTAAAGGTAAAAGTTGTTATTAGACTCATTACAAATATTAACGGTGTCCTTACTCTGAATTTTTCCCCAAATTGTAGCACCCTATGGATGAAATCATCTTAGTATGCCTGGTTTTATCATACTAACTTATTTTGAACCATATAAACCTCTTCTTTAGTCCAAATTCTATGTAAGGTTTCAGCATCCTATGCATGAAAACACCATAGTCTGCCTGGTTTTATTGTAACTAAGTAACTAACATATTCTGAATCATATAGACACTCATGTGTCTTATCTAAATTTCAATACATAACCATTTCAATGTGCATGAACATGGTCTTTGATTTTTACTTTAGAGAGGCTCTATGTTCTTACACTTTTATGTTCTTCAGTTCTGTCAACACAAAACTTTTTAGCCTAATAATAATAAAAGGAAGGAAAATGTAGTTCTATTGCATATTTGGATGACATGCTTACATTTAATACATGGGTATTGCTCTGGCCAAATGTTTTACTGGCATCCTTTTAACCACATATATTGCTAATGAAATGTGTCCAGACTACTATTGGTTTTATGCAAAAATTGTTTTATCTCTTACAGGAAAGCTTAGCTTTTATGTTTGAGATAGCTCATCTCCATGAAGATGCTCTACGTGAATACGATGAACTAGAACTCTGTTACTTGGAAACAGGTACATAAATGACTATATTTTTGGCTATTCTCCCTATAGGGTGATAATATTCTTATGAATGTTTACTGCCAACAACTACATTGAACATTCATTGGTTCTGATTCTTCTATTTATGCTGTTATGCTAGATTTGAATGGCAGTTACATTCTCTCTGTCTTACCTTTGACCTTTTTTCCATTGCCACAATATAACATTTGAATTTCCCATTGAGAATATTTTAAAGTCATCTTCTTGACATTCTTATCTTGTAACTATATGGTTCACTATTCATTTTTGTATATAAAGTCTGGATTGGGTTTGTCTTATGGAACAAGATTGCATTTTACGAAGAAGGAACAGATTCCTGAAATAAAGTCTGGTTGGTAAATTTATTTTCTTCCATTCAGAATTTTGATAATGATAGCATGGGAGCATGTTGTTCTGCCTACTTAGTTGCTCTAGAAATGAAATTATTTGTGTTGAGGATAAATATACGGCAATATATGTGTTTCCTCAGTGATTAGTTTAAGCTTTTAGTTGAGATAGAATATATCAAATCCCATGCACTATAGGTCATAAAAAATTTTCCACGTGTTTGACCCGTTAAAAAAAAATGTCCGGCCCACAGGTGAGGGGGTGGTTGAGGATTAATATATGAGGTGATAAATGCATATCTTCACTAACTACTTAAGCTTTTAGTTGAGGTGCAAGACATTTTTCAATAATTTGTTATTTATGTAAGTACAACTTAGGAGACCTGCTTTATTTGTTTCATTGTTGCCTTTCAGTCTAGGTCTTTAGTTGAATTCTTGAGGATATGACTGATCATTAACCTGATATATTTATTGTCTGTGAACCAGTTAATATGATTAGGAAAAGGAGGGACTTCGGAGGAGCGGAGCGTGGCGATGATCAGGCTGCACTACTCAACCCAGCAGACAAAGCACTGATGCAGATTGTGCAGGATGACTCATTTAGGGAATTTGAATTCAGGCAGTATCTGTTTGCCTGCCAAGCAAAGGTGTGGAAGAGCGGGAAACAGTAATTAGTTTAGGCTGGTTGTCTATAAACATAAACCAATTTGATGGTCTACATAGTATCCTCGCCATTTTTCTCCGCAATGTTAAAAAGTTCACATCTCGATTCATGGTCATCTCAATTATCCTGTTGCCTGTTGGGTCTTGGAAAGATTTACACATCCTTTCCTATGCTTTTTGAGAGATTGGTTCTTGGGCATTGAACCCATGACCTGATGGTCAGTGGTTGAGCACTCACAACTACACCATAATGACTGAGTTCAAAAGCAATGAGATAAAAATAACTGACATCTGTCGACCTTAAAGAACTGAAAATGCAAAAATATGATTTTTTTTTTCAAGTTATTAAATTGGAGATGAATTTTCTATGGTTAATTGTTGGTATGCTTTCCTGGCAATGAACTGATAGCTACATTCCTTTTTCTTGTATTTATATGATTCCTGCAACTTTTGTTGATTTTATTCTTCCATCTTATTTTAATATGTAGCTGTTATTTAAGCTGAATCGTCCATTTGAAGTTGCATCAAGGGGTTATTCTTTTATAATTAGCTTTTCGAAGTCATTGGCCCTCCATGAGGTAATTCATGCTCCATTGATTAATCATTTAACTGATAATTTTCCTTGGTTATCTGAGGGTTTAAGATCTCACTTTTTATTATGTACTTAAATTGTCTATTTACTCTTTCCCTATCTCAGAGAACGTTGCCCTTCTGTATGCGTGAGGTGTGGGTAATAACTGGTTGCTTGGGTTTAATTAATGCAACCACTTCCAAATATAAAGATGGACTTGTGGCACCTGATACGGAAAAGGAGTTCTACCGACTAAAAGGGGATCTGTACTCCTTATGTCGTACTAAGGTAATGTTGTCTATGATAAATAGCTTTTCTTTTAGTTAATTGTTGGATATTTAGTGGAGTTCTTTGTAGTTTGGCCTATAATGGCCTGAACCTTTCATTCAATTAGTTCTATCTGGTTATAATAGGCCACCGATCCACCATATATGCAAAGAGGTAATTAGTGCAATGCTTCTCACTATCCTGGAGGAGCATGGTGTTTAATTTTCCATGTAAACGGTTTATTATATTCTCTCTACTGAAGTGTTTCATTCATGTGGCAGTTCATGCGGCTTGCTTATTTAATTGGCTATGGGGCGCATATTGAAAGAAGTCCTGTCAACAGGTGAATACTGCATTTTCAGGAAGCATTCTGGTAGACATGTCTTTAACATCTTGCAACCTCATGCTTGTTCTTTCTGTTGAACAGTGCTTCTCTTAGCATGCTTCCTTGGCCTAAACCTGCAGTTTGGCCTTCTTTACCACCTGATGCTTCATCTAAGGTGCTTGCAAAAGAAAAGGTGTGTCTTGAAAATATAATGCATCTTTGATGGTTCAATCTCAGTTTAATGTGTTGAAGTGTAAAGTGTTATCATTTCATTGGAACATTCTTGCTAAGTTCATAAAGATGACTCTTTTGTGATTTCCCTTTGAAGAAAAAGAACTCTGAGAAGATATTAGTATTTTCCTCTGCTAAAAAAGTTAGCATTTCCTTGCATAGAAATAGCAGCATAATAAGATGCCACATATATGGTCCAAAGGCACAGATTTTATGTTGCATGTTGAGGGTGATTACCTGAATTACAATTGTCTTCATTTTCCACCATGGAACTTTGTATTTTATGAGTATGCTTCATTACAGTACATGTGACTGCATTGGCAGATGATTCTTCAAGACTCTTCACGGCCTAAACATTTTGGAATTCAGAAGAAACCACTTCCTCTAGAACCATCTGTATTATTGCGTGAAGCAAATCGCCGAAGAGCTTCTCTCTCTGCTGGAAATGTGTTCGAAATGTTTGATGGTCATCCAAGCATGACTGATGGGTAATGGAAACATGTTTAAGTTAAATTTGTTATGCCCATATTTCAAGCGTTTGCATTATGTGCTAAATTGAGCTTTGAAGGGGTGGGGGCATGGGTCTGTCTATAGACACGCTCATATAGATTATAGACACATCCAATATACATGAAAGCATAAAATTATATAAAGAAGGGAAAATGACTTTTAGTCCCCCAATTACGAGGATATAGTTGACTCAGTCCCTCAATTATTATCTTGGTGGCAGATATAGTCCCTCCATGACTATTGATGGAGATTATTCACCACCAAAATATTTAACACATTTTTCCATTGAGGGACTATATCTACCACTGAGGTGATAATTGAGGGACTAAATGTGGAGGCCCCAATAATTGGGGGACTGAGTCAACTATATCCCCATAATTTAGGGCCTAAAGGCACCATTTTCCCTATACAGAATTAAGAACTTGATATTTGTAAGTTGAAAATTCCATTTTAATTGATATTTTTTGCTGATCTTTTGAATAAATAGTGCCTAAGGTGCTTGTTAATTGTTATGGAGTATTTTTTTTTTTTTAAAGTAGACCATGAGATAGTGGCAGAAGTATCTATTTGCCTGCCTCCATAATTACATAAAATCTGCTTTTGGTGTTTTGTTGATTATGATTTACTTTTTGTATCTCATTCATAAATTAAGCTCTTATCCTGTGGTCATTTGCTGACAGCTCAGGTTCAATATCCCCACCATCCAAAGTACCTATAGTAATATCTATGTCACGAACTCACTCTTCACCTGGATTTGAGAGCTCTATCAGTCGGCCTTTGAGACTTTCTGAAATTTTTGTTGCTGCTGAGCATGCTTTGCAGAATACAATATCTGATAAAGAACTATGGAAATCATTGTCGTCTCCGGAGGAATTTGAGGTATTTATGTTCTCCAACAACTACAAGTGTATAAATCTGTACAATATTTAGAGCCAGTTAAGAAGAGTGAAATCTGTCTGAAAATTAATTCTTTTTTGTTTTATAAAAAGTACTCGTTTTCCAACAACTTGTGCTTCTAGGAGTTTCAATTAAATGATTCTTTGGGCACTCCTATATGCATTTTATTTTCATTGGAACCTTTTTTCACACTTGAAATTCTTTATTTATTTAATTATTGTCAGCAAAAATATTTGGAGCTGTCAAAGGGTGCTGCTGAGAACTATCATCGCTCTTGGTGGAAGAGGCATGGAGTTGTTCTTGATGGTGAAATTGCATCTGTGTATCATAAGCTTGGAAACTTCGATCTTGCTGCGAAGCTGTACGAAAAGGTCTGTGCTCTTTATGCTGGTGAAGGATGGCAGAACCTATTGGCTGAAGTCCTTCCCAATTTAGCAGAGTGTCAAAAGATACTGAATGATCAAGCTGGTTATCTCGCTTCCTGTGTGAGGCTGCTGTCATTGGATAAAGGATTGTTTCTGACCAAGGAGCGCCAGGCATTTCAGTCTGAAGTTGTCCATCTTGCTCATAGTGAAATGGAGCACCCTGTGCCTTTAGATGTGTCCTCGCTGATAACATTTTCTGGCAACCCTGGGCCTCCACTGGAGCTATGTGATGGGGATCCTGGTTCCCTTTCTGTAACTATTTGGAGTGGATTTCCTGATGATATTGCTCTTGAATCACTCAGTCTCACTCTGACCGCTACAAATATCACTGATGATGGTGTTAAGGTACTATTTTCTTGACTATGTGCCTTCCCCTCAATTTGTTGCTAAAAGAATGCACATTTCAATACTAATTCTGAATTCTTGGCCAGGCTATAAAACGCTCTGGTGCTACAATATTAAATCCAGGAAGGAATACAATCACAGTTTCTTTACCTCCTCAGAAACCCGGGTCTTATGTTTTGAGTGTTCTAACGGGGCAAATTGGTCAATTGAGATTTAGGTCTCATAGTTTTTCCAAAGGAGGACCTGCAGATACTGATGACTTCATGAGTTACGAGAAGCCAACAAGGCCTATCTTAAAGGTAAGCATGCCTACTCAATGAAGAAGGCTGTGATCTTTTCCTATATTTTCTATTCTTCTTGCATCATTCATATCTGTATATGTTGCCAATTCTTATAAGTTGTATCCCTGCACAAGCATGTTGACATGACATGATATTAATATTGTCTTCATTTTTGGGTAAGGTGTTCAAACCAAGGTCTCTGGTTGATCTTGTGCCTGCTATCTCATCTGCTTTGCTTATCAACGAACCTCAGTGGGTAGGAATAATTGTCAAACCAATGAGCTACTCCCTTAAAGGCGCTGTACTTCACATAGACACTGGACCTGGTTTGATTATTCAACAGTCCCATGGAATTGAAATTGAGAAGCATACAGATGGATCTCATAATGAATCCGAGTCAGGTGGCCCGGAAGGTTTTGAAGGTGATGGTACCCAAGTTACTGCAGAAGTAAAGCAATTGTCTCTTCAAGATGGAAAAATTGAGCTTCCTGACTGGGCTAGCAATGCAACTTCTGTTTTATGGATCCCCGTGCGTGCTGCCAGTGATGGCCTTCCTAGAGGAAGTCCTGCAGGTGATATCAAATATTTTGCTAACAGTTCAAATATTAAAAACACGGTCGGTATTTTATCACAGACAGGTTAACCATCCCTTTTGCTGTCTTTCAGGAGAACGCATATCCCAGAGACAGAGTCTTGTGGATGGGATGAGGACAGTAGCTCTAAAACTTGAATTTGGAGTAACTCGAAATCAGATATTTGAAAGGTTTGTAGTTTTCCCTTTTTCACCTTATTTTTCCCCTGGGTGTGGGGGGAGGAGGATAATTTATCTTATCCACTTTAATGGAATTCTTACACTAATTTGAACCTTGCAGGACAATGGCTGTGCATTTTACAGACCCATTCTCTGTAAGCATACGGGTTACAGACAAATGCAATGATGGCACTCTGCTTTTGCAGGTCCTCTATCTGCTCTGTTTAGATTTCCTTGTTTTCTGTTCTATGTTACCATTGGTCATTCTATGCATTCATAGCTCTTCATGTCTTCTATGGGGTTGCTAGAACTGCTCAGCTAAGAAAAAGGAAAGAGAAAATTAAATAAAAACCATAGCAGCTAAGCAGTTTTCATTCTGCAATTCATGATATAATAAATTTTCTGAATCTCAACCGATGTTATCTGCATTCTGTTGTGGGGAATGGAAAGTTCTTATGTATGTATAATTGTATATACAAGTCTGTGACCAATCTATATTATATTATCAAGCCAACTAGTCCTAGAATTGAGCTATATAAAGTTAGGCCTACAATCAAAATATACAATGAATAATATATAATCACTTACTATGTTTATAACACATTGTATGGCTAGGTGATACTGCAATCACAAGTGCAAGCTTCACTGA
Source organism: Ipomoea trifida (assembly GCA_003576665.1). Classification (NCBI taxonomy): domain Eukaryota; kingdom Viridiplantae; phylum Streptophyta; class Magnoliopsida; order Solanales; family Convolvulaceae; genus Ipomoea; species Ipomoea trifida. The sequence goes on along the minus strand of CP025644.1, from coordinate 20,330,316 downwards.
CCATCCATGATGCTTCACTTGATCTTCAAGATGGCTTTTCCCACACAGGAAGCAGTGATGGGAGACCAATCTCTGGATTCTTTCCATTGACGGTGTCTCCAAAATCAAGATCTTCAATCTTGTTCTGTATATGTTTGAAGAATACACTAGAAAAGGGTATGCTTGGTTTTTCACTTATCCTTCTCATTCTTCACTTTCCACCTGCTTTATATTGTGTTATGGAATAAGCAGTTGCTTTTGGCTTAATACCCGCCATAGTTAAATCTTCTTGTCCAGCAAACAAAGTGAGTTGTGTTTTGATGTTTTCTTTTTTGTCCTTAGCAGATGAAGCTAACAAGCAGCTGTCAGAAAGTATATTAAATATTAAATATGGGATTTTGGGTGATAGAATGGTTGGAGCTCATTCCCCTGTGGCTGAGGAACGCAGTATACCTGATGACACAACACCGGAGCTGATGTTCAGGAGTTCTCTTGTTTTACAGAAACCTGTGCTTGACCCTTGCTTTGCGGTTGGCTTTCTTCCTCTTTCTAGTGGTCTCCGAGTCGGACAGCTTGTTACCATGAAATGGAGAGTTGAAAGGTTAAAAACATTAGATGAACATACAGCTTCCGAAGGCAATGTAAGTTAACAAATTTCTTCACATCTTAGAGACCTTCTAACTGTTCTCTAATAAATAAAAACAATATGGAGTAATGAGGCTGGCATTTTCTTTCTCCTGTATGACCTTAACGCAAAACTTTGGGAATGTTTGGATTGCCATGCCTTATGAAAACCAAGTGAAACCCTGAGATGAATTATAGGAAATTTTTTCTATATTTGCAACAGGATGAAGTGTTATACGAGGTCAATGCAAACTCTGATAACTGGATGATTGCTGGGAGGAAAAGGGGACACATGCCTCTTTCCATAAAACAAGGTTCCTTTTTTCCCCTCGGAAGTTTTACTATTAATCTATTATATCCACTGTTGCAAAAATTTCCCGCCTAGGCCGCCTACCGCCTAACTTGGCCGATTGGGCCGAGTTGGCGGCCGTCTAGAGCCTAACTTGGCCGAGTTTACTTGCCCAACTCGGTAGAGTTAGCCGAGTTAACTCGGGCGAGTCGGCCTTGTTAATTTTTTATTATATTTATATATATTTAAATTTATTTATTTATATAAATAAGAGAAGTAAGATATATATATATGTGTGTGTGTGTGTGTGTCATTGTATGACATACACCCACACATGCATTATTTTTTTGTTTTCATAGGTCGCCGCCTAGACCGTTTAGGCACTAGTCTACCGCCCGACAACTACTGCAACCATGATTATATCTTCTGTCAAAGATAACTTACTATATTCCTGTTCCTTCAACAAAATTTGTTACTAACCCTCTTTCTCTCTCTCTCTCGGTTATATAACAGGGTCAAGAATAGTAATTTCAGTGTTGTGCTTGCCACTAGTTTCTGGGTATGTTCGCCCTCCTCAACTGGGCTTGCCGAATGTGAACTGGTCGAACATAAGTTGCAACCCTCCCAGTCCACACTTGGTCTGCGTGATGCCTCCCACTCTCAGTTCCTCCTTTTGTAAGCCAGCCTAAGCATATATGAATGTTTTTTGCATCCATTCCTACAAAATTGAAAAGCGACAGCGCAGAAACAGGACACCAGTTTTTCTTCCTTCCCAGAAATCGTGTACATTGTGTGTATTTTCTTTTTTCGTATTGGAGTTGCGGGAATTTACAAACTCAGCCCCTTAAAGCAATGCTTTTACTCTTGTATAGCAAGAATTTGGGGTTGTACAATACGGTAGAGACTGAGAAGGCTATTGCCACCTTCCCTTGTATACACGACTATGGTTAAGAAATGATAGTTTAGGGGGAAAGAAATTTTTTTGAGTTTTCATGGATAATTTGTGCTTGTTTGAGTTGCTTTAAGTGTGGAATTTATTTTGTTTTACGGTGAGCATTTATGAACGAACATAGGTTACAACGTCAATGGATAGTCAATTAGTCATTTAAACTTGGAAAAAGTGTCAAATAGGCCACTGAACTTATTATTTTTGTGCAATTGGACCATTGAACTTAAAAAGCGTGCAATTTAACCATCAAACAAACAAAATTTGTGCAATTGGACCATTTTTACAAAAATTTTTTAGTAAAATCCAATTATATTACTAACATATATGAATTAATAGTGACATTTTCTTCTACCATACTAGTTGGGAGTCAATATAGAAATGTTTTTAACTCAAATTGAATTAAATTTTTTTTGTAAAAATGGTCCAATTGCACAAATTTTGCTTGTTTGATGATTGAATTGCACACTTTTTAAGTTCAATGGCCCAATTGCACAAAAACGATAAGTTCAGTGGCCTATTTGACACTTTTTCCTTTAAACTTTAAAGTGGATGACAATTGAAATTATAATTGATATTCCCACCTTGATGACACAACTTTGGGATGGAGTAGTGGCCATAGACTGCAAATGTGCAATTGTATGAAAAAGGCAAAAATTTGTGTGAGATTGTCTCACAGCCTGAGACTGTGAGACGGATTGAATTTTTGATTGATCTGACTTATTAATCAAAGATTTGATCCGACTCACGGATTGATAAACTGGAGCTTTGATAGAGAAATCATATTGTGGCCACTATTGATGATCACTACCTTTGACAGTTCTTGATTTCCAAACAGTAATTTGTGAGTGTGACAATATATTTTGAAAGTAATGCATGTTTACAAAAAAAAAAAAAAAAAAAAAAAAAAAAAAAGGCCTAAAAGACATGTGACTAAAAACGATAAAATTCATTATTCTTGTTTTAATTAATGGAAAAAAAATAATGAGTTGGTAATTTTGCCCTACAAAATTCAACATGTGCCATGCATATGACTATTTTGATATGAATTTGAAAGCAGTTAAATTAAAAGAAAATTGATAGTCAAGAACTAAATTTAAAAATATGGTAAAATTCTTGGGACCAAAAATGATAATTCATCATTATTAATTATCTATTTTTTTTTAAACAGTTGATTCTTTATAAGGTAATATCTGTTCTAAATTTTTTTGTATAACAACTTGTTTGATTGGAGGAAATTAAAATTCTACTCCCACTTAATTTCAAAGGCCAAGCAAATTCCTTCGTTTAGCATATAATTGCAATTCCTTCCTTTTCACATAATTAAAACTCTATAGATGAGTTTGATCAGCATTTGAAGATGAGATGATTGTAGAGGTGAGGATGCTGGAAAATGAAGCAAAAAATTAAATGGTTAATCATGAAGGCTGCAGCCTACACTGAAATCCAACATTACACAGTTTATTGCAGAAGCCTGTCCTTCTTTACTTGGACTATATATGTTATATGTATATGCTCTTTTTCCAAAACACACACACTTTTCATGTCTTATATAAGTGATGATGACAAGCATAATCTTTTTCCTCATCATCACCACATGCAGTCAGAAACTACCTGACACAAATCTTGTGGTTTGCCCACACTTTTGCTGGGATAGGAACCCTTGGGATAAGAAAAGTTTACAACTTAATCTGGTCCAATAGTTGATTTGCTAATAAAAATGTTTCAAGTTTAATTTAATGTGAGAATTTTTCAATTGATTTTTTTTTTATTTGAGTTGGTCAATTATGGGCAATCTAAACTAGTTTATCTTTCTGTGACCTTTTGTTGGCTAGAGTCACAATATAAATTTCACATAGTGTACACTTTCAAATAGCAGCTATGAATTTTTCAATAAGTCACAATATAAATTTCACATAGTGTACACTTTCAAATAGCAGCTATGAATTTTTCAATAAGGGTGTGTTTGAAAACTCGAAAAATAATTTATAGAAATCATTTTCCGGGTTTCCAGTATTTGGAAGAGTCTGAAAAATTGAAGTCAACAGAAACCATTTTCCGATTAAAAGAAAAATAATGTTGTTTTTGAGGAAAATGACTTCCACCAAAATTTGACAGAAGTCATTTTCCACAAACCACAGCTACATCGACAAGCACAACCTTGATCTGGCTTCCTAGCTACATCAACGAGAACAATCTTAATTTGCAGGTTTCCGCGGGAAACCAGATTTTTTTTCTTTTTAATGTTTTAATAAAGAACATTATTTTTTTAATATTATTATAAATATTTCTATATTTTAAATAAAACAATTAAACTATTTTATTTTACAATTCTATTCATTTTTCAGAAAATAAATCAAACACATCAAAACAGTTGTTCAGAATGCAAACAAACACTGAAAAATAAATTATTTTCTGAAAAATGGCTCGTTCTCTAGAAAACATTTTTCACAAGTTATTGTCCTGATTTCAAACATACCCTAAATTAAAAAAATAGGAAACCTATCATCAAATGAAAAAAAAAAATGAAGAGAAGATATGATGAGAATTCTCTTTCACTTAATATGATTGATTGTCTTTGAAAACATGTAATGATGCAATTAGACATTAAAAAAAAAGGCTTTATAAGCTAGGATAATATAGTGATACTACCATTGGTAATTGTAGCAAGACCAATATTCTTTGTACAATTAAACAGAAGTAAATTAGTTAATTAGCTAGGAACTTTACACTTCTTTTACCAACAAAAATTTGAGTTGAAAAATGATTGTTGTCTCAACACTACAAGACCAATTGTCAAAAAGTTAAAGCACTTTCATTGTCATATTACTGACTGATATACTGTAATATATATGCCACGCACAGGCAAAAGTAAACAAGGGATCTTAATCTTAAAGTGAATTGTAATTCAAAATTTAAATTTCATATATATACCTTTAAAAAAAAAAATTTAAACATATACTACACTTTTTTTTTTAATAACTTTATTAGAGAACTTATATTTACATTATGTTTTAATATATGTATTCTAATTAACGAGAAGTTGGGTTTAATTATTAAGATTTCTCATGTCATGATGAAAGCTAATTTAAGGGAATATATAAATGTGATGGCTTCCTACTAATGTTGATCAAATTAGTAATTGGGGGAGTACGGAGATGGATCAACCTCCATTACTCCATGTTTGTTGAAAGGACACTCTTTTACTAGATGCTGTTGACACTTCGTCTTAGAGAGTCAGACTGTATTAATTAGCTTTACGGATCTCAATCGTACAAAAAAATTAAAAGTACTCTCTGTGATAATTTTTTTTAGGGTGACACTCTTTTAATCTTTGAGATCATTTTTGTTTTTGATCAAGTAGAGAGGGGATACCCAAAAAAGCCTAGCTATGGATGTTAACTTTGCCCCTATCAATGGGAATTTTGGAAAATCTCCGAGGGGATTTTGTCCCGTGTTGATCGTTCCAAATCATTTCCTGAATGTCGAGAGGAGAAGCTTCCAAGATTCGAAGCTCCATTCCATGTGAGAGAGCTCTCATAGCTAGTTTATCAGCAGCAACCATGTTTTGCTCTCGAAAGATATGTTGAAACTCCATTCTATCAAAGCCTTGAAATTTAGTAAGGCAAGCTCGTATGATATTACGCCCTCTTTCGTACGTTCTAATTAATATTTCCTCTTAGACATTCAATTGTGTCATTCAAATCAGACTCAATGATGAACTTCAAATTGAGACCCCAAATTGGCAAATTTAACAAAGAATTGAAACTCCATTTGATTTATCAGCTCAATAACACTGCCAATTATGTTTAATAGGATATGTATATCCAAATCTTGGCCAAAGTAGTTCAATGTCAATTATTATAAAGTGCAACATAGTTCACATTATGGGGTTAATTGATGACATAGATGTTCATTTTTAGAACATTGAATGGCAATTTTTATTTTTTAGTGCATTAAAAATTTATTTTTTGAAGGTTCACTTTAGTATACTGAATCTTTATTTTTTGTATGTTACCTAAGAGGTTAAGAATAAACTTTCAATATATTATAAATGTACATTTAGTTTGTCAATTACGGAGTATTATTTTAGTGATGGATATATATAGTTCATTAGTGATAAAATTTGTTAAATATATCTGTAGTGGATATAATCCATCCATTATCATAGAGTGACTATATCTACCGTACCACCAAAATAAAAATTGAAAGGTTAAATGTGGAGTCCTCAATAATTAAAAAAAAATAGTCAACTATTACTGCATATAATTAGAAGACTTAAAATGTGATTTTCACTATATAAATCACACCCCTTGACTTACTCTGCATCTAGGGTAGTGGCCTACCCTGAAAACAATTTTATTTTTAATACAAAATTTTGGGTTTGATTAATAGCGATTTAAGCTGGGATTGAACTTTTAAAAAAAAAAAAAAAGAAAAAAAAAAGAAGAAGCTAAGCTGGGATTGAACTCGATTTCCTAGTGCCTATAATTAAGTCCACAAAAAATTATTAAAACCAACATTATATCATGTCATCCACCTGAATTACAGTTGTCTATTTTTTTTTTTTTTTGGAGTACTACTAAATCTATTACATTGCAGTATCTGTTCATAACTACTTTCTCAACCTACTGAAGCACGAAGAGTCAATATCGCATCTACTAAGACTCAAACCCACACCTCTCAAGTGAGGGTGTAACTCGACGCCACGTACGGTCTCGGCTGAATCACAGTTTGTTAGTATGTTTGTTTGATGTGTTTTATCCTCGATGGTGCCTTATGTCAAAAGAAAAGCATTAGGAATTTCTTAATAATAATAATAATAAGAACAACAACATAAGATGGGGACTAGGAAATTAAAGGACATCATATTCATATCTAGTACTGGCAATAGATATTTTTCAAGTTTGTGAATTTGGTGACAGGAGAGCAGGACGGATATAGTTAGGAGCATATATAGTTTGGGTGGGTTCTGGGGTTTGTCGGTTGCTAATGCAGTGAGAGAGTGGTTGAGGATCATGCTCATAAGAGGAAGGCGGTTGGGAGGGAGGTCACACTTTTCACCGCAACTTTCACTCTTATCTAGGAGTTGGTGATATGTAATTTTACTCCCACTAACATTTTAGAGCTAGGGTTCCATCTCCATATAAGAGTTTGGATTTTAACTATTTAGATTAGAAATTGAATTTCCTAAGTTGATAAATGTGTGGAGATGAATTCTTTGTGTACAGAATCAACGACAAAGACTGATTGAAAGATTTTTAAGTGACTTGCAATTTACCTCCTCTAATAACTTTTAGGTAGGACTTTTGGAGGTTTAAAATTAGTATTGTGTAAACTGAAAAACTTAATGTACAAAATGTATACTTTTACTTTTTACTCTCTGATCATATTCTATATTTCTATAATTTTTATTTTTATTGTTTTAAACAAATACAAGCTAGAAGTTCATGGCCGGTCCAAACATTTTGGAGGTCCTAGACGAAATTAAAAAAATGGGTCCCTTATATAAAAAACTAAAATTTAAATGTAATAATACTAAAAAATAATAATATCAAATAACATGAAATACTAATAGAAAATTTTCAACATTTTTTAAATACAAAAGTAATCATGACAAAAAATTCTACGTGCTATGCAAAATTATCAATAATTGCATCAAGATTAACATTCTCTAGTATATCCTTCTCAATAGATAAAATCGTCATTAACATGGCCTTGGTCATTTAAATTTTCTTTAGATTGTTTTAAATTTTCATTAAATGATTATGATTTTATGAAAAATTTATTTATAGCTCCTCTTTGTGATTTTATTAGCTGCTCTACTTGTTTTTTTTTTTTCTTTCTTTTTTCACCATCACACAAATGCTTTTTAGGTAACTTTATATAAACAATTTTAAAACAACTCCACAACTACAAATTTTTTGTTCACTTCTTCTTTCACTCTCTATCCATGTAAATAATGGATGAGACAAAACTCAATAACTCAGGGTAATTATAATTCAAAAATTATAAATATATTCTAAAATTACGGAAATCGCAAAATTCATTATCCAAATAAACATTACCCATTAGGCCTTCCTCAATAGTTTGAGATTTTTCTCAAGATTTTTGTGGGCCCAAACATCCACCTCATCATCAACTATCTCACTCAACTAATGGGATCAGCCTTAGAGAATTATAGATTTATAGCCCTAAATCCCTAATGCCCTATAGGTGTGTTGTGTTGCATAGGAAATAAAGACAGAACAAATTACAAATAGAAGAAAACTTACAAGTTACAACGTACAATGGAGCCCAAACTAACAAACAAATGAACAATCGTTGATTAATCGAATTGGAAAAAAAATTATTGAAGAAGACGAATGGGTTAGCCGGTTTACCGGTTAGGGTGTCGATTCTAATAGATAAAAGATAATTAGGTGTTCTCGACTCCCCGTGTCGATTCTATTTCTAAATTATTTAATTAAACATCGATTCTCAGCTTCCTGCAGTCCCATCTATTCTTAATTTTTTGTTTTCTAATATAATTATAACACTAATTTTTTATTTTCTAATATAATTATAACACTAATTTTTTATTTTTTAATATAATTATAACACTAATTATAACACTATAATAGATATATGTATACATATACATATATATGGATGGGCCCCTTCTATCATGGGGCCCTGGGCGGTCGCCCATCCCGCCCGTGCTCAGGACCGGCCCTGTAGAAGTTGTTCTTCAAAATACGCAAGTAAAACATTCACTATGCATAAGTTGTCCAATATTTTTAAAACTCAAAAATCCTTTAAAGTATATTCCACCCCTCTATCTCTCTCTCTCTTCTTTAACTTGGCCAAGACCAACAATTATACATGTTTTGTTTATTTGATATTGTAATTGTATATATTTTTAGTTGAATGGCTCAACTATACAAACTTAATGAGTTTAGTAGCTTATTGATGTTTTTTTTTTCCTTCAATAAAATCATATATATGTGGCGTGTTTTGCAAATATATATATATATATACACACACACATATGTGGCGTGAGTTTTATAGATGTACATTTATTATTATTTTTTAGATAGTGTGTGTGTATATATATAGTCCTCCTATAAAAAGTGAGGGTTGATCTCATCCGTCCATCAAGATTCATCAATGGCAGCGGCTTTTAGTAAAAAATATAGAGTCAATTTCATAATTATTGAAACTTTTTACTTAAGAGCGAGATTCATTTTATAATTATTACAAACTTGAAAGTTTAATAAGGCATTGCAATTCAAGGATAATTAAATTCAAATAAATCAAATCCGTAAGGATACATACAGAAAAAAAAAAAAATCACCCCAATGCATTATTAGTCCAATAGACGAGAAGTTTCATTTAAGATTTGTTGTTAGGGATGTCATTGAAGTTTTAAGTTTGGATTAAGTTCATTGTACACAGAAATACGTGTATAGTTAATACTAATAATCAAATATAATGAATAAAATTTCATTATTTATATTAGAGCAAATTAATAAAATGAAAAAGACCTCCGCTGTACTGAAGACTTTCAAATTAAATCTCCTTGATCATATAGTCAAGACCTAGGTGCAGGCATCAATACACCTAAACTCTACGACCTAGGTGGTCTCATATCTAATCAAAAGTTCGAATTGGTTTATTATATGAACCGACAAAATGGTTTAGCACATTTAATGATCTCATCACATTGTTGACAAGTGTATTGGACTAAAAACAATCAATACACCTAAACTCTACGACCGATACAACGTTGTGTGGTTCACAAATTATACAGACAATATCTATGAAAAAAGAGTAAACAAAACTTTCACATTAAAACGCAAAAAAAAAAAAAAAAAAAAAAAAAAAACACCAAAAAGTACGTACTTTCAAGTACTTAATTTTTTATTTTTTTTTTGAACATCTTTCAAGTACTTAATTATTTATGATGCATGGGGTTATAAAATATGTACATAATAACGATATGTATAGTATTATTACATTAAAATTAAGAAAAACGCTTTCCACCCCTAAAATTATCATTCCTTATTAGTGTTACTTGATTAAAAAAGAAAAACTATTTATTTTAATTTCAATGATCATTGGTGAATTGGTTAATCAAATCATGAGCTAATAAGTAATCTACATATCCGATAAATAGATAACATATCAAAGAGTGGTTGGTTAATAGAGAGTGATAATTGTAGAGGTCTTCAGCATGAGTCTAATATTAAATGTTATAAATTAATTATAAAAAATGCCATATGCTAACATTGTTTTTAAAAAATAGTATAAAATATTACCAAAGCACCACTTGAGACTACAATATAATAGTTTACTATTACTCTGATCTTAAGAGCATTTTGGGTCGTGACTTGAGTATTGGATCTATATTATGGGTATAATTCATAGATTGATTCTATGTTACATATTAATAAGTCATCTTGAAAGTTAGGTAAAGTAGCGTACAGCATAAACCCTTCTAAAGGTTAGTGTTCACGAGAAACAACACTCTTTGAACACAATGATAAAGCAGTGTACTTGTATGTAACTAGAATGAAAACCATCCATAGTTCCATTTGTGCAATAGTTTTTCTATGGGCAATTAATCCCTCAAGGTTTAGCATATTGTCATGATGATGTAGTAGTATTGCAGAATAATGATTATAGTATCCTTCAAGTATTTTCATGTGGACTTCTACTATATGTACTCCTTATTTCTATTCCCTCACTTTTACTCCATAACCTGATAACACTACAAGAAAAGTGTCCATTCGTGAGAGGCAAAACCGTCACTAAAAGTTCAAAAACCATCATAAAAGACTTTTAATGACGGGAAATTTACCGTCGCGACCCGTCGTTATATCTTCCGAGGATAAAAGTAATTAATGACGGGATATGATACCGTCATTAATGAGCATATAGTGATAGTATATTTACCGTCACTAAAATGTTCTTTTTGTGACAAAGAATCCCGTCAATAATTGTCCATGAAAAATCCCGTCATTAATATTACTATATTTTATTGTCAAATATTTTTTTTTAATTTTAATTTGTATAAATTGTTGTTGCTCATTACATGTTAATTTTTGGAATACATTTTTTATCATCGACATTATACCGTAACTATAGATATTGTATTAGTACAATTTATAATTTTAACAATAATGCAATCAAAGTAAAGTCATCAATATATTAAAAGACTTTATCATCACTACCAAAATAAAATGTTTCACACAATTTTGTAAAGACTAAAGAAAAAAAAAAAAAAACTAATTATAGCAAATAGCTATAGTAATATATCTATTGGCTATTTTGCCTCAAGTCTTTTGCATTTGAACTAATTTTGCCTCAAGTGTTGCAAGAACAGTGGTGCGCTCAAACCCCTGCTTATCATCTCACTTCTAGCTTTGAAATCACAAGCCTCAGTCTGTTGACTGCCAATAAAATCACAGTAGACAATTTACATTAATTACGATATGCAGTGAATATAAGCAAATATTTACTATCATAATCCAGTGAAGAATGAGGCAAACAGAGAAGTCACTTGAAAACCAAAGCACCAAAAAATATATTAAGCAATACATAGCATAACATAATTAATCAATTATAGCAAATTGAATAAAGGGTCACTGCAAATATTTACTATCATAATCCAGTGAAGAATGAGGCAAACAGAGAAGTCACTTGAAAACCAAAGCACCAAAACATAGATTAAGCAATACATATCATAAGAACATAATTAATCAATTATAGCAAATTGAATAAAGGGTCACTGGCACTAAATTAAAACATCCATTTTAAGACTTTCCATTAGTTTTTGTTTCAATTTTCAGTTAGAATAAGAGCTTCGGGTTGTTAACTGAATAGCTTCGAACAATAACATATATAAAACTGAAATTCTTACTTGGCATCAATAGAGATCTTCACAAAGACTTACCGCTAGAAACACAAAATGTACTTTATCAACTGCTCATCCCAAATCTCATATGCATAGTCACCATAGACTACGTCTTTAGGAGGATAAACAAGCAAAATCTCTACAATAAAAAAAGTTCCACACAATTTAAGAAATCACAAATTATATTCTTTTGAGGGTCAAAACTCAAAAGACCGATCAGTTGTTTCTATTGTTTTAAAAGGGAATATGATCTAGGTAGGGAGGACATTCAAAAACTTTCCTCTGGCTCCTAAGGTGGGTTTTATGCCCTTATGGAGCCAATCTCTTTCCCTTCAAAGTTGTTAGGGGCAATGACAAAAGACTAATGATGGAGATGTTACATAAATCTTGGCACAATCCAGGAAACTAGTTCTAAAGAAACAAGATATGTTAAGAAATTGAACACAAATCAAAAGTTGGAGCAAGTTCTGCAGGATAGAAAATGAATAAGAAAAAATAGGCATATATATAATTAAATGAATTTGATGGGACAAACCAATTTGATGTAAATCAGTAAATGAAAATGAATTGCTGACAACAATCATGCAAAACAAATAAATAAATGTTTGCTTGCATCCTAAGTCAATATGTTCGGTGCGCAAGCCATACAATCTGGAAATAGAGAGCTGAAGAACCAAACAAGTAATGGTGGATAAGAATTCAACCTTTTTCAAGCCAGAGTCTGTTAGGTGTATTGACATGCCAAAGATATAAGCTATTGAGGACCGATGCATTCCTTCACCTCCAACACCAGAAGATAAGGAGGTAACCCAGCCTTTGGTTTTTAAGAAGAAAAGCAAACTCCCTTTGCCCTCTGGAAAATATGTTATCCATGTTTAGGTATTTAAATCCATAACAAATGTCATCTAAAACTTAAAAAGTCTTCA
>CP025644.1:20299683-20317647 GCA_003576665.1 Ipomoea trifida | reverse complement strand
TTGATAAAAAAAGAAAAATTATTTATTTTCAATGATCATTGGTGAATTGGTTAATCAAATCATGAGCTAATAAGTAATCTACATATCCGATAAATAGATAATACATCAAAGAGTGGTTGGTTAATATAGAGTGATAATTTTAGAGGTCGATCTTCAGCATGAGTCTAATATTAAATGTTATAAATTAATTATAAAAAATGCCATATGCTAACATTATATTGTTTAAAAAAAAATAGTATACAATATTACCAAAGCACCACTTGAGACTACAATAGTTTACTATTATATTACTCTGATCTTAAGAGCATTTTGGGTCGTGACTTGAGTATTGGATCTATATTATGGGTATATTCATAGATTGATTCTATGTTACATGTATAATTCAAGATTGATTCTACACATGGGTATAACTTAGATAACTTAATTAAGAACTGAACATATCATTTTTTCAAAAAAAAATAAAAAAAATCTAATTTCCCTTACAAATTAATAAAAAGTTAAAAGCAATTACACAAAAGTCACTTCACAAAGAACTCACGGACAAATAATAAAAATGCATATAATTCAATCAAAGGACAACTCAATCTATATATATTACGAGTATAATTTAGAGATCATCTTATTTTCTCTACTAATTAGATTTAAATTATTCCTCATGAACAAATAACTCCATAGAACCAACCCCTAGCATATGATCTTGATCACAAAGTACTCAATTTTTATTTTGAAACAGTATATTATATTATTTATTTCTATATAATAACTTTACCAACGGTCTATCAAATGTTTCTAATTGGATATATAAAACCCATCATAAAATTGGATAATCGGGAATAATTTGGGCAATAAATACATGGATTAATAAATTGGATGATATATGAACCTAAAGTTGGTGCCCTTTTGGTTCATAGAAAACAATTTATTTAATAGTTAAGTGGGATATTTCGCGGTTATTAAGGAGTTTTTATAAATGTGATTAGGAAAGAGAATATGGGATGGGAGGAAAGAAAAAAAGGAGAAATGAAAAAAGAAATCAAAAGGAAATTCTGAAAATAAAAAAAAAAAAAAAAACAGAAAAGTAATATAAAAGTCAGAGTGCTGGCGGCCACTCTGACTCGCCCCAGTAGGCGCGTGTGGAACATGTGCCCGTTGGGGCGCAAGTGTGCCCAAACGCCACTTATTTCGTTTGTTTTTTTTTTTTTTTTCTTCTGACATGAACCAATAACTTGCAGGAGAGTTATTTCTTCTTCATTTGGCTTCCACATCAATTCACCTTTGCACCACCAAGTTAATAAACTGACATTATCCCCCAAATATGCATCAATGTGGATGCTCTTATACTTATATGTAAACCATATATATAAAGGGTGGAGGGTGGGCCCCACCCAGCATGCGCCTTGGATGGGCATTAGTCTAACATATCCTTGCTCAGGGTCGGCCCTACGTGCCCCTCACGTTTTCCTTACTACCCCACCCATCCATGTATCTAGCACCATCACTGCTTACCCCTTCATGCCCTACACGCATACATCACTTCCACCCCACACATCGCACGGGGGCAAAGCGCATCACAAGAAATTAGCATTGCCTCATTTAGGTCGAAAAAGCCTGATAGCACCTCCCGGTACGGTGCCCAATTATTTCACCTAATAGTGGGAGTTGCGAACCTTGTGAGGCGCCACCACCTCTTCTCTATTCAGGGTTTGACAGGGCCCATGACATCTAAGTGCACCCAGAGGCAACGCATCAGGTACCTAGTGGGGCTTGCCTAGCTTTCCCTCCTCATTTCTCACTTGAGTACTCATTTTTCCCTCTTTCCCTTATCAAATCATAAATTCCCTACCTCCATGCCTTTTAACCCAAAACTTTATTCTTTTATACACTTTATACCTAATCCATTCAATCTTTGTGTTCACACCCCTTAACTTTGCTCCTTTGCCCAATTCACACCCCTAACTTTCTCCCATTATTACATAGGTCCCCCAACAGTCCAACCTTACCAATGGGTTCCAATCATCCTCTAGACTTAATTAACCCATAGGAGTTGATTTCTCTGGCCCAATTGTCTTTGGACCCAAAGCCCATTCAATTTTCCCATCATGAGTAACCCACTTTTTCTAGTTATCTAGACATCTAGATGAAGTAGTAAACACTTGCACCACTACCTCACATCACGTTTTCTACGTACACTCACTCATATAGTCATATATTTGAACTTTTCCCGTTGTTCTACAATCATCCTTGATCTCCACTCTCCGCCCGGTGGGATCCAACTATTCTCTAGATCATTGGAGGCTCTAAACTAGGANNCCCTAATCAAACATGTAACCCATGCCTTACCATGGCTCTTATGACCTTACTTGTGGTGGGGATTAGGTTCGCATGGTTTGCCTCGTGTGTGGATGTTAAGGCAAAACACCCCATTATACACATATTGGTACCTACCCTTGACATTACATGTCTTATCTTCCATAGATTTTATCTGTGTTATCAATTCTGCCTCGGACCTACCCACTTACCCTTGGGTTGTCCTTAACCAAAGACAAAATAAACTTATACCTGAACCACTATGAATTGTCTAATCCCAAGCTTCGGAATTGGCCACTTGTATCTTTGGAATCTACCTCTAGTTCCACCTTTAGTCTTAACTTTTGATCTCCCCTCCTCCACCCCCTTTCCGCCTCACGCTACTTCTTTTCATCTTCGATGCTAGTATGTGTGAATTTCGTTGTTTTTTTTTTTTTTTTTTTGGTTATAGTGCTGGGTAGATGGTAATCTTTTAGCCCATGCTAGGCAACCACTCGAGTGATATTTCAAACTTTTGTTAACACCCTATCTCTCTAAGACTTGGGGTGTCAATGTGGGTCAAAGCTCGTGGACAAACCATAAACTACCCCGCAGTGACTAGTGAAGTGGGTTAGTGCCTAAAATTTTTGTCCCGTGAAATGCCGGTCTCACAGGCTATGCGGGTTTGCTTGCGTGGGCCGCTAGTATATAATAAATCTTTTATATTTTTTAAATTGGCCTGCGAGCGTCCTTAACTTTAATTTGCTCATTACTCCCGTTTGCATCCCTAACTCTCTTTCGTTCTTACATAGGTCTACTAAACCTTGTCCATGAGTTCCAATCATCCTATAAACATAATTAACCTTTGACCCCGACTTCCCTAGCCAATCGACTTTTTACCCAAAACCCATTCCCCCTCTCTATCAAAATCTATTTATAACAAATACAAAAGCTCTCATCCAAAAGACTTGTTGATAGTACCCCGGGGCTGGGTTGCATGAACAAAAAATAGTTGAGCGAACATGCATATTTAGTAGAAGCTCTATAAAAAGACTTAAACTTGCATTGTCGGAAAACTCCAAACAAAAGAAGGCACAATATCAGCCTTTCTTGAGGCCATCGCCCAGATAAATTAAAGGAAGGCATAATACAAGTCATCTTGAAAGTTAGGTAAAGTAGCGCACAATATAAACCCTTCTAAAGGTTAGTGTTCAAGAAACAGCATACTTTGAACACAATGATAGATAAAGCAGTGTACTTGTAACTAGAATGAAAACGATCCAGTTCCATTTGTGCAATAGTTTTTATTCTATGGGCAATTAATCCCTCAAGGTTTAGCATATTGCCATGATGATGTAGTAGTATTGCAGAATAATGATTATAGTATCCTTCAAGTATTTTTATGTGGAGTTCTACTACATGTACTCCTTATTTTTACTCCATGGACTGATAACAAATGATTAGTTATCTTCATCATCTGAGGCCCAAGGAAAATGTTAACATCAACATTTTGTGAGAATAAGTAAAAGTTGGGAGTATAATTTGAGAGTAAAAGTAATATTTTATTTTCAATGTGACTTTCAATATTTAGTTATAATTATATTAAATTTAATTCTCAAAAAAATTATATTAAATTTATTTGTCAATAATATGTATTTGACATTTTTACTTTTAAAATTTGAATTAATAGGCGTGCCAAACAAAACCTAAAACAGTAAATTTAGTCCCTCAATTAATTACAATTACTCTGTAATATGTAACATGAAAAAACTTAAAAAACTTAAATCTGTTTAGGAGCACAAGCGCAATTTCATGACTTCCATTTGTTTTCAACCTAATACTTTTGATTCCTTAATTATAGAGTATAACGTTATTAGCCTATCTCAATGTTAAAATCCTACTTATTGATAATTTCATAATTTATCCTTTTTTAACTAATAAATTCCCCGAGTTCAAAAAACTAATAAATTCCCCCAACATTTTGAATGTATTATTCTATATCTTAGCACCCTCAGCTCTTAACCATTTGTCTTCTAAAATATATAAGAGCTTCAATTCTCTCTCTCTCTCTCGGTTGGTCATTTGTCCCATTTTAGATGTTTCAATAGCACCCTTACTCCATCTTCTTCAATAATTATCATATCAATCATTGTTACGAGATAGCGAAATTAAGAACAATCACTTTACTATTCACCTAACTAGATTTTGAAAGTAGAAATAAATATTTTTGAAAAACTAATTTGAATATATCTCAGTAACTTGACATCAGAATTTAAAAATATATATAACATCAAAAGTCAAAAAAGCATTGAAATTACACACTTTCCCTTTAAAATTAGAGTTTTAAGCTTTTGCTATTATCTTGTCATGATTATCTTAGTCAAGCCTTGTCAAAAAAAAAAAGAAAAAAAAGATTATCTTAGTCAAGCCCACCAAATATTCATGGGATTAGGTAGATTTGCCCTGCCTGCATCACTTGATTTCTGTTTAATTTGAATGTTTTTTTTTCTTTTTCAATTTGATCCGTATTTATTATCATTTTTGGAAGTTAAAAAATAAGTAATTGTGTATTTCTACAACAACGTAATACACACATTTTGTATGTGTGTTTATTTGGTAAAAATTGGTTATCATATAACATCAGCCTATAATTCTCAGATATTAATATTTGGGAAGAGAACATTTACTTGGTTGTTGAATCTCAAATAGTAAATAAATTGGTTACAAGATAACATCACGTAATAGTCATCATCATTCTATTTTTAAATAATAATAATAATAATAACAATAATAAAGTAAAGAATAAAATAAAATTGGCTAGTGCCAAATATTACGTCTGTAATTTCGTTTTCATATAATAACACAACAACAAACATATGATCAGATGGCTCCTCAAAATCATCAAATATTCCCTAAAAGTTTATTTACTGTCATAACTCATAACTCCATAGCCGATCATCCTCAATTAATTAAGTCATTAGAGAAATTACTATACGTTTTTACCTTTGAATTAATTTATTTGTTTATTCAATTGCACTAAAATAATATATAAACAAACATATAATAATCTTTCTTATTTACATCGCATCTAGCTAGTTTCAGTTTGTTTGCCAAAAAACATATATAGGCCATGTTTGGTAAATGACTGTTAGCTTATAGGGTTAGAGGAGGTTATAACTAGTTGATAACATTAACTGATTGTAGAAATGTGTTTGGTAAATTAGCTGTTAGTTGATAGCTATTTGGTATAATTTATTTTATGAAAAAGCTAATTGAAAAAGTTACTTTGAGTATCTTTTTGAATTTTAAATTTAGCATTTTGAAGTTACACAAAGTTGATTAACCAAACACTTATATTTATTTTTTAACAAAGTCAAATATTTGATAGTAGTTAAATAAGTCAAAATTGACTAACTACTTACCAAATAGGGCTATAATCTAATTTGCTTAAACCCAAACTGGCATGAGATCAAGGAAATTAAGAAAAGAGTAATGCTAGATATTCTTTCAATCTTTCGGAGAATAAGAAAATTAAAACAGAGTAATGCTAAATACTCCTCTGATCTACTTCCAAAATAGGCATGTGATTAAGGGTACTAAGAAAGAATAACAAAATTAAGAAAGAGTAATGCTAAATACTCCTTTGATCTGATCTACTTCCAAAATAGGCATGCGATTAAGGGTACTAAGAAAGAATAATGTTAGACACTCCACTTTTTACCGCATTTCTTTATCACCTAAAACGCCTCACCAATCTTCCTTATAAAAGATAATAGCGATGCTATCAGACCATAGACCATAAGGTACTTTGTCACTATTCAACATCCTTTTATTGACTAAGACTTTTTAATTAAGTAACATCAAGGAGGGATTCTAAGGGGTAAAAATATATCGGGAAAGAAGAGCATTTCCAATAAAAAAGAAATACAAAAATTGTCAATTCTTTCCATTTTTTTAAAGGAATTGAAATTTATAATAATTTGTAAAAGTTTGGATATGATTATCCAAAAATTCAACAAATATCATTGAATCTCCAGTCTAATGTGACTTGGTTGGAGGGTAGGATAGGGTGATTGGGCTTCCGAAACGACACCATATGGCTACTAACCATGAACGCCGTCACCCTCTCCGACACCCGAATCTCCTCCATTTTCAGTTCATGCAATCTCTTCACGTACTCCGGCACGTGCACTAGGTCCCACACCACCCCAACCCCACCCGGCTTCAAAACTCTCACCACCTCCCCCACCACCCGCATCCGCTCCGCCGCCGCCGCCGCCGTCCTCGGCCCAAATTCCTTCCCCACCTTGTGCACGAACGCCGCCGACACCACCACGTCGAAGGCCCCGTCCCCGAACGGCACCCTCCGCGGGTCCCCCGCCCGGCACGTGACGTACTCCTGCACCCCCTCCATACACGCGGTGCGGAGCGCCGCGAGGGACCGGGTCCCGGCCGGGTGTAAACCCACGACCCGACCCGACGACCCCGCTTTCTTCAACTGCAGAGCCACCGCGTTGAGCAGGATTCCCCGGTCGTCACACCCCAGATCGAGCGCGTGCTTCACCCACGCCCAGTCCCCCACGGCCCCCACCATTTTCTGCGCCATTTCCCACCGCAGCGCCACGGAGGAGTAAAACATGTTCCCCGCCGCGTAAAACAAACACACCGCGGAAAGTGCGGTAACCGACCCCGTAAATCCCGCCGCGAATCTCGCCGCCCCCGAACCGCCCGGCACTAACCTCTCGAAAAACACGCAGATGGGCTCAAAGTAAACCAGGAAAACCACAGAGAGCGCCGAGAAGAACACCGCGTGGAGGACGAGGAAACCAGTCGTCTGCCAATCGTCGACGCCGTAAATCGCGTAGATCTGCGCACAATCTCTCCCGGTTTTCCCCATTCATCAATCTCTCTCAATCTGCACGCTTAATTGAACTAACACAGATAGATTCTTCAAGAACTGATGATATGATGGCAGAGTAAAATCCAAGCAACAAGGAAATGATTGGGTCCTGAAACTTACAGAACGGTGATACTATGTTTAGTACTAAGGATCATGTCGTCAACTTGTTTCTGGGATTTTGTCAGTTTCTTAGAATCCCAATGGCTTTTCTTTCTTTCTCAGTGGAGTGACGACTATCGGTATGGAGACGAGAGAGAATATGGAGCAGTAGAATGGCATTCATATACATCAAGGACACAGGGGACCACATGAGATTATTATTTTGTATCATATATTCATTTCCGTATTTCTTTGTTATATATTCACTTTAAAAATTGTTAAATTTAAAAAAATACGGAGTATTATTTATATATTAAATTAGAAATGTATGTCAGTTAATTAATATATTAAGCATATGTATCTTTCAAACTATGGTATTTAATTAAAGAGAATAATTCGATTTATATATCGAGGTAATACGATAAGATATATGATTAAATTTCTTTAAAGTGAATATTGCGAATGGAGCAATGGAGGTTAATGAGTTTCTCATATGAGGTATGATCGAATTTTCAGTTCGAATAAGAACACACTATAGTATGTAAAAATAGAGAGTATATAATATTTTGCTTAGTATTGATTCAATTGATTTTTTTTCTATATACTTTATTTATTTACTTATATGTGTGTAATGTGTATTGCATTGTGCATTGAATCTAGGTACAGTGCTTATACTTAGTTGGTGTATCATAACATGCAAAACGTGAAGTTTCATTACATAAAATGTGAATAATCAGTTGATATAAGATGATTAATATAATCACCTTAAATTAATTGATTTGAATATGTAGACTTGATATACAACACCAATATTATTCTATATATCGTGATAATTTGTTAGACAGTTAGTTGGTTAGGTACTTTTGCCGATGTTTAGTACTTTTGATGCTATTGAACATGATATTTTTCACGGTTCACAGTGTATAGACTAATGATTATTATTGTCCATGCTTTGGCACAATTTTGGTATTGCATCACATTATTCATTTCAATTTTGCACAGAGTTTCTTTTATACTCGATCTTTAGAATGCTTTAATTTTATTTTCTAATTTCATTTTTGTACATAACTTTTCTATTCATATATTATATCGTAGACCAAGATCATCATGTGTATTATAGACCTTGATCCAGATTATACATATATAATTAGCATATTATGTCATTTCACTTTTAAAAATTATATATATTTTCAGTTATAATTGAATGTACATAATTTGTTAACTAAATGTACAAAATAAATGAATATACATAATTTGTTAATTAAAAATACATAATATGTTAAATGTATGTGCATAATCTAGACCAGGGTCTATGATGCTTATGGTGCACCCGGACCCACGATATATTGATTGTATAACAATACTACATATGAAAAAGATAATTATATTTGTACAAAATAAAACGTGATCTCGCCATTAATTTTATTAAAGTAAAAAATCAAAACCAAAAAATTGTGACTCACTTTTTAAAAATCAATCAAAATATTTTACGTTATACAATGTAATAGTATAAGTAATATTACTTATACAATATAACACAACATTGATTATGAAATTTAAAATAATAATAATAATAATAATAAATAAATAAATAAATGAGATCAATAGAAGGTAGTAATCTTTATTCAAATTAAACTAATAATTTTGAATGTTTTGACTATATTTTTAAACTTATAAGTATTGTTCTGTAACCTACAAATTCTCAAAATCTTAATTAAAATAAAATAAAATCTTTGTAATATAAATTATTCCTTTTTGTTTTGTCTGTTTTTTTTCCCCTAATACAGTCCTAGTCTACTCCATCATCTTAATTTTTTAGTGCAGTTGAAAATAAGTAGTTCACTCTCACCCTTTTGTCAACACGCCATGGAGCATAAGTACAGGACTACCCCTAGCTGCTTTCTCTCATCCGTCATTATTCAACAAAACTAAAGTTATGATAAAACAAATTTGTAATTTAAATTAAAAAAAAAAAAGAGAGTATGATTTAAAAATAATAATAAAAGATCATATATAAGTAGAGAAAGTCACATGCAAAACTCGACTTGGTCACAGTGTAGGTCAATTTTTTTTTCTTAAATAAAAAGATATGATTTAATTTAGGTTAAAATTTATAAAGTTAGCGTCTGTTATATATAGTCTATAGTCTACCCTGAACCAGTTTTGTGTGAAGGGAGGATCGGAACCAATTCTTTATTTAGATATAAATCATAATAGTGATGGCATTTATATACAAATTTAGTAAGATATCAATGCATTTACAATACTAAATGAAGAATTAGTTGGCTACGCATCATAATAACGTGACATTTGGCCTTCACGTTTATCATAACCCTCGAGTCGGATTTATACAAGCTGATGCCATTGATGTAATCTTTATTGTAACATTTTTATTGTAAGGGGATAAAAACACTAGTATAAAATAATAAGGCTAGAAGAAAGGGTAAAAATGTCATTTTGTAATAAGATAATATAAAATATTTAGAACTAAGTCAAATTATTATTAAATAAAGTTGTTGGATTAGGTGGATTCCGACGGTGAGGAACGCGGGAAGTCCAAAACAGAAACTCCAAAAAAGAGGTTTCGATCATCTTAAGGAAAACTCCCTCTTTTATTGTTTTTAAATAAATTATTATTTTGTAAAGGAATATTCAATATTCTCATATATAGTATTTGACTATCCATGTCCGAATTACTGAATACGTCCAATATGAACGAAAAAAGTCAAAAGCGTGAGGGCCAGCATGGCAATTTGGCAAGCGAATTAAAGTACATATTCCTTGACATTCATTTTTTTTTTTCTTTTTTAATAATGAGAGTGAAATCTAGGGATGACAATGGGTCGGGTGTGGGTCGAAGAGGGTTACATCCATCACTCGATCCACCTTATATTCTTTTTCACCCACCTCCACCATCAACCCGCATTGGGTGGACTTTTTCAAAACTCACCCCAACCCCATCGAATGCGGGTGCCCACTACGGGCATCACCACTTATCATCTTATTATTCTTTTTCAAAAATAATATTTAAATTATTTACACTTAATAAAATCACAAAATTCATTAGTTATACTAAAACAAAAAACAAAAAAATAAGAGTATCCAAATATAATAACTAAATTGTTAATTTTTAAAACTAAACTTTTTAAATATAAAAATAGTTTCAAAAAAAATAAATAAATAAATAAATAAATATATATATATATATATATATATATATATATATATATATAAAAATAGTAAAATGTTACCTAAGTTTAAAAACTTTTATAATAAACTTCATACCAGTACTTATTTTACTACTCCGTATTATATATATACATACACACACATAGTGCGTCGGGTCGAGTTTTAGGCGGATTTTGGACATAGAACCTGAATCCAACCCGACATACCGCGGGTTTACTTTTTTAAGACCCACCCGACCCACCACCCACTATCACCAAAAAACCTCGACCCATGCGGGGTGAATTCGGATGGATATCCACGAGACGTATTGAAATTGTCATCCCTACTGAAATCATTTACAATTTAATTTTTATACTATTTAATTTAATATTAAATTAGTAGATAAAATTTAGATACTTATAAATTATGTAAAAAGTTATATGGATATTAAAAAAAAAAAAAGGGGGTCACACTTGTGTGAGACCGTCTCAACATGCAAATGTTATACTTATATGTGCAAATGTCATACTTATATGCTCAAATATAATACTAATCAAGAATACAATTTTTGTTATTTGATAAAAAATATTATATTTTTCATAATAAATTAATAAGTAATATTGACAAGTGCCTCTTACTTCTTAGGGAAAATATAATACTTTTGAGGAAAAATGTAATAGTTTTAAATCGAAATGTAAAAGTATTGTATTTTCCCTTAAAAGTATTGCATTTACCCTTATAAGTAACAAAAATTTTATTTCTGATTAGTATTACATTTGAACATATAAGTATGACATTTGTGCATATAAATATTACATTTTTATCTTGACCCGACTCGTCTCACGGTGAGATGGTTTCACACAAGTTTTTGCCAAAATTAAAACTTATAATAAAATGTTAAAACAAAATAAGTAAATAAGTTCTTATTTTTTAAGTGAATAATATATACGATAAGTAATGAGACAATGTAAGCATTTCAAAAAAAAAAAAATCTAAAAACATAATAAGTCTCAAGTTATATCATTGATTTATGTCCTTTATATATATATATATATATATATATATATATATATATATATATTATTAAGTTATACATTTTATTTTAAATGTTGTACACTTTAATGCTATTAGACAAAATTGTTCGTACTATATTCTTGTTAGACAAAACTATATACTCTTACACCGTTATAACACCGTTACTTTTTAAGTCTAATATTGATGACTCCATCATTATTATCATACACTTATATCGATCATATCTTCTTCCTATTCTTTAATTTAATTATCATTATATAATTAATTTAATGGTAGATTATATTTTAATTAAATTTCTATGAATAGTAAATCATATATATATGTGTATAAAATACATATATTATTTGTGTATATATAATTTGAATTATAATTTTTAATTATTTATATTTATCAATATTTTAATATTAGACACAAATTTTCATGCATCGTGTCTAAAATGGTCGTTTTTTTAATAAGTGCTCATATATACATATACACATTATGTTTCTTGACACCCCTTTTAGATTTAGGTATTCATAAGCGTTAGCTAAATGAAACTTGGGTTTTATTAGAGATTAAAAGGTAAGGATGTCAATTTTAATTCATAATTAATGAGTTAACTTGCAAAAGGTTTTTAAAAAAATATAATATTGGTTACGAAGAAAAATCAGCTATGAAGCTTAGCTTATGGAATGATCTTATGAACAAATTAAAGCCACTCAACGCTACTTTTTGTTTCATAGCAATGTGGAACATTATATATAGAGGAGCCTATAAGTAGGCTTTCCTTTCATCTTAATTTTATTTTTATATCTTATTAAGGTTTCAAATAAAATTTTAATAAATATATTAATAAAATATTTTAAAAAATATATAAATTATTGTTTATAAAAATAAATAATGAAAAATAACAATATATTATAATTTTTATATTATAAATGTAAATAGATCAAATTTGTTATCTTTTAAAATTTTAAATTAAAATATAAAAATATAAAATTTATTTATATTTTTTTTATACAAAGTAAATGCCCATAATTGTTACATTATAACGAGGGGATGCGGTTGAGTGGAAGGAACTCATCCATCATTACTTAGACGTCAAGGGATTGATCTTTAATTTTGAATATAGAGCAACCTTAAATCTCTAGTTCAGCTGTCTCACCCTTAGAGGTGCCTATAATTCAGTGCGAGGATTAGTTACCACCCTTAGAAATGACTACAATTCAGTTAGAAGATTAGTTACTATATCTGACAATGAAAACTCTGGGTTAAAATAATGTACCATCAAAATATTAAATGAACATTTATTCTTGATCTACAATATAATTTGTCATATACTGATTGGTGTAGATGTCAATCATTATTGTGTGGACTATACTATCAAATAATGTATATTAAGTACACAAATAATGTACTTTTAATATATTAAAAATGTACATTGTATTCAGAGAAAATATATTATTTGAGTACTAAAAGTACATTATTTTGTATAATGTATATTTAGTATATATGCGAATACTGTACGTCTGTACTTTTAATATATTAAAAATGTACTTTTAGTTATGATCCATACAATAATTTTCGGTGTAGATGTGTAGTAGACTTAATTCAAAGATGATAAATTATTAAAGAAAAATAATATGGAAATATACATTTTTGGCCCAACTGTAAGCAATATTTGGACCGATACATAAACTAAGGGATATGGAGTTTTGGACCTTCCAACCCATAACTGTATGTATTCGTTATAAAGGTTTCACTAATGGGAATTTCTTTAAAATTTCTTGTCCTTTTTACATTTAATGTCAAGAACAAAAAAAAATGCCATTCAATATAATCTATTTATACTATTAATAAAAACAAAATCTTCAATTTTATCTTTCCGTCAAAAACAATCTTATACTATTAAAGTTTGCATAATTTATATTTATACTACTAACTAGTTATCACACGCGCGTTGCGCGATTAAACTAATGCCCAATGCGTATTTTTAAATTAGTGTTCCTTAATTAGTTAAAATAGTCATATAATAATGAGAAAGAAAAAAATGCTAAATTAATAAAAATCAAAGAAATAGTCCCGATACTTATATATTTTAATAAAACATAACGAAATTGTAAATAGCTAAATTACAACTAAAATAAGTAGAAACAAATAAACCACTTACAAAGGAGCAAATGTCGTGTCATCATTGTCACTTGTTTGGACACCGGTCCGACCATTTAAAATCCATGTGTAAGTGTATTTGTGATCAAGTACTTTATAGTTCGTACAGACAGGTTTGACAATGACATTTGAGATGATGTACCATTTGTTGGTTTGTAAAGTGATATCATACATTCCAATGTCATTATCAAACACTATTGATTGAACCCGAATTCCTTGCATTTAGATATAACATTTATAATGATGTCGTTGGTGGTGAATGAGAGCATCTTCATAATAATAATAATAATAATAATAATAATAATAATAATAATAATAATAATAATAATAATAATAATAATAAAAGGGAGAAAAATTTTAGTATTTACTTACTGTTGCATTCTCAAGTACGATGAGCATATACTTTTTCTCAGACGTTCCAATAGCATTTTTTGGTTCGTTTTTCTTAATGACATGAACTGTACAACTTCAACCCACAGTTTGTGTGTCAATATCAATTAACTTTACTGTATTTGTTATTACTAATATCCTCGTGCCATGGAAAATATGTTCATAAAGGATGTTATGAAATAATATAATGGGAACCACAACATAAATTCAAAAACCATAGATTAGCTAGGGAGTTAGGAGTAACTAAAATGTGTAGATTATCCTTTCAAAAAAATGTGTAGATTATAGATAAATATAATGAGAATCACAACATTACATACAAGGATACAAGTATAGATGAACAGATTATACAATAGATATATTTACATAACGATATTGAAGTTATACTAATTAATGAGTATACCATCATTGATTTTAAAAAAAAAATATCATTGTATTATAGAATCTATATCTATACTATATATAAAAACAATATCCTCCTCCCAATTTTTCCCGCCCAAACTTAATGGCATTTTAGTAAAATCATTTAGTTTATTCATTTATTAATTTATTAATTAATTTTCCATATATATTTATTTTATTCATTTATTAATTTATTCATATATATATATATATATAAACAAAAGTGCCTGGACAATTTTTTCTGTCCAAACATGGACATTTTTTACAAAATTAAACTCAAAATTATTTTAGTAAAATCATTAATTTTGTTAATCAACCATATATATTTTCATAAAATTAGCAATCAATTATTATTACAATTAAAATTAATTACACTTTCCTTTGAGAGGACCCTTTGTTTCAAAATTTTTGTGCTATATATATCACCATATTTACAGGACAAGCCCAGCTGAATTTATCATTCCATATGACTAGAGTCTCTAAAAAACAATTACTCCATAGGAATGAGATTTAAAATGAGGTTTGAAGGGAAAGAAGCTCCTGAGCAGAGGTATGTCACATGTGTTAGCATTGTTGAGGGTGATGTGTCTTTTCTTCGTATCAATTCTAGACCAGTAACTAATATTATGAGCGTTTTGTGGTGGTCTTTTTAGGTTTACTGGAACTATTGCTGGCATTGAAGATCGTGATCCCCACAAGTGGTCGAAATCAAAATGGAGATGTCTAAAGGTAATACCCTTGTGTTTGAAAGGGAGGGGTTTGGTGATACATTTTTATTTGTGATGCCTAAAGTGATATGTATTGCTATCTTTAGGTGCAGTGGGATGAAAATTCAACGATTCCAAGGCCTGATCAAGTTTCACCTTGGAAAATAGAGTCAACTCTTTCTCCTTCTACACTAAATCCACTAATTTGTGCCAAGTTTTCCCCTCAAAATTTAGGTGCATTTATTATAAATTAATTTCTGTTAAATAATCATACTTTACTATGTGTTTATGTTTATTGGTTATAATGTTATTTATAAACAAGAAAATTGCAAATTTTATTTACAAAATTACGATCAAATAATGATTTTAGTCTCCAATTATCTAATATAATATAATATAATAATAATAATAATAATAATAATAATAATAATAATAATAATAATAATAATTCGATCTTGAACACTTGATTCTCTAATTCTTGATGATTTATTTTTGTTTTTAAATGATTCGGCCAAAGGAGAGGAGGAGAAGGAGAGAGAAGAATTTTTGTTTTTTCCTTTGATAATCTCGGTCAAAATAAGAGGAAGGGAGAAGAAATATTTAGCCAATAAATTCCTAGCCAATCATAATTAAAACTAATAAGGCTAATTGATAAATCATAACAATTAGAAATATTAGGATAGGATAATTTTGTGAAGTATATCCATTACCATTTATATATATGTATATATAATTAACGTATGTATATTAATTTATATATATTTACATATCTATATATAACGTACATACATAATATATATATCTTTGATTATAAATCTTCATCTTAGTAATCTTAATATTTATCCATATAATACATATGCATATATATGTACCGTATAGTATATATATTATATTATATATATATGTATATATCAAAATAGTGATGATAATAATGACTATTATAAATGTTTGCAAAAATAGTGATAATAATAATAATAATATATAATAATCTATATCTATACTCTATACTGTATATAAAAGCAATATCCTCCAAAATTTGTGGGTTGGCCAAAATAAGAGGACCATTGGTGCTGAAACAAGGCAATAAGATATAATAATCAGTAAATTGTAACTTGTAATCAATGAGCAATAATCTTTATAACTGATAATGCACCACCCATCTATTGCTAGGGTCTTTTTTTAATCCAGGCGGTGTGGTCCAGAATCTGTGTTATCCCTTGTGAACAGCATGAAAGATGACAGGTTGCTAGGTCTGAAGAACATATACAGGATCTTTGCATGGGAATCTCACTTGTACATTGGTTTATAGTTTTGATGTTGTGTTAGCACCCAAAAAAAAAAAGCATTTATGCACAAAAGAACAGTGTTTAAAGATAATAGGATATGATACGGATGTAAATTGTATTTCAGATCAATCCATTTTGTAGACCTACAGTTGTTTCTTGACCTTCATTATAAGGCAATATTGTATCACTCTTTCTGTTGAAGATTGTTTTACTTAAATATTTGTTGTTGGTTATGATGTCACATCATGCAATACTTTATCTTTACAATGTTCTTAGCAGACACATTTTAATGCCACTGTCAAAGTTCTAAAGTTATCTTTATCCTGCAAATATCTCTAATTATTTATTCTACATTCCTACAAATCTATCTCACTTTTATATTATATTATAAATATAATAATAAAGTAATATTAAAAGAAAAAAAAAGTAAAATGGTTGGCAGCAAAAGCTGCCGCCCAGCTAATACGTACAAAAAGCTGTCATTGCCAATTCTCTCTCCATTTACTAATTTAGTCAACCCTCTCTTCATTTACAATACACTTAGCTTTAAATTAAAAAAAAAAAAAAAACTCTCTCTTACCATGTCACTTTGCCAATCTTAAATTTGCAGGGATAATGACCATCCCAGACATGGAAGGGAATATTTACAAAAGTACAACCAAACCTACTTCACAATTTCAGAGAAATAATAAAGAAGAAAATGAAGCTAAACTACATCCGGCAGATCACTCGCGTACAATGGGGTGATACCAAACATGTCTACCTGAAGCAACCTCAAGAATGGTGTCTTGATATATTAACTTAACGATGTAGTATGTGACTCTATTATGTTTCCTATAAATATAACACATTTAAACCATAGTAATTTTGGTATGCCAACTTAACGAGATAGTCCGTGACTCTATTATGCTCCCTATAAATATACACCAGATTGATTTCTCATTATTGCTTCAACTCCTTGCAAAGTGCAATTAAATTTATGATTATTACCATTTTTGTACAAGCTTACCATTCTAACTAAATCTCCAATTACAACATTCAAATCACTTTCAACCTTCACATTATCCATAATGGGGAACAATTTTTGCGTTGAAATCAATTGACTTTTTTAGGCGAACGTTCATTTCACACTTTTATGAATATGACACATTTTTTAGTGTGTCACCAAGCTGTAAATAATTTCACAAAAGTATTTGAAGCCCAGTGAAGGATGTCCAAAGAGCCCATCAAATCCTGAGGTCCAGCCAGTATCAGTTATCCATCCGGAACGGAGGATGAAGGATGGGCATTTTAGTCTAAACATATTACAACGGATCTTTTGGTATTTCAAAAAAGTAGCCGTCGGTGCTTTGACATCTATAAAACCATCGTTTTCTAGTGAATCTCTCATTTCTCTGTTCTCTGCGCTTTCTCCGAATCCTACCTGGTCAAGGCAATCCACCATCGGGCGCTCTCCATCTTCAACACTTTCAATCTCAATCATCTCCCGTTTATCTGTTCTCTGCCCTAGCTTTTCTCCCTGATCAAGATTCAAGGCAATCCA
>CP025644.1:20279677-20296495 GCA_003576665.1 Ipomoea trifida | reverse complement strand
GCATTTCTTGAAAGTTAATTGATTAAGCCATAATAACATGAATGTAAGCAATGTTACAGAGTGACTATTAGTTGATTACTACTGGAGTATATTTACATATATGCTTGTGTTTGTTTGATAAGACTTGCCTAAACCTTAAGGTTCATGTATAATGTATGGATTGCCAAAATTTGTTTAGTGCCTCTCAGGATATTACTCCACAGAGTTATTAGAAAATAATCTCTGTGTTTCTTTTCCTTGTCTAAAGATATGGTACCCTACTCTTGTAATAGGTGTGGACACTGCAAGAGACTTGCTCTAGAGGTGATTACTTTGTTAACTCATAAAGAGAAGAGGGCTTAATCTTTGCTTTCATTACTTCTATAGCTTCTCCTGTCTTCCAAATGTAAAACAACTTATTATTTATATTTTGCATGTAGTATGAAAAAGCAGCCTCCTTGTTGTGAGCAGTCATGACCCTCCCATAACACTTGCAAAAATTGATTTGAGTGATAAAGTAAACAGCAAAATTGCTACCAAATTTAAGATCCATGGTTACCCAACCATTAAGATCTTACGCAGTGGAGGAAATACTATTCAAGAATACAAAGGTCCTCGTGATGCAGATGGTTTAGTTGCTTATTTGAAAAGACAAGCTGGTCCCTCGTCAGCTGAAATCAAGTCAAGGGAAGATTCTGCAAACCTTATAGATGAGAAAAGACTCTTTGTTGTAAGTTCTGTAGTTGACACTTCTGTCTTAAATCCTTAATTAAAGCGATGGAGTTGCTTTCATTGTTTCCACTCAAGAGTTCGCTGATCTGAATTGTGTATTCTACTTCTAGGCTGGTGTGTTTCCAGTATTCTCTGGGGAAAGTTTCCAGAACTTCTCAATTGTAGCTGAAAAACTACTAGCTGACTATGATTTTGGTCACACCCTTGATGCCAAACTCCTCCCACACGGTGGACCAGTTGACAAGCCAACACTCCGGCTACTTAAGCCATTTGATGAGTTGTTTGCAGACTTCTAGGTATTATATACTATTGTTTTTTTAGGATTGATCCACATGATTATTCTTTTTTGGTTTGATTTTGTTGCTAACCGTTGCAATATCTTAACATCGTTGCAGGACTTCCAAGTTGACCTAAATCCTAAACCATAAACCTAAAATCTTAAACCCTAAACTTAATCTTAAACCTAACCCTAAACGCAAAACTCTAAACCTTAAACCCAAAATCTCTTAAAACCCTAATACCATAAACCCCAAAACCTTAAACCCTAAACCCAAAATCTCTTAAAACCCTTACCATAAATCCCAAAACCCCCCTAAACCTTAACCCTAAACCCCTAAACCTTGCAAACCTTAAACCCTAAACCCTAAAATCTTAAACCCTAAACCCTAAAATCTTAAACCTTAAACTTAAACCCCAAGCTCTGCAAACCTAAACCCTAAAAACCTAAAATCTCAAACCCTAAACTTATTACACCCTAAACTTAATCTTACACCCTAAACCCTAAAAACCTTAAGCTTAACCCTAAAATCTTAAACCTTAATTCTTAAACTCAAACCCCAAAACCTCTTACCCTAAACCCTAATTAACCCTAAAACCTTAAACACCAAAACCCCAAACCCCAAAACCTCTTAACCTCTACCCTAAACCCTAAAACCTTAAACACCAAAACCCTAAACCTTACAAACCCTAATCCCTAAAATCTTAACCTCTACCCTAAACCCTAAAACCTTAAACACTAAAACCCTAAACCTTGCAAACCCTAAACCCTAAAATCTTAAACCCTAAAATCTAAAATTTTAAATCCTAAACCCTAAGTCAGCCTCGCTCGACCCTTGCAAGTGATGCTACGATGAGATGTCTACTGCAAAAATTACACAACGAAGC
Source organism: Ipomoea trifida (assembly GCA_003576665.1). NCBI lineage: Eukaryota > Viridiplantae > Streptophyta > Magnoliopsida > Solanales > Convolvulaceae > Ipomoea > Ipomoea trifida. Next base: position 20,294,620 of record CP025644.1, on the reverse strand, counting down.
TAAAGGAAACACTTGAGCTTTGTAGGGAATTTGTATTGCTTTCACTCTTGAATTGTTACAAATGAGGCCTCTTGAGGGGTATTATACCTATTCTACCACCTAAACCCTAAACCAACCCCTAAAATCTTAAATCCAAAACCTTAAAAACCCAAACCCAAAACCTCTTAAACTTACCCTAAAGCCTTGAGCCATAAACCTTAAACCCAAAACCCTAAAAATCATAAGCCCTAAAATCTTAAACCCTAAACCCTACCTCTTAACCCCGTACCCTAAATCCTAAATCAAACCCGAAACCCACACACTAAACCCTAAACCCTGCAACCCTCTAAATCCTAAAACCCTGGCCTAACCCTAACCCTAAAATCTTAAACCCAGCCCTAAACCCTAAACGTAACCTTAAACTCTAAACCCTAAAAACCTTAAACCTAACCCTAAATGCAAAACTCAAAACCCTAAAATCTTAAACCTTAAACACTAAACCTCTTAAAACCCCTAAAAACCTTAAACCTAACCCTAAATGCAAAACTCTAAACCTTAAAATCTTAAACCTTAAACCCTAAACCCTAAACCTCTTAAAACCCTAAAACCCTAAACACCAAAACCCTCTAAACCTTAACCCTAAACCCTAAACTTAACCTTACACCCTAAACCCTAAACACCTTAAACCTAACCCTAAATGCAAACCCTAAATCTTAACCTCCCACACTAAACCCTAAATCTTGCAACCCTCTAAACCCTAAAATCTTAAATCCTAAATCTTAAAACCTTAAACCCTAAACACCCTAACCATAAACCTTGCAAACCTAAATCCTAAACCATAAACCTAAAATCTTAAACCCTAAACTTAATCTTAAACCTAACCCTAAACGCAAAACTCTAAACCTTAAAATCTTAAACCTTAAACCCAAAATCTCTTAAAACCCTAATACCATAAACCCCAAAACCTTAAACCCTAAACCCAAAATCTCTTAAAACCCTTACCATAAATCCCAAAACCCCCCTAAACCTTAACCCTAAACCCCTAAACCTTGCAAACCTTAAACCCTAAACCCTAAAATCTTAAACCCTAAACCCTAAAATCTTAAACCTTAAACTTAAACCCCAAGCTCTGCAAACCTAAACCCTAAAAACCTAAAATCTCAAACCCTAAACTTATTACACCCTAAACTTAATCTTACACCCTAAACCCTAAAAACCTTAAACCTTAATTCTTAAACTCAAACCCCAAAACCTCTTACCCTAAACCCTAAACCCTAAAACCTTAAACACCAAAACCCCAAACCCCAAAACCTCTTAACCTCTACCCTAAACCCTAAAACCTTAAACACCAAAACCCTAAACCTTACAAACCCTAATCCCTAAAATCTTAACCTCTACCCTAAACCCTAAAACCTTAAACACTAAAACCTAAACCTTGCAAACCCTAAACCCTAAAATCTTAAACCCTAAAATCTAAAATTTTAAATCCTAAACCCTAAGTCAGTCTCGCTCGACCCTTGCAAGTGATGCTACGATGAGATGTCTACTGCAAAAATTACACAACGAAGCTAAAGGAAACACTTGAGCTTTGTAGGGAACTTGTATTGCTTTCACTCTTGAATTGTTACAAATGAGGCCTCTTGAGGGGTATTATACCTATTCTACCACCTAAACCCTAAACCAACCCCTAAAATCTTAAATCCAAAACTTTAAAAACCCAAACCCAAAACCTCTTAAACTTACCCTAAAGCCTTAAGCCATAAACCTTAAACCCAAAACCCTAAAAATCATAAGCCCTAAAATCTTAAACCCTAAACCCTACCTCTTAACCCCGTACCCTAAATCCTAAATCAAACCCAAAACCCACACACTAAACCCTAAACCCTGCAACCCTCTAAATCCTAAAACCCTGGCCTAACCCTAACCCTAAAGCCTTAAGCCATAAACCTTAAACCTTAAACTCTAAGCCTTAAACCTTGCAAAACCCTAAACCCTAAAATCTTAAACCCCAAACCCTAAAACCCTAAATCTTAAAATCTTAAACCCCAAACCCTAAAGTCCATCCATTGGTGCTACGTAAAATTTCACTTTCAAGGAAGTTAACAAGTCGAATATCCGGTTGTTTTCGCCAGAGTCTGCTTTTACACTTGAGTGATAAGTTAAAAGGGGTTCTACAGATACAACTAACATAAGTACAAGAAGGCAGGCATCGGTTGTTGCGGTGGGGCTAGCTACCCGACCGAAATAATCGCCTGGAGGCTGAGGTCAGCAGTCTCCCCTTGAATAATTAAATTCAAGGAAGTAGGCATCAAGTGCGAAGAAGCGAAGAGGCCATACGGGGATTACAATCAGGTTGTTAAGGCGGTATATTCTTGTTATGAGTGCTAAGGGGATTGCTATATATCTAGACAAAAAACATATGTTCCATACAAATGATTTAAGATAACAATTGATTGTATAACTGAGTTGCTAGAGAACAAGTACATTTGCCCAATTTATAAAATTCCTAAATAATGATATATAAAATCTCCAAAGTTAAAACACTGCATGCGTGGATCTACACATTAACTATTAATTTGAGCAATTATTTGCTCAAACTCAAATAATGATAACATCAAAAAACATATCTTCAATTGCACTATATAATATTTAATGTTTTAATTTAAATAATTATATATTGATCCAAATATTTTTAATATATTATAACAAATCCATTCCGTGCATCGCACGGGCGAAACTACTAGTCTTATTAATACTTCAATATTCTAATTTTAAGTTAGGAATCTATACAGAATTATATTATAGAATATTGCCAATTTGTTTGAAAACTGCAATAAAGAAACAATTAACCAAAAGGGATTTGGTGATGACCCAATGGATGTTTATTAAGGGGAGGGAATGGTGGTTATTTATATTGTTGAAGATGCCACACATGCTTGACAAATGTACAACATCTGGGCAGCCTTCATTTTTCGCCACACACGTATTCACCCACAACTTTGCTTACAGGCATGCTTACGGCGCACTCACATGCATAAGTTGAGCTTTCTACCCTTTTGTACACAAGATTTTCAATGGTTTGGTGATCTAGAATTTGTGTTGTTATGATTGAAATTGAAATTATGAGTTCAAATCCCATGGCAGTACTTTTTATAATATTTCCAAGTTTTTCTCCTTATCCCAATAGATTTCAATCATTATTGCATGGACCATGGTCCACACAGCTGTGTTGACCAAAAATAAAAAATACATTATTTTTGTATTGAAGGTGCATTATTTTTGTACTGTAGGTACATTATTTTAGGGTACATTATTTTTGTACTGAAGGTACATTATTTGATATATACTATCAAATAATGTACTTACAGTACAAAAATAATGTACCTTCAGTACAAAAATAATGTACTTTTTATTTTTGGTCCACACAGCTATGTGGACCATGGTCCATGCAATAATTTGCCAATAGATTTTCATTAATCTTATTGGGTCATCAACACCTCATTCATAAAGACTTGGACAATTGGGCCAAGACTTTTTCAATAAAATGGGTTCCGGGAGTCCTATGCCCTCATCAATGATAATGTCATAATAGTTTGAGAGTAAAAATAGAATATTCTTTTTGATTACGTTAAATCAAACCTCGTGAGTACGTCACCGAGAAGGTTAATAATTTAACATCAAGGTTAGTATACATAACTATCAGCAATAATATTAGTGAGGTTGACAATTCAAATTAAGTTGCATGAGATGATTGAACTATTTATTTTTGTGGTGCATGCATAAGAATGGCAACAAGCAGTGACGAGACCTAGGAACATATGATGGAATAAGAAAATTTTATTAGTGGAACTAAATCTATAAGGAATTTGCTTGTTTCTAAATCTGGTATTTAGCCGGTTAGCCTTTCACAATTAGGGAAATTACCAAATTATATGATGAATAATAAGATGGATCACTGATACAAAGTTTGTTTATAATACATTGAATGTTTATTTTTTAATATACTCAATATTCATTTTGTTGGTAGTATGTATACATGCATAAAAATAAATTATCAGTATTCAAAAAATAAATATTTAATATATTAAAAATATCCTTAAATTAGGTAAAACTTAAAAGGTAGATTATGATTCATGATAGAATGATGGTCACAATTAAGATAATTAAGGCTTTTGGACTAATATTTAGACTTGATTTTAAAAAAAAAATTCTTTGGATGGTTGAGCCTCAAACTTAATTGGATTTATAATTTTTTTTAAAGGAAAAACACAGAAGTAAAGATCACACATAATAACAATGACAATAATGATAATAATATATCTCCATATATATATATAGAGAAAATACTAATTTTAGTCCCACGAGTATTAGTATAATGACAGTTTTAGTCCACATGTTTAATTTCTACCATTTTTCATCCATGACTATTGTTTTACTACTAATTTTCATCCACAACTATTGTTTTAATTAGTGCCAAGGTTCATCACACTGGTCACCCATCCGTTTAAGATATGCCAAAATATATACTACCTCAGTCGCATTTTATGTGTCTGGTTCGGTTAACGAGGTTTGATTGAAGTGATTTTTAATTCAATTTTTCATAATATTAAATTTAGTATTAATATACAAAATTTATATATTTAGAAACTGAAATTGTAATCGTGGGTATTGAATGTACGAAAACTTAAAGTTCTACTTGATTTTAAAGCCAAATTATATTATCCTTTAATTAGATTGATTCAAACATAAAAAGATAAAAGATAAGAAGAATAGAACCAGGACACAGCAATTAATGATAACGCAGTTCGGAGCTAAACTCCTACGTCTGCGGGGCACTCACGACAACCCAATCCACTAGATATTTGCCAAGATTACAGAGAGATGAAATGCTAATCATACACAAGGTCCAAAACCTACTACATCAACATTCATCAAACAATCTTCAAAACATCTTCAAGTGATTGGATTCGTGCAACCTCAACACTGCACGCTGAATCAGCACCATGCCATGAATATAGAACCCAGTAGTAAGAACACAGATTATGCTGGCACACTGTCAGGAAACTCTTCAGATAAATATAGTTCGAAATTCTCACTTGTAAGTTGTTATTTAAAGCTTCAAAACTCCTCCCTTATATAGTAAAGCCACTTAACAAACTCTTCCAACAATATGCTTGATATTCTCCTCTGAAAAATGCTGTCCACTCATTTAAAAACCAACCACAAGACTTGCTGAAATAAAATTGAATATTGTTAGGAAAAAACGCTGGGAGTACTGAAGCATATCTAGAATTCGCAAGTTGTGATCCAGGAGCACTATGAGCTTTGAAATAGTCAAACTAAAAAATAAACCAACTTATACTAAGAATATAAAATAACCTAAGGTTTGTCAAATGATTTAGCCAACACTAATGGGCATCATTTGTGCACTTACAGAAACTATACTAAAAGTACTATTAAACACAAAAACAAAAATCAAATTTAAAAATAAATAAAGAATAATAAAGAAAATAAACAAAGAGGAAAGAGTTGGTTTGACCAATAAATAGTAAGTATGACAGATAAAATGTAACAAAGGGAGTAATTATTAAGAGCATTTTCGTTCTTTTAAATTAATATCCTAATTTGAGCATGAATAAAGTGATTTAAACTCTAAGATCGATCTCAATTCACAGTTCTCCTCAAATTAAGGTAGGTTGAGGATGAGAACTGCAAATTGGGTTTAATCTAGCTTAAGACTTAAATCTTATTATCAATGCTCAAATTGGGATATTAATAAGTTGAAAAGGACGGAATACACCTAAAATTTTAGATTTTGTCACGTCTTAAAACGAATGAGTGACCGGCGTGATGAAGTTTGACACTAAAATAATAGTCGTGGATGAAAATTAGTACTAAAACAATAGTCGTAGATAAAAATTAGTGTGAATTAAACATGTAGACCGAAACTATCATTTTGCTAATACTCGTGGGACCAAAATTGACATTTGCTATATATATATATATATATATATATATATATATATATATATATATATATATATATATATATATATATATATATATATATATATATTATGTATGTATGTATATGTATATATATAGAGAGAGAGAGTCATGATCAGGTGCGGCCGTGCAGTTCACACCACTCAATGTTAAGAAACACACCAACAAGCATTGATTGGTGTGAACCGCAGGGCCGCACCTGATCATGACTATATATATATATATATATATATATATATATATATATATATATATATATTTGAATGAGTCTTAAATTAAATTTGAATTAGTTTTTGATGAACCCATCACCTAAGCATTATATATTAGATCAAATTCTCATTAGTAACGGATGTGGAACGCAATGGACAATAATATATTGAATGTTATATGGGAAAAAAAATCTTCAGAACACCAATGTTAATCCATAAATATTGCATGACTGCATTTAAGAATTATAAGGTTAATGTACATGTACAATGTAAGTATGCAACGGTGAAGTCGCGTTCACGCACCGCCGCCCCACATGCATGCCTGCATGGTACTACGTTAGACTTTGGAACCCTTTAATATTATCATCAATGGAAGTATGTAACCAACTTTTTTCTTTTTAATTTTTCCCACGCTTCATTTATAATGTGCAATCAATAACAAAGAGCATGCTCTTTATTTATTTAATTATTTTCATTATATTGACAATACATATTTGATAGTATACACATGCATGATCATGTACTGTGGCGGATCCAGAAAAATGTCTTAGTGGGCGAAATATAAAAGAGATAACACCAAGTTGCTCCTTTATATGGGAGGTTGTAGGTTCGAGCCTTAACGATATTGATTCTTTGTGCTTCAATAGTGATGGAAATCCATCATTGGTGATCCTTTATATATATATATATTCTCTTAAATGCTTTGTTGGGCCGGGGTGTGGGGCCCTTAGATTAGGGATTCAATCTTTTCGGAGCAAAAAAAAATTACCGAATAACTATCTAAAATTCAAAATACTCTTAAATTTAAATATTCTAATTGTTTACATTTTCATTAAAAAAAAAAATTCAGCTCCAACTCACGTTTATATGATTTACTAGTTTTTTCACGCGACTTGCGCGAATAGGATAATGCCCGATATTTATTTTTAAATAAGCACTTCAATGTATATCAATACAAGATTATATAGGAGATGCTCATGCATATGTAATTGAATGTTGAATTTATTTATTTAAATCGGTAATTCAAAGTATGTGAATGCAAGATAATATATGAGATCAGAGATTGATTATAATTGTCACTAAAATAAATGTTTGCAATTTTGTAAAACGATAGTCAAAATACTTAGTCTAATAATGATAGTATAAATAAACACTACTTTTGGTAATAAAAATTTATACATTTTAAATCATATGAATAAATAAATACGATTTACCTTTAAAGTGAATAACTGTGATGTATGTAGTCCAAAAAATATTACGGGGTAGTTTCTCGCTTCAATTTATTATGTTATTTGAATGTCTTCTTTGTCAACAAATCCTCCCTAAGTATTTAATATCATTGGTTTTAAATTATTTTTTTTAATTTTTTCTATGTTATTAATAGAATACTTGGTAAATAAATATATAACATTATTTTGTATTATAACATTGAGACATACTACGGAGTATTTAATTACAAGATAGTGTAAAAAAGAAAACAATGAATAATGTAGTGAATATAATTAATTAATGAATTTGAAAGTAATGAATTTTTGCATTGTAGAAAAGAAAGACAATATAACTCATGAAATTATATCTCTTTTTAAATTTTTGAGAATGAATAATTTTTATTGTAGAAAGTAAAGACTATATAACTAATGAAATTATATCTCTTTTTAATATTTTGATAATGAATAATTTTTATGGTAGGAAATAAAGATAATATAACTAATTAAATTATATATCTCTTTTTTTAAAAAAAATTTGATAATGAATATTTTTTTTTTGAATAAAGGCATTGTAAACATCTAAATTATAGAAATGCATATGTAATTTTTTTTGTAGCTACTAATTTATTTAATTTAATAAGACTATAAGATTAATAGAATGAGTACTTAATTTTCAATAATATACTCTAACATATTCTTAGTATATGTTTAACAATTATACCAACTCTGATTGTGATGAGATTCGAACCTAAGACCTTTCTTATAGAAATTAATGAGTAAGTTAAAAGTTAACGGAATATTCTGTTACTAAAGTTAAAAGTTAACGGAATGTGGGTTATTTAAGGAAAGAAAATAATATAATAGAGGGTAAAGAAGGAAAATCATAAAAGGTTACTAAAATCAAAATAATATGAGCCATTTGTTTAAGTAAATAATTACACCAACATTTTTTTTCTCCCCGTTAGAACCCTAACTTTATTGGCTCTTATTAAGATTGTGTATGTATTGTATGTATTGTATATGTAGTTGTAAGACTTTTCCAGTTGTTATGCCATGGACCCTGCCGGGTCCACCTTCCAAGGTGGACATGAGTCTATGTTCACAATTTTAGAACTCTATGTTTACAATTTTAAAACTCTATGTTCACAATTTTAGAATCCTATTTTCATAATTACAAAACTCTATATTCACGATTTCATAACTCTATATTCAACAATATAAAACAATTTTTGAATTTATATAACAAAATTGTGAATATAGTTCAAAATTTGTGAATAATAAGTAATGTAATTTTGTATATTGAGATATAAAATTGTGAATATAGAGTTCTAAAATTGTGAATATAGAGTTCTAAAATTTTCTTTTCAAAAAAAGAGTTCTAAAATTATGAACATAGAGTTCTAAAATTGTGAACATATGCAAAGTGGACACAGGTCCATAGTATAATTTACCGACTTTTCCTATATATTATATATTATATATTATACATTATGAGCCTTAATTATGCATAGTGGACTAGTAGGCTCATTAAGTAATTCGTTGGATCGGATATATATATCTAGGGTTAGTCTTTATTTCACCATTATGCCTATATAGTATTCATACAACTCAGAAAATACCAATACATACACCTCTGAGTCAAGTGTATCGAGCGGCCACTCTGCATCTACTATTCAAGAGACAATACATCCAACACAATTATGGCGAGACAACACAACAATATATAGCTGGAGATCTACACTGTTTCCACTCCCGCATAAATTGACAAGCTAAAGGATGCAACATTGTCATACGATGGTATAGCAGGACGTGTCACTATACATTGTTGTTAAGTGACGACAAAGTCTTAAGAGTTGAAGAGACGACAAAGTCTAAATAGGGAAGGGAGGGAATTGGGAAGCAATCAGCGTCTGAGTATTGCCAAGTATTGCTTATTGTGTCCTTTTCAAGTTTCATCAAACACAATTTTTGCACTTCCCAACCGTTCCTGATGCACAACTGGCATCAATGCCAATCACTTCTTCAATGTCCACCACCTTACCCTCTTCATTCTTGTGTGAATATTATCAAATTTTCAAACTACCAAACTGCACCTTTATTATATATGATTCTGACTCAAGTTGAATCACACTTAATATTATTAAGGTTGCATGTGATTAAGACTTTTGTATCCTACCATTTGATTTAAATTATTTATTAATCATAAAACTCTTTACATTTTTCCTCATATACTTTTAAACAATAAAATAATTTAAAAAATGAAAAAAATAAATAAATAATAAAATTTTTGGTGTCCACACATTCAATATGAAACTTATATATATAATTATATATATACACACAAAGATATGTATGCATTATATATCTATTTTTTTATTTATTAATTTTGATTTTAATTCCTATTTACTACTAACAAAAAATTAGACTTCTTTTATTTAAATCCATTATAATTACCAAGTATTTGATTTCAATTTTGACTCCGATTCCAATGTTTGAATCCCCTAAATATTGTTAGGTATTTTATCAGTTTAGACTTCATTCATATATTCAAATTCTAAATACATTCAAAATATTATTTATTATTTTTTCAAAAAAGAATATTTTAAACTTAATTTTTATAAATAATAGAATTTTTATATGAATTATTACAATTGTACTTAATTACAGTTGGTTGAAATTGATTTGTACACTCCAATATATTATCCAACTATTTATTTTTATTTTATTTTTTTTTGGTTTAGAAATCAGTCAAATCACTATCTACCCCTATTTAGTTCATAATTAATATGTACGGTTTTAAAAATTGTCTAATTTTCTTTGAGTAAAATTACATTAAACACCCTTACAATACAATTCTCACTCACAAGCAATCTTGATGTTGCAAATGTTACATTACAAACACTCAATAATTACTACTAGATAGAAAGTTGGAGTTCAAATCCAACATCATGCTATCGAAACACTAACTGCTATACATGTATAAGAAAATAAGAGTATAACTTCACCTACTAATTATACCTTATACCTTTCGATGTGATGATAAGTACATAATCTTAATCATTGATATCACGGATCTTTGGGCGGAGGGCATTGAAATGTGAGGAAACCATTGTAGCATGGTCTTTTTACCAAACTTATTTTGACTTATTAAAAAAATTAAAAAATCTCTAAACCGCCCATTTGAGTATTTGACAGTTCCAATAATCAGTACCAACAAAAAATATTAAATAGCGATGAAAAAAACCTTAGAAATTGTGTCATACTCATATGATGTATTTAATGCGTCGGCGTCCATCTTCTTTTTCTTTGTCTTACTTTTTTTGGTTTGTAGAGTTGAATATAATGTAATTACTATTAAACTTAGCTTATTTCAACGCATAAAATATAAATCAATATAAATATATAATTTCCCAAGAATGGCATGACATGATTTATACACATAATTAATTCATAGTATGGTATGTATAACTTGTTACAACGAATACTATGAAGACACTTTAAATGTTGACTGTATGATTTAAAAATATATATAATTATACTTGATATAAAATAATTTTGTAAGTTTATAAAAAAAAAAAATAGATTCATGAAAACAACACTGTAAGTTCATAACAGTGACACCAATTGGTCAATTATCACATAAATATATGGTTTTCTATTTCTTTTTGTATAAATAAAATCAATATATAAAAATATATATATCATTGAAATCTTTAAATTCTTATATTGATTTTTTTTCAATATATCATTTTAATACGTGTATGATGACTTGCAATAATTATTTTATAAATATAATAACGTTTTGAATCTGCAATAGTAGCTTAATAAACATCCAGCAGTGATTTTATCAATGTACAATAGTTATTTCATAAACCTATAATGACTTTATAAAGTACATATGATATTGATTTTATAAACTTACATAAGTAACTTTAAAAACGTATAGATTCATTAAAGAATTGATGAAAAAATATCAATATGGGTTTGCCATCATCCATTTAAAGACGATCTCAATTAGAGTCTTTTGTGATATACTTTTTATAAATTAATTTCATTTGTAAACAAAAGGGAAAAAGAGAATAAATGAATTTTAGTTGGAAAAAATAGGTAAGAAATTAGCTAGGGATGATTTGGGTTCATATTATTGGTTAATGATGGTGCATTGACCAAAAAATTTCACTATCTACCTGATAAGTGATAATATATGAATCATATTTGACTAAATAGTATAAGTTCTTTTTTTAACATAGGGTGGTGTCAACTAGTTCAGGTAACCAAACAAGTTTATATATATTGCATACATCTGTTTTAACCAAATACATAAATCTAACATTCCTTATAATATAACATTCTCAACAATTCAACATTCCTAAGGTAATTTAACATTCCTTGAACCAAACGTCCCTCCTTAACTGGTTCATGATATAAGTATTGCTGAATCATATCCTAGTCAACTACCCGACATAGTTACAAACTTTAGAATACAATAATACATGGTACGATCCACTTTAATTAATGCTATATATACTAATGTATTTACGTATTCAAATAAAATGTACTATGTATCCATCCACCGGTCCAATATTGAATAATCAAACAAAACTTTCCCATACCGGCCACTTGACGTGTATATATATATAGACTTATAGAGTAGCATTACGTGTTCTATCTAAGAGCGAGGGAGACACAAAAATAAGAAAGCACTTGAAGATCAGATCAGATCAGAGGCAGAAATTAAGCGGCGAATTGAAAGAATGGTGTGCTTTTGCTTCTTGGTGGATCAGAAGAGGATGATGCGGCGGAGCAAGCCGGTGGCCGGTATGTGCTCCCGCTGCGGCAGCGGCGCCAAAGTGGCCGACATGACGACGGCGACAAGGTTCTGTTATATTCCCTTTTATCGCAAGTCATGGAAGGCTATTGTCTGCACTTTCTGCGGTTCCATTCTTAAATCCTACACCTAAAACCACACTTCTTCCCATCCTGCCCTTTCGTCTCCACCGGATATATTTGATCATCTATTTACTCACTTTCTTATGCTAAGCTAATTGTATATATACTTAATCTGTACGTACGTGTTGCTTATTCACGACGGTTAAGTAGTTGTACGTTCAAACTGTTTGTTTAGAAATGAGTGAAGAAGCCTGCACGGATAACTCAATTAGTTTCTGGGTAATAGAGGATGATGAACAATGTCTAATCTTCAGTTATTTTGATCTTGAAAATATCATACTTCTGATTTTGATTTTGATTTTTATTTTTTTTTGTTGACAACGTATGAAATGGACAAATGGTAGGTGTACGGTGTTCCCTTAGAAATTACGTAGAACATGTGATATCCTCCGTGTTTTCTAATTGGTATACTTAGGTGAATCATGAATGTTGTGCTGCAGGGAAAAGAACAATCATGCTAGATTTCTTTTTTTGTTTGAGTACTGCTAAATCTATTACAATGCAGTATCTGTTCATAATTACTTTCTCAACTGAATCACAAAGAGTCAATATCGTCTTCACTAAGACTCAAACCCATCCCTTTCATATGGGAGTGCAATCGGATGCCACCACACCACAAGGTCTGGCAATCATGTTAGATTAATCAAATTACTCCTAAAAAATTAATTAATATCTTGTGCATAGGAATTATACTCATTTACTACTATGTTGTGCTATAGTGACCATACCTCTGAATTTCTGATACTATTCGAAATGGGTAGTCACAGATCAAACATTAGTAGTGAGGGCATTAATAAATAAATTTTTGTAAATAAATTTTTATTGTATCGTTTAGGAAAAAAATATTATAATTTTGCAAGGTGATGAGCAACTGCATATGAGATTTATTAGCACAAATCAAAGAATGGGTTATGTACAAAGCTGGGCATGCATAGAATATAAAGACCAAAAAGATCAGACAAACTTGCATGTAATTAGCCAGCCACAAAAATAAATTAAATACAATGAAAACTAGTCATTTTCTCAAAGTAAAATTGATGAGGTATAGATCGACCCAGCTGTTTAATTTAGCCAAAAACACATAGGCATTGCACAGTGTAACCATAAACTCCAATTCAATTATAACCAAACATCATTCAATTTTAATTTCAGTTCCCAATAAATTCAACTATTCAATAAAACCAATTGTTACTATTTAAAAAAAAAAAAAAAAAAAAAAAAAAAAAAAAAAAAAAACTTATGTGAGCTGCAAACATGCCATATTGAGTTTTTTTTTTTTTTTTTTTTTGAAAAGACATGCCATATTGAGTTTTCTTCTTTTAGATTGTATCTTTTCTTTATTAAATATTTATGTATTTAGAAAAAAGTTAATAAATACTTTTTTGGTCTAATTTAAAAGAGAAAAATTACACTTACGAGGAAAATAATATCGTTTTGGTGAAAAATAATACCACTTTGAGGTAACAACATCATTTTGGAAAAATCACAAAAGTTTAAATGAAAAAGGGTTTGCATCATTTAGGGGGGAAATAATATCTTTTTAGTGAAACAAAAAAAAAAATGACTTCAAATTAAAACATTACAAGAAAATAGTAAAATAACAATAGATTTAATATTGAATTAAATAACTACAACTTAAATACTTACCTATTCTAGTGTTTTACCTATAGAAATTCGTTGGTAACTTAAATACCTACAAATTTCAATAATTTACCTACATGTTTTTTTTAGTAAATTTTATTATTATTTTTTTTTTTGTAAAAATAGTATTGTTTCAAAAAATGAAAAAGACTTGCATCACTTAGGAGAAAATTAACGTTATAATTTTGGAGAAAAACAACATTATAGCTTTGGGATAAAATGACTTCATTTCAACAAAAGTTTAAATAAAAAAAAAACTGTAACATTTTTGTAAATATACATAAGTTCACTAAAATCTGTACAACTCACCATCCCTCGTCGTCGGCCGTCCACTCGGGTGGTCCAACACAACAAGCCGGACCGAGCTAGGGCCGTCTGTTTCTGGAGGATGGCCTAGGGGTTGGGGCCGTGGACTAAGACATACATGGGGTCAGGGGTGCCAGTCTGCACACTACGGCCCAAGCGCACCACCTTTCTACTCCATGTTTTATTTGGATCTTGCTCCATACCGTTTCTAGCCAAGACCACCTTCACTGACAAATTATATTGTGGACAATGATCCACATTGCAATATGAACTATGAATAAATATACATTTTTAATATACTGAATGTACATTATTTGTGTACTAACCAAATAAAATACCTTCAAATTAAAAGAATGAACCTTTAAAAGAATGAACCTTTAATGTATTAAAATGTACATGTAGTATAATAAAAATATATATTATGTCAATGGTCCATGGTCCATATTGTACTTGCTTAAATGGATTCCCCTCTAGCCAAACACAAGCCCCCATTACTTGCCTAAATGGACTTCTTTTCTTAAGCATTGCACTATAGCACTGTGTACTTTACGCCTTACCACAATTTAGCCTCAAAACTTTCTTCTCTTTTTCACTTTACACCCCATCACTTCCATCTTTTTGCACTGCCCCCCCCCCCCCCCCCC
>CP025644.1:20269512-20279622 GCA_003576665.1 Ipomoea trifida | reverse complement strand
CCCCACTTTATTTCTCGACTCATTTTAAGCCCATGAAACAATGCCCCTAATCTCCAATTATTTCCAAACTTAATTAACCATCGGAGATCTCCCTACCCAATTGACATTAAGCCCATGCCTAGTGGCTCTATCAATTACAATATCTAAAATGGGAAAAGTAATCAAATTAAATTACCTTGATGAGATGCATAATATCAAAATATATATATTTTATTTTAATTAATTATTTAAATTAAAAAAATTACTTATTACTTAGAGGTAACATGTTAATTAACTTAATTGCATACACTAGTACAAAAAGATCATTTGCATACACTAGTAAAAATAAGAAGTTAAAATGTCTAATTAGAACTTTTCTAAGTTCAAGGGCTAATTTCATTTTAACCTATAATTGAAGGGTCTATTTGAGCCTTATCCATTAATAAAAAAAACAGATGGATTGTGTCATTGAACAATTAATTATGGCCAATTTGAACAATGAAAAAATAGCAAATCGTGATCGAATTAAATAAACTAGCGATGTGCGTGTGTCATCTAATTTAAAGAATTTGAACAAGCGTATGTAAACACAAAGTTGAGATTGAAGTGAAAAACATTGGGTTTGACCAGCCGCCGACTTTACATATGAACCCCGCTGCCTACAATAAACATTTTCAACACGAACTACCATGAGAAAAAATCTGGAAGGAAACATTAATGAGGCTTTGATTAGGTCAGTTCGATCTTGTGCTTTAAGAAATATTCGTTAATGATATAAAAGCAACATAACATTGATGAATCAAATTAGAAATTTGTGTCTACTATGAATTTTAAATTAAACAGTATGATGTTTCAGTCACATAATAATTAATACCATAATTTAAGGGTTGTTAATTAAGGATATAAATATTGTTAAAGAAAACTATATTAATGATTATTTTTAATGGACAAGGTCTACAATAAAATGGATAATATAAAAATTATTTAAAATTCATCACTGTAAAAATTTTATAAAGTCCATAAAATTTTTATTGAATACACCTCTTATAGGGTGTTTGGTTGGAAGGAAGAAATTAGGGGGAAATGAACGTAATTCAGTGAAAAAAGAATATGGTGGAATAAAGTAGAAATTCAAATTACATTGTTTGGAGGCAAGAATAGAATTTATAGAATTGAAAAGAAAAAACTAAAATGCCCTTGGTAATAATAATAAAGATAATAATCATCAAGGGTGATGTAATTTCATATTGTTTTACTTTTTCATATTGCACCGAATTAAAATTCATAGGGAGCCTTTTGAGTTCCTATTTTTTAAATGGAGAGAATTGTAATTCCTTCTAACCAAACATCATAATTGAGGAACTCAACGAATTAGGTTATAATTGTAATTCAATTCCATCCCACCAATAGTTAGTCTTTCTGAGTGGCGGAGCTAGCCATTATATTGATTAGGTCAATATTGTTAATTTAATATTGTTTCATAATTTATAATTCCTTTATGAAATTTCATATATATGCCATAGAATGTTTTCTTTTAAATCTACTTAAATTTGAGCAAATTTTGCACATCTTTCCCTACATTTTTGTGTACAGTTTTGTCAAATAAATGTTGATTTTCATTTAAAATATCTCTCCATTTACTGCATTAAAAAAAAAACCAAAAAAGAAAAAAAAAAGAAAAAAAAAAAAGAAGCACAAGTCTAAATTGAAACTAAATATTTTAATGATATAAAAATTAATGATTAAATTAGTAGAGCTTATTGTTTATTTTAAATTACAAATAAACTATAAACTTTGTTTGATCAAATATAGAGAGTTTAAAATAATAGTTTATTTTGTAACGCTACTTGAACTAGCGTTTCGAAATTAAATAAGCTATTGATCTTTAATCTTTATTAATTTATATTATTATAAAACTGACACTATTTACTTTTGATTAATTAAAACACGAATATCTCAGTTTGTCATTTTATGTTTTTTTTTTTCACTTATCCATGTATTCAATATCTAAATATATCAATCACTTTAATTTTAATCCATTAACGTATTAGTTACTAGCTAATTTTTCAACTTTGCATTCAACTAGCTTTTCAGCAAGGTGTGCCAAGTACTATCTAAATCCCAAAAGACTTTAATTATTTTCTTGAACTAACTTTTAAAATTATTTAATTTTAAAAAATTATCAAAGTAATCGCAATAAAGCCTTTAATTTGTCAAATTTATTTGTAGCTTATTTTAAGTTTGAGTTGTAAATTACTATGGAAAAAAAAAAAAGTGACTTTGTGATTTCGATCGATTGCAAATAAATAGAGTTTGAAACAGAGTTTGTGTCAATATCTTTACAAAATTAAAGTAAATGGACTAAATTGCATAAAATCCTTTTACTTAAAATCTTGTTTTTGTCGTTTCTTGCATTGTATGATCATTTATAAATTGTTTTATTTGATTAATGTGGTTGGATTAGCATATGTGTGCCGCGTGTATATATGGTACCATTTGAATTTACATGAGTGTTGCATGTGTATATGGTTGCGTGGTCTTAATTCATTGGTTGTTGAGGTGAAGCAATTTCCATGGCGGACACATGCATTTTAATGTTAGGGGGAAGATTGAGACTTGGTATTAATTAAGGACAGACACTTGCATGCATTATATTGATTTGTCAATTTTAATTTTGAATTGAATTGGTTCTTTCATATTGAGCCAATGAACCTGACCCGGCATACAAGTTCATTTATCCCGCCATCTATTTCGACATTTTCCCCTTTCGATACATACCTACAAGGAGTACCGCGTCAATCGCATGCATTGACGTTTTTATTTGATCTTTGTTGACTTCTGCACCAAAGGCACATTGCTTTGGTCAACATCATGATTTTAAAATTTTTATTATAATATGCTTACTTAATGTTGATAGCTAAATAAAATTTGATTCACGCTTATGGTGTGCTTTTTTGTCAATGACCTTGTAGTCTAGTGTAAGAATTGACTCTCCCAAATGAGAGGTCATGGGTCGTTCGAGCTTCAGTGGGAGAGGTATTGACTCTTTGTGCTTCAGTAGGTTGAGAAAGTAATTATGAACAGATACTATATTATAACAGAATCAGTAGTACTAAAAAATGGTGTGTTTGTTTAATGAGTTTAGACACAAAGAATGAGAATGAAAGTTAATAGACATTGTTTGGTTGAAACCTTTTTAAAAAATGGCGTGAGGTCAATCATGACCTCCTGGACCAAGCCTCGGATCCAAGGGTTCACGCTGGTGGTCACGACGTACCAGCTTGACCCCAGGATCTGCGACCTGGTATAGCACCTCACGATGGAGGTCACGGTGTGGCTTCCATCGTGAGTGCTAGGCCCTGGTTTCGAATGTTTGGACCTCATGTTGGACGTGACTACCAACATGACTCCAAGAATCAGGGACCTGCACCGTGATGTCATGATGGGAAGCACGCCATGAGTCCCATCGTGACCATCTCAAAAAACTTTTTGTACTCTCGTCTTTGCTCGCTTGATATATCCTTGTGATTCGATGCTCTCCCATCTCCGTTTTGCACCTCAATCATTGCCTCATTAATTATCTTCTACAATTGTTCTCCTTCTATGCTTGCTTACGTCTTTAATTTCCCCAATATTTTCTTCCTACAATAAAAAACATACCAAATTAAGCATTGTTCTACCATCTTTTCCCTAACATTTAAGCAACAACAAGCATATATGAAGCACAAATATAAGCCATTTTGTGGCTTATCAATTTTCTTTGTAGGATTGGTATGCTTGTTGAATTGCTTTCAGATTGCTTATATTTTGTTAGAATATATTATGTTAAATGTGTAATTGTGTTAAATGTTTTGAATTATTGGATGGCATCATATCGGATTGTGTTAATGGTAGAATTTTATGTTATAAATTTATAATTTCACTATACAGGGAGTTAGTATATAATAAAATCATATATATTTTAAAAAAGTATACAATATGCGTTGGTACCTACTAGGTACAAACTAATAAGACTCCATTGTGTTTTAATTCAAACGATCCTCTAAAACGGTTGGGCCAATCAAGATTTCAAAATTAACTATTCTAGTCCCTCAACTTAACTTTTATCTAAAAATATTAACTTCGAAAAAGTTTTACTATTCAGTATCTCTCTAAAATTTTTACTCATTCAGAGTTACCATATTTTATTTTATTTTTTGAAAACAGGTTACCATATTTAATTTGGGACAAATGTTACTTAAATCTAGAGGTGTTAAATAGGCAGGTTTGGACATGTCCGATCTGGCCTGCCACTAGCCTATTTATTTTTTAGACTAGGTCGGCCTAGTCTAATTAAAGTTCGAACTGGACTTGGCCCAATCTAAAAATAAAAAAATAGATTAAAAAAATATTAAGAATTTGATTAATTTAATTTATGTATTCCTTCTAAATTAGTTTTACAAGTTCACATATTTATTTTCAACTATTTAACTTAAGAAATATTACAAGAAAATAAAGAAATCAATAATTAATAATGTAATACCATTAATAAGAATAAGTTTACAAATTTTGGGAGCAAAGTTTACAAATTACAACTACTAAGTAGTAAAAGTAATTTTCTCAATTTGAAACAAATAAAATTTGAACTTTAAAATATTTTAAGGAAGTAATTACTAATTAGTATTCTAGTTAGGCAATTAAATAGATAAATAGTAAATACGACAATACGTAAGAATTTAATAGACATAAATATATGAAAATTCAACTATATTATTATATTGTACATTTTAATATATTTATATTTTTAATTTTTTTTATTTAAATTCATAATAATAAAAATTTTTCCGTGCACCGCACGGGTAAAACACTAGTTTTAATAAATAGACTGGATTGGATGGGCCCAAATGGATCGAGCTTGGAGTGGACTTCGGGCTAATCTGTCGGTTTGACAACTCTACTTAAATCAAATTAGATAAAATTAATTAAAGAAATTATCGGTGAAACACTATAATGTAATAAGTTACACAATTCATCCATCACTGGCTTTGCAGTTTGCCTTATTAATCAAAATGAAAAAGCAATGCAGAACTTAGAATTGGTTTATCTCAAAAAAAAAAACTTAGAATTGGTTGATCCACAATAACTATTATTTCCTGCAAACAATTCCATTGCCGCTGTTTAATCCCCCGGAGCAATCCAAGGCGCCGCCGTAGCTTTTCACAGCCGGATATTCATCCAAAACCCCCGCAGCCGGAGAGAAAATGCAGAGTTTACACTCCGGCGACAAAAGCGACGCAGTCCGGTACTTGTCTTCTCCTCCGACAACGGGCATTGCAACGCCCGGTTTAGCCGGGTTTTCAAAATCCGGCCGGTACGTCCTCCCCAGCACGCCTTCTACCCTATCCGACAGGGCGAAGAATCTAAACTGAACTTCCAAATGAGCAAAGCAATCGTCGGACGGAATCTGGTAGTTATGCACTCTGTCGTCTTCCTTAGTAACGGGTACAACGTTGACCGAAATCTCCGCGGTTTCCGCGAGCGTGATGAGGGCGCTGTTCGCGGCCGATGTTCTTTCAACCTTAATGCTCCTGTCCGAGGATTCCCATGATGACGTGTAATCTTGGGGGATGGGTAGTTGGAAGCCGTTGTGGGAAAAGGTGAGGTGATCGATTTGGGGGTCCCATTTTGTGGCCTTTGTGGCCTCGACGGAGAAGGTGTGGCCGTTAAAGAGGATTCCCAGGGCCTGAATCCACGTGTAGTCTCGCGGCCGGCCGGCGGGTCTTAGGCCGATGAAATGGGCGTTGATTTGGAGGTTATAATCGGAAACCAAGGTGAAATGTTGGTTTCTCTTGCCGTGGAAGTAGAAGACGATTCCATCCCCGCCGATGAATCGCGGGTCCAAGCATGCTGCTCCCGGGCTATTGCAATTCGGCTTCCTGTCTGCACAAATAAAAATAAAATCAAACAAATGGCATAAAATTTAATTGTTATAATACCCTACACCAGTTCACTTTACATTGTGAATCTTCGTCTAAAACAATATTTATTATATGTTTACAGTTAACATGTAGTTTCACCCTCCTATAATTATTAAGTATCTATAGTTAATAAATTATATACTACCAATTAACCTATTATCTGATTTTAATTTATTTCAGGAGCAGATCCGAAGTGGGGTACGTCGTGGGGAGGCTTGGGGCAGTTACCCGCCCCGCACCCCCTAGGGGCCCTTGTGTGTGTGTATAGTAAATGTTTACATATAACTAAGTAATATTGTCATATAGATATGAAAATTTCTGGCTTGCCCAATTTATAGTTACATATAATATGTTAATGATAAAAAGATAATGAAACATGATTTGAATATCATTTTGAACCAGAATTCACAATGAAAGATCAACTTTGATCTATTGTATAACTTGCCCGTAAAATCATTTCAAGGAATCCGACAAAGTATTCATCAAAACCAACTTGGTCTGCGTGAGTAGCTATACACTCTCATTCCTCTAGAGATGTCAAGAGTTCATAAGCACCTCGTATGAAAAAATCAATATGACTAACACTTTGCTCCTTAATTGAGCCAGGCGGGTACAAACAGGACTTGATATGAATATGATCGATATGAGCTTATGACCAGCATTTTATCCCCTTAATTATGCCTACTCAAAACACATCATATTCTAACCAAAAACAAAAAAAAAAAACAAAAAAACATGAGCATAGATAAATGCAAAAAGGCTTACTCCGACACTGAGGTTGGCAGAGAGGAGAATTGCAGTCGAGGTAACAAACTTTTGATGCAGAGGTAGAAGGTGTTGTGGAAGGGCATTCGGCGGGGCAATAGAGGTGCTTCAGAAAGCAAGGGCTCTTCTTGCTCTTGCAGGTTATACTGTTTCCATTTATGCTTACTGCTAAAAGGACTACCACACTACATACCAACAACCCGTACTTATTGCTTCTTATTCTCATCATCTTCTCTATATGCAAGATATATATGAGCTTAAATTAGTTTGATGCCAATACACTATAACGCACTCCTATATATATATACACTTTGTTTGACCAGCCCCGAGCTTACGAGTTACGAAACCAACAAGACTTTTGTGACAAATTAACCTCACTTGGGAGTTGGGAAGTACCTTAAAAAAATGTCTTTTTAAACAAAAAAAAAAAAATCTTATTGCTCCATTTGACTTCGCTATAAGCCTTCCGCAGTTCCGCCTGTAGATTCTCTCTTGTTTCCATGCTATTTTTCAACTCAGATTTGTAGCATTCAATAATTAGCAACTTCAGATCCATGCTTAAATGTTTTTCTTTAAATCACATTTTTTTTTATTCAAAGGCGGATCTAAGAATTTTTCTTGACGGTGTGAACTTCAAATGAATTCAAAAATATAGAAAAAGCTAAAATAAAAGCTAGTTTTGTTGGCCGTTCTTATATCGTGGACCGCGGTCCCAAAATGACGTCGTTTCAGTAAGTGGGAGACGGAGTCCGTAATTGACACTACAGTTCATCTCAAAAGATACTGCCTTACATTTGTTTTGATATTATCGAATGAAACTGTAGTTATATCGAAATGTAATCGTAGTTGTGTTGAAATGTAACTGCAGTGTATATGAACTGATACTAAATAACAGTTTCACATTTGTGTTTTATATTATCAAATGAAACTGTAGTTATATCAAAATGTAACTGTAGTTGTGTTGAAATGTAACTGCAGTCTATATGAACTGATACTGAATAATAGTTTCACATTTGTGTTTATATATTATCGAATGAAACTGTAGTTATATCAAAATGTAATTGTAGTTGTGTTGAAATGTAACTACAGTGTATATGAATTGAAAGTGAGTCACGAGAATTCATCCGTCTGTTTTCATTAATCAAAACGACGTCGTTTTGATGTGCGGTCCACAATGCATTGTGGACCACGATCCACGATATAATTTGCGTTTTGTTGGTGGGGCTTAATCTCATGACATATAGTATCAAATTTTAAGGAACAATCAACTAAACTACCTAAATATATCTAATAACTTATATATATAACGGTTCAAATATGGATCGTGGGCTTAGGTGCAGTTGTGCGGTGAGATGAGAGCCATTGATCTTGTTAAATTCAACATCCAAGATTAACAATGATTAAAAAAAACGCGGTGACAATTTGATAATTTTCTGTATTGGTCAAACATAGGTGCGTGTTTTCCTTCTTTAAGTACATGGTTTCTGTCCTTAAGTCAGTTCTTCAGTGAGAACTTAATGTGTGTTTTTTATGAAACTTAAGCTGCGTCGATCTAAAGCTTTAGGTGTGTTGTTTTACTTCTTAAGGTGCGTGGTTTGTATAGTTAAGGTGCATCAGTTGTTGAAACTTAAGAAGCGTCGATTTAAAGCTTTAAATGCGTGATTTTCCTTCTTAAGGTGCACGATTATTTTCTTCTTTAAGGTGTGTGATTTCTGTACTTATTTATCAAAATGAAATTATTTTATTATTGTTTGTCCGTAAAAGTGAGGAAGAAGAATTCAAAGTTACATGTAATAAAGCTCGAATATAAATGCGATGAACCGACATTAACTCACAAATATCGATATGACAAGTGACAACTTAACAATGCGATGGAATTCCAAGATGAAACATATATGATTATAGTCTCCACTACGTATGTAACAGGATTCTTGCCTATGTTTCCGGCCGAAACGTATGACATTGTTTAACAGTAGCATGTGATTCAATTGATTAACGTTCACTGCACGACCTGGAATTCATTAATTCCTCTTCTCTTTCTTTTTTTTTAAGACAAAAACATGTAGTCCAAAGCGTGTAGCTTGTACCGAATAAATCCCAACCACATGGAGATAAATTAGTTTATGTTATAATAATTGATTGATTCAAACCAAGGTTAATAGGTCACTCTCGTTGAGAATCAAATTTATAAATCTGTGGTTATCAACTCAACAGTTTGACCAACCTTTGATCCTTTAATTAAATTCCTTTGTTAGATACAATTAAATTACTTAATGAAATTATGACTTTCCTATTCCATCTACAATTTCCGTGACTATTGAATACAAATTGAAATAAAATTTTTTATTTAATGGCTATGTTTGGCAAACCTAACTGAAAAAGTAGCTCAAAGGTGAAAAGCTATAAGTAGAAGCTGAAATCTAAAAAGCTGTTAAGCTAGTTGTTATGCTTAAAAGTGTTTGGTAAACTTAACTTTTTGATAAGTTGATAAATGTAAAAGACTAAACGGGTATCTTCATAAAATTTAAATAATTTAAATTTAAATAGGTTTGTTTACATATTAAAATATAAAATAATGAAATCAATATATTTTAATATTTTAATAAAATATAAAGTAAGAACATATATTTAAAAATATATAAAGTAAAACAAAATGTTTATGGTTCATAAAATTAGTTCATACAAAAATTAATGTTCAAACGCACAAATGTCAAATTAAAATTACAACCAAACATATTGAAGAGAAAAGACAAAAAAAAAAAAATTAATTGGGAGGGGTAAAGAATGTCATTTATTTAAAATAATAAGGATAAAGATGGAAAAAAAAAAAAGCCAAATAGAATGTACGAAGATATCGCCCAAAGTGGACCCAAATAAGTATTGTTGGTTCCACCGGAAACCAGGGCACGACACCAATGAATGCATGATCCTCAAGCAACAAATAGAAGAACTCATCCAAAGAGGATACCTCAGCCAATTCGTCAAGAGGCCGCGACAAAGGCACATTCTAAGCAACGTCTGGAAGAAGAAGAGTAGCTCTGGGCCATCCACTTCGGAACACGCAAGAGGGAGCTCAACCAGCTCACCAAAGAGGAGGAGAAAGAGCTAGATGACCCCCACTCCCAAAAGAAGCAAGTCATTCATGTTATCTTTGGGGGGCCAGAGAGGGAAGACACACCGATCGAGAAAAAGAAATGGACTAGGAGCCTCTATGTAGGTGAGGTGGTCCGACCTTCACTGATGATGACCTTCTCGATGGTCCCCTTCCACACCGTGATGCCTTGGTGATAAAGGTGGATATCAACAGTGTGATTGTGCATCAGGTGCTGGTGGACACTATAAGTTCAGTCAATGTCATGTATTATGACACATTTACTCATTTTACTACTGTTCGCGAGAGGGCGGGGGG
>CP025644.1:20233349-20269477 GCA_003576665.1 Ipomoea trifida | reverse complement strand
CTCCCGGGCGAAATTGCAACGGACAAAATTACACAACTTCAAATTCGAAGGCCGATCTCATGGTCGACTCCTTAGCCCACCTTATTTAAGCAGCCAATTCCCTAAGGGCGGTATAGGGTTCGACCCAACCTATCGTTGAACGGGCGGGTCTTTAAGTCTAAAAGCCAAAGGATTCGACTTAAAACGACTAAACACCCTATGGGCGATACGAGATCTGACCTCGCCTATCACCGAATGGAAGGGTCTCTAAACTTAAGGCAGAATGGCCTCGACTTAGAAAAACTAAACCCCTAGGGTCGATACGTGGTCCGACCTCGCCTACTAGGGGTGAGAAAACGGTCGATCGGTTAGATAATCGACTGAAAAATTGACCGTGATTTTTTACACTTGTAATAGATCGAAATCGACTGAAGGTGGTTCTAAAACCGACCG
The DNA here is from genome assembly GCA_003576665.1 of Ipomoea trifida. Classification (NCBI taxonomy): domain Eukaryota; kingdom Viridiplantae; phylum Streptophyta; class Magnoliopsida; order Solanales; family Convolvulaceae; genus Ipomoea; species Ipomoea trifida. The sequence continues at coordinate 20,269,045 of CP025644.1, read as the reverse complement.
AAAACTGATCGTCAGTTTTCGATCGATTTTGGTTGGTTACCAAAAAACCGACCTCAAACAAAGTATGCAATACTTCAAGTAAATTACAAATGCCAATGCCCAAAGTCAAGATACAAAATATGAAATCCAAAATAGCAAATGATAGTATGATACACACTACCAAGTCTAAATTTCTTCAAGTAAATTAAACACTTACACACTGGCAGAGTAGCAGTATTGCAGTAACTAAATTTTAATTAAAAGTTTGACTAGGAGTCCGGCGTCCAGTGAGGGCGTGAGGTTGAGGAGCGATGGAGAAGCCTTCAAGCATAAGCCAGAGGGCGTGAGGGAGTGACAGCAGACCGCTTAACTGGAGTTCACTAACGTCGCTGAGGGTGGAAACTGTGCCATCGTAGAATCGTGGAAGCTGGAAGTCGTGAAGCCGAAGTGGAGAAGCCAAGAAGCGAAGTCGCAATCTTGCGGAGAAGGTCCATTAGTCTAGAGACTACTCAGATTAGAGAGGCAATACAAATTTTGATTTAATTGATTTTAGGATTAGGCTATGACTAATTAAAAATGGGCTTATTAGCTTAATGGATTGACTCTCACATTTGGGCCTCTGGTAGTTTCGATCATCGAACTCCAATAACTGCAAAATAACCGAAATATCAAAAAATCAAATTTTTTTCAAAGATTAATAACCAAAACCGACCAATAACCGAATTTTTCCGTCAATTCATTTATCGGTTATTGATCGGTTAACCGATATTTTGCTCACCCCTATCGCCTACCACCGACTTAGAATGACTGAACACCCTAAAGATGATATGAGATTTAATCTCGCCTACCATCGGACGAGTGTGCTAAGGGCCTAGGGTTGAGGTACCTTGGCCTAACGCCAACACAAAAAGCAAACGATAAGGACAAAAGCAAAGAAAGAAAATACAAAAGACAAAAGCAATGACGAAACAAAAAAGCAAGCACGAGAGAGTGTAGCCGACCCCTTAGGCTCGGCCGAACTCATGATCTTGGCCGACCTTGAGGACTCAACTGACCTCGTGAACTTGGTGGACCCCGTGGGCTCGGCCAACCTTGAGGATTCAACTGACCTCGGGGAGCCAACCATGCGAGCTCCGTCGCGCTTGGCCAACCCGCTTGGGTAACTGACTTCTTCTAGATGGGTTTCGTGCCCTTCATAAGGTTTGAGCTTCAAGACTCAAGTCGAGGGATGCCTTAACCAGGTTTGAGCTTACAAACTTCGGGCACAGTTAAAACACTTAAGGTTTGGGAAAACTTCATACGCGTGGACCATTCAAGCAAGCTAAGGAAATATTCTAAGGATGCAAAAGGGAAATCATAGTCCATTCAACGACGAAACAAGTAGTGTAAGCAAGGTAGTATGTGCTACCTACTGAAGCAAGATACAAAGTGTTCGAAGCAAACAACTGAAAAAAAACAATAAGTGAAATAAAACTACTAAGGATCACGACCCTCCGCATTCGCCGCCTGAATGGGGTCAACCATACCATCGGGAATATGAACATGCTCTAAATAAGTGTCAGTCTGAGGGTCGTGGGAGAGGTCCGGAAGCAAAAAGTTTAGTTCCTGAAGCGTAAGTTGAAGACAAACAAGTCTCAACTCCTACCACCTCCGTAGGCTCGACTGGAGCCTCGGGGTCCGCAAACTCTTTGGGAAGACCCCACGCCTCGGGATCAAAGGCCTCATTTCTACGGCGTAGGGCCGAGTAAATCTCACGCTACATGGGGTATACTCACCGATATCATACATAAAGAAACTATCCTCGGCCACGCGCTCTCTCCGGGTGGTAGTGCTCTTCAAACTCTGGAATGCTTCCTCTATGTGCTCCACAATGAAGGTCTTCACATCTCCCTTAAAGGTTTCAGAACCCTGGTAGCGCGTCAACACTGAGGCGAGGGCCTCCTCGTGCGCCTTCTTCTCACGAGCCTGCAAAGCAACTAGCTGATCATATCTACTCCTCCAATCTTGTAGCTTGGACTCCAACTCCAAGTGTGCCTTAATCTCGGCCTCTAACTGGGCTCGGGTGGTCTCCAAAGCGATTTAGGTAGTCCCCAAGGCATCACCCATGGCAGCGTAACGAACAAAAGCCTGCATAAGAGCACGAAGGTGAGAAACATGAATAAGCAGTAGGTATGAGTTACAAACAAAGGCATATCTCTAGCATGGGGCGATAGTCCGTGCGGCCCCGGCACAAGTCCACGTCACGGGGCGAGAGAAGGCTCCTTGCAACAACCTCCAAAGGGACATCCTCGCAGATGAGTGAGAAAACGAAAGAGGGAGATCGATAGGCCATCCCAATGGTGTGGTCGAAGTAGTAAGTGGCGGGAGGACCGGAACAACAGGGTCAGTCGGTAGCGCCAAGGGGTCAACCGTGGTAGATACCGAGCTATGTCTCATGTCTCGGCTACGCAAGGATGGAACACGGGATGTCAGGGGGGGCGTGGCTGCTCTCCCCCGTCATCGGTCTCTTGCCGATATTCCTCAAGCGACATGCAATGTCTGCACAACTCTTTTGGGGCTCGGCCATATCTGGTACAAGTAATAGTTAAGCACCAACTACTCAGCCGTGGTGGAAAAAGAGAGAGAGGTAAGGAACAAACCATGAAGCTCTGAGTGAGAAGTAGAGCGAGGCGATGGTGACTCCCGCAACTCACCCAAATCATCCTCAGAGTCATCTTCTTCCCTTGAAGAGACCTCCATGACCTCTGTCACTATGACCCGAGGAGGGGGTGAGGGGCCCCGTTTACAACCAACCTCATCCAAAGCCTCGCGGGTAACCAAGGCATTGGTACTAATAGTGTTCTCATCATTCAGGAACAACTTAAGGTGCTCGACAAGCTTAGCCGTATCAATAGGGAGCCTATGCTTGTAAAAGTACCCTCCCCGAGGCACTTGGAAGGGAAGAGTTGGACTAGTAGAAACAAAGAAAACTTGGGTTTCCAATGTTTTTAGAAGCCCTTGATAAGTCAACGCTTTAACATGGCTTCCTGAGCTCAGTTGATTCTTAAGCATTAGTTCTGGATCGAGAGCGGGATGTTTACCTTATTATTATGAAATGAAAAGGAGAAATGGTTTTTTTTTTATGAACTCGCTCATGATGGGTGTTCGTCAAGGATAATTGTAATATCTATCAAGGTTTTAGAGCAGTCTTAAGAGTGGAGTTACAAACCCTAAAGGATGTGCCATTAAATAAGAGGATCAACTTCTATAATTTTATATCAAAAGTTTCAATGGCTGTATAGAATAGACAATGGCTATATAGTATAGATACAAACTTATACATAAAACACATATACAGAGAGAATTTGAATTACCAAAACTTTGGCGCGCACGTTATTGATAACCTAGAGCTTCGCTTCATTTGCAGACGGCAGACCTTGGGGTGTTCATCGTTCTCAGACGGCAGATCTCTGCCCACGAACCTGATACTCATGGAGTTGCAAAACACCATAATTCAAACCCTAATTTCATCAACCAAATATATAAATTTACTCTAATTTCTGCTAAATCGAAGTACGTACTGTGTAAATGTCTTTCTCTCTGTGGATCGCCAGAGTGTGCTGTGTAAGGTTGTGGAGAGAAGACTAGAAGAGGGTAAGGCAGGGTTTATGTATGGGGAGGCAGGTAAAAGTGTAAAACCCTAGTTAATTAAGAGAGAAAAAGGAATTGGGCGGATTAAATTTCGAGACCCGACCCGATTAGTGCCGCCCCGAGAAGGAGGATATGTTCCAAATTTGAATCGATACATTGAATCGGTTCAGTTCCCACTAAAACCACTTTCGTAATGATAATTCCCTCCAATAAAAATGGTTTCTAATTCGCCGAGTTAACTCACCGTGCCGTACCGACAAGCCGCTTGGGAGTGATCATCATTCATTAGTCAAAGCCCTAAAAGCCTCAACAGTTTCTCCAAAATCCAAGTCCGGCACCGAGTTTAAACCCAACGGTACGTAACTCATTTCTCAAATTCTTTCAAAACCTTGTTCGAGTTAAAATTTTGCCCCGTTTTGATCTATGTATAGAGTTGAATTATCGAAAACTTACTGGAAAATCACTTCAATTTGTAAGTTCCATGTTTCGTTACTGAAATAAACCCTTTCTGAGCCCAGGTTGATAAATTCCGTGAAATTAAACTTGGGTTTGGACTTTTCTGCTGAAGACTTGGGTTCTTAGTAGTGGTGTACATTGGAAACGGTTAAGAGAAGCAAAGATTTCTTTGATTCTTTTGGGTTCATTTGGTTATAACGTTTTGAATTTTGTTAAGTCTGAATAGAATTTGGAAGTAGCTTTTTAGGGGTCCTGAATTTGAATTAACAGGTGTGAAGAATGGAGACCCCGGTCTCAGTTTCAGATGGAAAGGTTTCAAGGAGGTCAATGAGAAGGAACGTGAATGTAAAGAATTACAGTGAGAATGTGATGGATGAACTGATAGAGGGGCATTTGGGTGGTTCCAAGAAGAAGAGGATTAGAACAAGGGAGCAGTTGGAGAGAGAGACTGAAAAAGAGGCCATGATAGCACTTTCTTTGGGCTTTCCCATTGATGCTTTGCTTGAGGAGGAAATTAAAGCTGGGGTTGTAACAGAATTGGATGGGAAAGAGCAAAATGATTATATTGTTGTGAGGAACCACATACTCACTAGGTGGAGGCATAATGTTCGGACATGGATTTCCAAAGGGCAGATAAGGGAAACTGTGAGCAATGAGTATGAGCATATAATGTCTGCTGCATATGACTTTCTTTTGTACAATGGATATATAAATTTTGGGGTTTCTCCTTCTATAGTGTCTCAGATTCCTGAGGAGGCAACAGAAGGGTCTGTCATTATTGTTGGTGCTGGACTTGCTGGATTAGCTGCAGCAAGGCAGCTGATGTCATTTGGTTTCAAGGTGGTGGTCCTTGAAGGTCGGAACCGACCTGGGGGCAGAGTTTATACACAGAAAATGGGGCAAAATGGTAACTATGCTGCAGTTGATCTTGGTGGCAGTGTAATAACTGGTATAGATGCAAATCCTCTGGGGGTTTTGGCAAGACAACTTTCCATTCCTCTTCACAAAGTTAGAGATAGGTGCCCTTTGTACCAGCCTGATGGAGCACCCGTGGACGAGACTGTTGATTCTAAAGTTGAACTTATTTTTAACAAGCTGCTTGACAAAGTCACAGAGTTGAGAAAAATAATGGGAGGATTTGCTAATGATATTTCTCTAGGTTCAGTCCTGGAAACACTTAGACAACTATATGCTGTGGCAAGAACTGCAGAGGAGAGACAACTTCTTGACTGGCATTTTGCAAACTTGGAATATGCAAATGCTGGATGCCTCTCAAACCTTTCAGCTTCTCACTGGGATCAAGATGATCCTTATGAAATGGGCGGAGACCATTGCTTGCTTGCTGGTGGAAATTGGAGACTAATCAAAGCACTATGCAAAGGAGTTCCAATTTTTTATGGTAAAACTGTTCAGACAATAAGGTACGGAGATGGAGTTGAAGTCATAGCTGGTGGTCAAGTTTTTCAAGCAGACATGATACTTTGTACTGTTCCTCTTGGGGTTTTAAAGAGAAAATCAATAAGATTTGAACCAGAGTTACCTGATAAGAAGCTTGCAGCAATAGAAAGACTGGGATTTGGATTGTTGAACAAGGTTGCAATGGTATTCCCTTTTGTTTTTTGGGGAGAAGATCTGGATACATTTGGCCGTCTCAACCAGTATAGCCATAGGCGTGGAGAATTCTTTTTATTTTACAGTTACCATACTGTTTCTGGAGGTCCAGTGCTTGTTGCTCTTGTTGCTGGTGATGCTGCACAATTTTTTGAATCTACAGAGCCATCCACCTTGGTCCATCATGTTATGAGTATTCTTAAAGGTATTATTATAAATCTTTGATTAGCAGATTATACTGTTACACAACGATTTCTTAAGTTTGGTAAGAATCATTGGATTTCCATTTTTCTTAATTTCTTTCTGTTTGTTTCAATTGGGTAAACTATAACTTGGCCATTGAACTTCTCCCAATTTCCACTCTTCTCCCAATTTCCACTTGTGCTAAAGCTCATTTTTCCTCCAGATTATGCAAAAACTCTAACTTAATAATGTATGCTTTCAAACCTTATCTGTATTGTGATGCCTTTTTGCCACTTGTAATTCCACATAATATAGGTAGGGAGGGAAAAGTGAATCCCCTTCCCCATATTCTAAGATTGTTAAAGCTTCTACAACCATTATAAGATTAAATATACAAAGGCATATTTCCAACTTAGTTATGTTTCTATTTCTTCTCACCCTTTGGAAAAGTCATATTAGCTAGACAATAACCAAGAAAGCTATGCAAAAAATGATGAGAAATACTCCAGATCTTTTACTTCTTATGAATGATATTGTAAGAGAAGAGATCTTTACGTATTTCTTTTTAAACATATGTATAGCGAGTCCTATATTTATACACAAAAGACACAAGTTGGGCTAGGCCCATCTCTACAACCCTAGGGTTTATATGGTTTATTCAACACTCCCCCTCAAATAGGAGCATATAGATTATATGCAACAAGATTGTTGCAAACATGGCATGTTCTAAGACATCTAAGAGACTTAGTAAGAATATTTGATGATTAATCAGTAGAGTTGACAAAACTTGTCATAATACATCCATATATGATTTTCTCCTTGATGAAATGATAGTAAACCTCTATACACTTGGTCCTCTTATGCCACTAAAGTGAAAGCCTCAATTTCAATCATTATACAAAACTTGTCATAATACATCCATATATGATTTTCTCCTTGATGAAATGATAGTAAACCTCTATACACTTGGTCCTCTTATGCCACTAAAGTGAAAGCCTCAATTTCAATCATTATAGCTTGTCACCACTTTGGATTTCAAAGAGCCTCTTGGGTGGTTTTAGGAATAGACACAAAGGATAAATGTGATATAAAGACAAATAAAATGAGGAGACACGATAGTAGATTAGTAGCTTAGGAAAGAGAATATATGATGAGGATTACCAGCCTTTGTGAAGAGCAATTGGTGCCTCAATAGGAGCAGTCTTTGATGGCGGTGAAGATTGTGGATTCGATATAGGGCAAAAAGATGGTGAGTGAACATGAGCCTCAATAGTCTTTATAAAGGGGATGCCATTTATAAACTTGGGGGGACTAATTCCCTAATACCACTAAAGTGAAAGGCCTCCATTTCAATCATCATAGCCTATCACCAACTCGACACCTTGAATTTGGAAGAGCCTCTCGAGTGATTTTAGGATTAGACACTGAGGATAAATATGATATAAAGGCATAATAAGATGAGGAGACATGATAGCAAGTTAGCAACTTAGAAAAGAGTATATACGATTATAAGGTGAAGATTGCGGGTGGAATATATACCCTTGTGAAGAGTAATCGCATAATCGGTGTCTTAATAAATAATTGATGACGGTGAAGTTTGTGGATCCGTGGCAAGGGAAGAAGATGGCGAGTCAACAAGAGCCTCAATAATCTTTTTAAGGGGATGACATTGATAAACCTAGGGAAATTTGTTTGTAACTTTGTATATGTAAACTTGGTAGAAACTAAACCTAGGGAGATTCTTCAAAAAAAAATCCTAAAATTATATCCCCATAAATCAGTTGAAATTGTTTTTATATAATTAAATACTTATTGTTCTTAGGCCATTTTAATAAGACTTTATGCTACACATTGTTGTAATATTAATCTATAATAAAAAGTAAGCCCAAACAATTAACCTTCTTCTTTCTTTTTTCTTCCTTAAGTACATAAACACTGTACTTTATAATACAAATCATGTAATAGATGTTGAATTAATTATGAAAGATATTTAAAGATAATATTAAATATGAGAGAGAAATATTTGGCTCTTATGTGCTATTTTATTTGACTATAGTTGTTACAAAAATCACATATGGAGAACAAAAGATATTCTAATAGAACGTTTCATCTTTAGAAATGATTGTAGATGAAGTATTAGAGTTAATTCCCTATTTAGGTATTGACTATAATTTGATCACGTTTTGTCCTTAACTTTGATGACAATTCTAGATTTAGTCATCTGTTAACAATTTTGTCTAATCTCCGTAAAATCTTAGGGCTAAAAAGTAAATTACTATTTCCCAACATATTTCCTCTATTAGCAATTTCTTCCATTGAACCTCTTTTCAACACACTTAGACAATTCAATGTGGATTTGAGTGTCGAGTGTTGTGCTTGAATTTGGTTGCTAAAGCAAAATTTGGCATTGGTAGGTGTTCATTGTTGACAAGATAATAATTTACCTTTTAACCCCATCTTCATAAAATCTATAGTGTCATAAAATCAAGGGTAAATTGTTGTCAAATTATCAATCGATGACTAAATCCAAAGCATCATGATTGAGGTATAAATTGGGAATTAAATCTACAGTATTATTAAGGGGATTAAACAACTTTAGAAAGGGTAGCCGGGTAAAAGAGCCTTCTTTTGCCTTTACCATAAGGTGTCTCTCTACAACTCAAACCCATGACCTACAAGTGATAGGTTTACTATTCTACCACTACTACGAGCCTCCCCTTTATTTAAACAACTTTCCAATTATCTCATAAAAGGTCAATATAATTTTGGAGTTATTACATGAAATATTTTGTTCGCTTAAATACGAGTTGCACTTTCTAAAGAAAAAAAAAGTCAGTCTAAATGCCAATACTTATATAGAAGTCGTCGATGTTCAACAAATTTAAACTTAAACACTAAGGTATTTGATAATATATTAATATGTGGAACTTTTTACATCATACAACTTGGTATCATAGTTGAATATAGTAAGGGTGTTTAGGTTACTAGTTCTCTTTTGGGTAGTATGTCAATAAGAAATTTTTGATAATATTGTCCTATTTTCTTGGAGTTGAAGTGCCATTTTTATTATAGTTCATCCTATTTCCTTAAAGGGGCATCATGGACTCATGGGAGACAAAACCATCTTTTGCCTTTTGCCTTTTACCTTAAGTGTATCTATATCTCAAACCCTTGACCTTCTAGTGACATGGTAACTACTCCACCATCATGCCATGGCTCCCTTTTAGTTAAACAACATTTCAATTAGTTCATCATTATATTGATGGAGCTAGAGGGATACATGGAGCGAGAGGCAAATGTTCGTGAAATATCGATTCTCCCACACATTAGCAAGCAAAGGTTTTCCTCTAGAAGGTGCTAAATTATAGCTTACCAACTATTACGTTCCGTGTTAGAAGAAGAATTGTTGTCGGCACAAGTTGCCCACACTTCTGCATGGAGGATGAAACCTTTGTTCATGCATTAAGGGATTGTCCAAATTCAAAAATGATGTGCTGTTTGCCTGGTGTGAGTCATTTGAATTTTGACTTTTTCAGCAGAGACGAAATATCCTGGATAGAGATTAATCTGAAAATATCCCACGTGGATTATGCGGTTGGCTGCTTGCTTGCTTGGAACTAGAGGAATAAATCACAGCATGATGTGAATTTTATTTGGCCTGTTGATTCATGCCCATGTTAGAAAAACTAAGGAAATGTTGGCAGTTTTGGGTAATTGGAGGTTGAGGCTTAAATATTGTTGAGCATAATATATATATAAAATAATAAATGTGCAGTCTCACTATCAGCTTAAACTTTTAGTTAACACTAAACACATCCTTTAATTTGGTCAGATGTTGTTTGGTCCATATGAAAATATTCGGCCCTCGCACACATGAGGGGGCGTTGAGCATAGTATAATAATAAATGTGTTGACTCACTATTAGTTTAAACTTTTAGTTGAAATGAAACACATATTTCAATTAATATGAGCAACTTGTGGGATAAGAAACCGACATAAGGTCAATGTTGATGGTAGTATGAGGGGTCAACTTGGTGTAGCTGTAGTGGGTGTACTTTGCAAGATGAATGAGGACCGTCGGGGATTTTACCTACAAAATAGGGATCACCTTTAGTTTGACAGTGCACTCACGGGGGAGGGGGGTTATCATGGTTTTATGTCTTTGTTAGGAAAAAGGTTTTCAGTGATTGGAGGGTTGAAAGCAACTCATTAATGATTGTTAAGAAAAGCTGTCGTGCAAGACTTTGCACCTTATAGAGGATTCTTTATATTCAACAAATTTTAACCTAAACGCTGAGGCACTTTTTAATAATAGATGGGAATCTCAAAAACATTATAGTGTGGTGCTATAGTCCCAAAATAGTAAGCATGACCAAGTTACTTGTTCAACTAGGGGTCTATGGCAAAGGCCCAATACCCTAATTTGATGTTGTGTACCTACTTTACCCCAATCATCACACTGCTCAACATTGTAGATTTCTTGAGAATATGCCCTAATTCTTTTGGAATTGAATGCCCTTATTATTATGATTCATCCTCTTTCCTCGTGGTAAGATCTGGTATTTTTTCAAGTTCTTCAGAAATACATAGTTCTTATGTAGAATAAAATTGCTTGCTTGATATGGAATGTTCAATAGCCCATTGTGTACTTTTACCTTTCTTAATTTGTATTCATCCTTTATGGAGAGCCCTGAAATCCATGAGTGCCTCTCTTAAAGTATTCTCTTTCTAAAATACATATTTATATATCTACGCTGCTATTTTTGTAGGTATATATGGTCCAAAGGGGATCAACGTACCTGATCCCGTGCAATCCATCTGCACAAGATGGGGAAATGATCCGTTTTCTTTTGGTTCATATTCACATGTTAGAGTGCGATCATCTGGAAGTGACTATGATGCATTGGCAGAAAGTGTTGATGGGCGGTTGTTCTTTGCTGGTGAAGCAACTATTCGGCAACATCCGGCCACCATGCATGGTGCCTATCTGAGTGGCCTAAGGGAAGCTTCGCGCATTTGCCAAGCTATGAAAGAGCTGCAAAACAATCCAAGGAAAATCACAACAAAGAATGCCGGGGCAAGCAAAGAAGTTTTGACAGAATTGTTCAAGAACCCTGACCTAGCATTTGGGCAGTTCTCATGTGTATTTGACCCCTTGACAGATGATCCAAAATCTTTGGGACTCATGGAAGTAACTTTTTCAAATACCTGTAAGGAATTTACCGAAGTAGAGAACATACATCAACAGCCATCTGAACAACCTTTGCAGCTTTTTACAGTTTTGTCTCGTGAGCAAGCACATGAAGTGCACCTGGTGGCCGGGGGAGACGATTGTAAATTGTTGTATTTGTTCAAGAACCTTGGCTTGAAGCTACTGGGAGCTGACAGTTTAGGAGCTTTAGGCAATACCATTGCTACTAACATTGCCAATGTTCGAAAAGGCAAAGGTCGATACCGCAAGCGTGGCAGACCAAGAAAAGCAGGCGTCACTAATTTTCATTTACCATCAGTTTAGAGATCCAGGTATATCAAGTTTTTGTTATTTTTATACAGGACAGTGAAAATTGGGCATGCCTTGGATCGTGTTATCCGCCCTTGTTTGCACCATAGTTCATTCGCTGACTGGAAGTTATTCATCAGTCTCTGTATTGCTGTGTACCATTGTAATTGATCCATTCTGTTACACCAAATAGCATAGATTTGTAAGGATTTTAGATGAGATATTTTGTTTGGTTATAGACCACCTGCTGACACAATTGATTTCAGCTGGTGATGTAAGAATTTTGTGCATAATGGCTTCCTGTTTGGTGTAATATGTTGTAGGTCTGTTCTGTGTTTACTTATTTTGATTCAAGGAAACCTTTTGTACTTTGCCTTTTTTTTTCTTTGGCTTTTAGGGATGGTCAAATTTTTTCAGTCATGATACCCAGAAATAGGGTGTAACTCATCATATACACCTCAAACTACAACCATTGTATTAGTATATATAGTAATATAGTATGAAAACTTTGCCTTGGGTGTTTTTTTGTCAAAAATGGAAATGGTATGGACTATTATGGACATTTTGATAATAAGGTTCAGCAAAAGAAGGAAAAAAGTTCAAATTGCAAATTGTTCTTCTCTTTTCTTATGTATGTTGCCTTAGGTGGCAAATTAAAAGTATATTATTTGTGTACTTAATGTATATTATATAAAATAATGTATTTTCCATGAATATAAGGTATATATATTTTTAATATATTAAAAGTATATTATTTGTGTACTGAATGAATATTATTTGATAATACATAAAATAATGTACTTTTAGTATTTAAATAATGTACTTTATATACACAAATAATGTACTTTTTATTTATGGTGTGTACAACTGTTAATGTTACGTGTTAGGTACTCCTTAATTTTCATTATTTTCAATTTTATTAAATTGTGTGTTCATTCTTAGTATACATTATACTAAACCCTAATTTTAACTTCCAATATGAAGAGATGATCTAGAAACAACATATTAATAATAAAGGTCTACATGGTATGTACTAATAATCCTTTGTATCAAGGTCTACATGGTACTAATACCTCTTTCTCTTTATTGATCATATTTATTGTTGGCGTAATTTGACCTAGATTTATATAATCTTCTTATAATCTACGAAAAGAAACTCAAATACTTTTATCATACTTTAATTCATCAAAAAATTTAAACGGAGAAAAAAGTCCATTTTATTTTTCTATTATTTGTTTTCTTTTTCTTTTTCTTTTTTCTTTTTGCAAGGTTAGAATAAAACCTTACAAGTTACAACTACTTAATTTCTTTGTTAAGGATTTTTTTTTTATGAAATTAAGTTTAAGTTTTCAAATGAGAATTAGAGTAAAATGTATAATTAATGTTAGAAATAGTATGGAGTTGTGAAGTTGCTATAAATGCCACGTGATGGAAAGATTTTGATCACAGTTCATGTACCAATCATAAAAGATGAATTTCATTGTCTGCAAATCTGCAACATATATGGGCACTTTCACAAGTAGTTGCACTCAATTCAATGGAACTACTATTATCTGCAAATTATATTTTGCTATATACGGATCGGAGTAGATGTTTTGAAAATTTTAGTGTCATATGTTATCATTAATTAGTTTAGAGTCAACACTTTGTAAATAGGTTAATAGTATATGTGATATTATATTTGATACAATTTTTGGTACAACTTTTGATCTATTAAGCATTACTTTTATGAAGAGATTATACAATGTCAATGTCAAATACTATAAATACTAAAAAGGGATATATTTTGTAATTTGACAAAATTAAATAAATGAATTCAATAAGGCATCTAATATCTTATATTATTTTTAATATTCAGAGTTATTCTGATTTGGTCATGTGAAACCGACTCCTTTATTTTTTTCTTTTATTTTTTTTAATATAACTAACTCTATTACATTGTAGTATCTGTTTATACATACCGACTTATTAAGGCCGGGTGGGAGCCAGATGGACTGTGAGTAGTAAAATTAGGATTGTGTAGCATGATCATATCCAATAAAAAAAAAGTACCATGTTTAATTTTAAAATGTTTTATTTTAGTTCTTCCTGAACATTTTAATTAATTTAAACTCAAATATAAAATAAAAATAAAAATATAATAATCGATAAATAAAAAAATGAAAATAACATGGTAAGTGGTAACTACTAACTAGTATAATTATTTAGGGTGCGTTTGGTTGGTGGGTTTAGGCATAAGGTATAGGTATCAAAGTGATTGTTGTTGTTTGGTTGATAGGTTTTTAGAATACTATTATAGGTTTGGAATACCCCATTAATTGGAAAACCCATACCCTAATAAAATAACGATTTTATTTCCCTTCCTCCTTTCTTCCCCAACTATTAATAATCATTAAACCTATTACTATTGCCAAGTATTTGATAACCATTCCGATTTCGATTCCCATGTGCAAACCAAACACACCCTTAGTTTTTGTTTTTTTTTTGGAACAACGCACCCTTAGTTTTATTATATTTTTGATACTACATCTTGAGTCAATCCCTCGTGGACACGATAATAGTTAAACTGTGAATGTAGTTCCATGTTAACTTGATATCATGATAGAAGGTGACAGTGCAGAGATTTAAATTCTATTGAAAATATGAATGGAGAAAAGGTTCATGATGATAGAAGGTGTCAATTGTACTATTAGTGCGTGCATAAAAACTAGAGTCAAAATAGTGAGCTTATTATGCAACATGTGATTTATCTCTGCAATGACACCAGATTATTAACAAAAAAAACAATTAAGAAATAAATGGAACGGAAAGGGACGACCGTGTACAGCCTGTCCCACAATTTTTATTACACAAGTCAGACACGTACACTCTCTATAGATTTAAATCGTCACCGGTATTTCTCCGCGTGTATCGATCATAGCGACCAACCCCCTTCCTTCAGTAAGTGTTCTCTCTGCTCTCCCTCACTGCCATTGCTTCATTTTCTGCTATCTTCTGTTAACAATTAACTATATAGATTGTGAAAATCATGTTAGAAATTGATTAATTTCTTTTCTCCAATAACATAAATTCTACTAGTTATCAAGCTCCGATCCTTTCTGGGTAGGTAAAGAGTTGGACCTTTTTTTTTATTTTTTTTTATTGATTTGATCCATTTATGGATTATTGGCATTCAAGAAGTATAGCGATGAAAATTTGAGCTCAAACCTGACTAGTTGCAGATTCCCCCAGCTTGTTTTGTTTTGTTTTTGCAGTTTTATCTAGGGATCTTATGAATGAACAATCACTTGAATAGTGTGCAGTGATTATGGAAAATAATTTTGTGCTATACTCGATAACAATGATAGTATGTTAGTTGTTATACTTTAGAAAGGAATTGGGAGAGTTTAGATGAGAGGACAAAGGAGGCTTAGGGGTAATCAACCATTCAACCCAATCATCTGACATAGAAATGAATTAGGAAAATTTTAGGAAGCCAATCTAGGACACACAAATGATGAAGTCCAAAAGAAACAAAAATTAGGAAAAAAGAGTGACTTGCACTTTGTTGATTACTATGTTAGATGTACGATCTTAAATCTCTGTGTTTGATCTATTTGCTGGTTCAGTACAGAAAAACCGAAGAGAATGGCTGGTGTGAACCTGACAATGACGGCGTGCACTGTGTGCCTGGTGCTAACCTTGCATTTCACAGTACGCCTTGTATCACAACATCTTTCGGCGTGGAAGAAACCAAAGGAGCAAAAGGCAATACTTATCATCATCCTAATGGCTCCCTTGTATGCTGTTGTTTCCTATGTTGGTTTAGTAGATTTTCTCGGGAGCAACACTTTTTTCACATTTCTGGAGTCTGTCAAAGAATGTTATGAAGCTCTTGTAAGTCTTCGTAGCTAACATATTTACATATTAAATGCCTATGATGTGTTTGATCATTTCACTGTTTCTTCTCGAAAGTGGAATTCGTGACTCCATACTCGTTAAAGACTATTGTTTTATGAAATGCAGGTTATGGCTAAGTTTTTAGGTTTGATGTACACATACCTGAATATATCCTTAAGCAAAAACATAGTACCAGATGAGATTAAAGGAAGAGAGATTCACCACTCATTTCCGATGACTCTCTTTCAGGTAGAGTGTTTCCTTCAAAATCTGCATTGTCTATCATTATCTTATCAAGCAGGACAGTTGCCCTTTTTTTTTTTTTTTTCGTGGAAGGCAAAATAATCAATCTTTATTTTTTGGTAGTCATGGTCAAAGTAAGAACTGAAGAAGCATGCCATTTGTAATACAACGCTAAGTATATTATTTATATGTGCAATACTATGTTTGATACTATAAAGTATTTGACAATAGATGAATCTTCATTCACTTGAGTCACTAATCAATCAACCTTAGTGAAGTTTTGGCACCTTCATCTCGTGGTTCATTAGTTCATAGCTGAATTGAAGCATGTGCTCTATCTCAACTAAAAGCCTAAGTTGATAATTAGACTGCACATTTGTTTATATATTATATGCTGAATACCCCCCCTCGCTCCCTCACTTGTGTGAGCCGATTACTTTTGACGGGCTTCAAGTAACATGTGAACCATAATGGGGTTGATTCTAATACTAAATTGAAGCATGTGCTTCATTTCAACTAAAAGCTTAAGTTGATAGTTGGACTGTACATTTATATTTATATATTATATATATGCTCAAGAAGGTGTATACCTTACATACTGTCTTCGTGGTCTGCAGCCTCACACTGCCCATTTAAACCACCACACATTGAAGCTTCTCAAGGACTGGACATGGCAATTTGTTTTGATCCGCCCTGTATGCTCTGTGTTAATGATAGCTCTACAACTTCTTGGAATGTATCCCACTTGGGTTAGCTGGATATTCACCATTATCCTAAACATTTCGGTTTCGCTAGCTTTATACTCACTTGTGGTATTCTACCATGTGTTTGCAAAAGAGTTGGCACCACACAAGCCACTTGCCAAGTTTTTGTGTGTGAAGGGAATTGTCTTCTTCTGTTTCTGGCAGGTAATTAATTCTCTCAATCTCTATCTTTCCTATCTAGAGTTGTGCACTGTTTCTAATCATCTTTCAAGAAGTAAAATCTCCACATCAGAGTAGATTGCACTTTCTTTTCACAAGAGTAAGGCCAGAGTGGCCATCTTTCCCAACTAAGTTTTGATAGAATATCATGGCTGATTTCAAGTGCCATGAATTCACGACTAATATCCAATACACGTGTTCTTATTTCTGTGGGTAACCCCAGGCAAGATGGCTAAGGATACAAACTTATAATCACAAGGTCACAAGTTCGAATCCTAGCATTCTTATTAGTTTGAGCTCGTCAATTATGTAAAATCTACAAGCAATTCATGCTCTCTGGATCTGTTAATGCCACAAACTGCTACTTGAATCTAGATTGTGCAAAAACATACAGCATCTTGGTTTTGCAGAATGCTGATAAAGCTGATATTTATCATTGACATACTGCGTTTTCAATATTGTTCTTGGTTTTCCAGGGGATTGCACTTGAGATTCTTGTTGCCCTCGGGATAATAAAATCCCACCATGTCTGGTTCGATGTGGAGCACATTCAAGAAGCTCTTCAGAATATGTTAGTGATAGTGGAGATGGTCCTCTTCTCCATCGTTCAGCAGCATGCGTACACTGCAGAGCCTTACCGCAAAGAGAACAAGAAAGACTAATTCCAAAGTTGGTGTGTATTTGTAATATGTACGGAGTATTATCATATAAGAGTTGCTTGTCTAGTATAAGTATTAGCCCCTGCAGATTCTGCTCTGGTTATTGTATTAGATAATTTATGATTATAAGTATAGATTTTGAATTCATGTTATGGAATGTGATTTAACAGTATTTATTTTTGTTAAAGCATATAATACAAACATAAATGTGTGCAACTTTTAGTTGAGATAAAACACATGTTTCAATTTGGTATTAGAACCAATCACATGTCAAAATATAAATGTATATCTAATTATCAACTTAGTCTAATTGAGATGGAACACATGCTTTAATTATTTTGTGGTACATTATAAATTGGTAATCCATCTCATAATTGCCAAACCCCTATAGCATAGACTGAAAGTTCCTGGAAATTGGATCTCAAGAGAAGCTTTTATTTGACAATCAAAGTGTTTGCATTGTACTAATTCTAGAAGAAAAGCAGAACAAAACATGTCTGCACATTCAAGAGTTAAATGTACAAATTTAAGAACCAAAAAGAGCAAGGTGGAAAGGAGGATAGGTGAGAGGAGATAGCAGATGAACAAATTGTCTTGAAGCTTTGGCCAGAGCTTGACATCATTTTTCTTATCACATCAAGAAAAGGAACTACCATAAAGCGTAGTGAAATTTATTCCAGATCGACTTGAACTAACCCAAACTCAATGAGATCCTTCACTGACTTTCTGCAATGCGATGATGAAGCAAATTAGCACCCAGAACCAAAAATTAATGCAGTTTATCAGAGTGCTATTGCACATTGATGAGGTTAAGTGAAAATGCTTTCTTTTTCAAATTTATTTAGAATCAAATAAAAAGACAAGGATTTGTGAAAAAAGCCCCTATTAAACAGAAAGATGCTAGCAGGTGATGCATGAGCAACTTATAAGATGATCAAAACTATGCTGGAATGAAGTATGAATTAGGAATTATAAATTTTAACTACATGTTCTAGATTCACAGCTAAGTCATGATCATAGACTTATTTTAACAAATATAATTTCTATTTGTCTTAGTTGACACCAAGAATCATGTACCTCTTCCTTCTTGTCTTTCTTGCCTCCTGTGAATAACTTATATCCTCCGTAGAAGACCAACCCCCAACCAGAAAGGGAAATGAGCACAAACTACAAGAGAACAAAATACAAATCAACCTTACAGGTTATGATTTACAACTGCTGCAGGCATGCATTTGTTCAAAACTCAAACTCTCAAGTTAGCAAATTGATATAATGACAATAGGAACCAAATACACAGTATGATATAATTAACCAAGTCATGAAAAGAATGAACTACTAACAATCTATAAGCAGCTCAAATTGTATCTGAAGTCAGAAACACTCACATGCTCTTCTTTCCATTTTGAAGGGCTCATTGGGTCCGCCCAGAAGTTTACCTTTGGTGGACCATGATGGTCTGCATAAAAAAGTAATAGGAATTAGATGAAGATTTTGTTTCTTCACTTTAGCTAAACCTCTAGCATACAGTAAAATCTCAACATCTCTTAGAATCAAATTCTTCTCAGTCAACTGCATAGTGTGAAAAGGTAAGAGTACACACCCAATCAGTTACATTGTTTGATCAGAGTTTAATATTAAATTAGTCAATCACAAGAGTTAATCAGTTCCTTCAGAAAATGGTTATAATAAAGAACAAATAATTCCCAGGATGATTATAACTTCGACAAGTTTTCTGCAACAATCGATACCCAGCTAGATCAAAACTTCGACAAATTTTTTTCAACAATTGACTCCGAGGTAGGTTAAAACTTTGACAATTTTTTTGTCAAAAAATTACACAATTCGTACATAGTTTTTACAGAGTTTCTGCCATTAGTATATATAGATACTTCTACACTGATCAAGTGAGTAGCTTTCATAACACAATAATAACATATGATGCAATGTAGAAACTATACTTTTAGTTCCAGTATTACCTATAAGAAAACTATTTTCAAATTTCTACCTTCAAAAATGGTTTCAATAAAGGGCAGCTGATTTTCTTGAACTTCAAATTGAAAAGGCAAAAACTTCAATGAAACTGTCTCATGGATCCTTATCCATAAGACATGTCAGGTTTTCCATAAGTATTACACTTTCCCTCATAAGTAACTCTCTTCAACTCCTAAATATTACATTTGAATTAAAAATATTACATTTTTCCTCAAAAGTATCACATTTTTCCTAATAAGTATTACACCTCCCCTTATAAGTAATAATCACTTAACCCATTATTAGTATTACACTTCTCCTTAAAAGTATTACGTGTTCCCTCATAAGTAATAATCAATTCATTTATCCATTTACACTTTTTGTCTTTTTCTCATAAGTAACTTTTCAAACCCTAAATATTACTATTTGATTTAAAATTATTACATTTTTCCTCAAAAGTATCACACTTTCCCTCATAAATAACAATCAATTTATCTTTGATAAAAATATTACAATTTCCTTCATAACTTCATAAGTATTACATTTCTATCTAAACCTAGTCGTCTCATGGAAAATGATCCATGAGACGATCTCATAGGAGACTCACCCAATTGAAAAACTTACAAACATTTCAGTGACAAATTAAACAATGGGAAAATTGGTATTTATGTTTCCTAAGTAACACATAAGGATCCATAAACATAGGTTCTCCTGCAACTACTAAAGTGCAGGATTTTAGAACATGTACCATGAAAAATGATACATTGATGTATTTATATAAAAGAGATGAAAGTGATAACATAGTTCCCTACAGATACATTTGCATACATAAATGTACACGAGCCTAAAATATGCATAGATGTATACAAACATACATATAATTGCATAACGCAGACAAACATAAATCAGAATTCATTCCAATCGTACTTGTGCATGCACAAATGACAAATATACATAGACTATAACCAAATTTCATATTCGGAAGTAGTTACAGGCAGTTAGGTCATTAAATCGGAAATCAGGTTAAATATTCACACGGAGAAAGGCTAGAAAAGATAGGATATAAGAAAATTACCGCCACCGCCGGCGAGACCACGCCGCTGGATGAAGTTGGCGGATTGGTTCGCAGTAGGGAATGATTTGGGAGCGGAGAATCGAGAGATATTCGCGGCTTGCCGCGCCGCAGCTGTCCACGCCGCCATATGAGTATTTGCAAAGGCCTCTTCCCTTCCGGTCGTCGGAGAAATAAAGAGCAAAGTTAAAGAAGCTGCGAGAGTGAAGAGTTGGAAATGAGTCGGCGAAAATGGTACAATACAAGGGGAGAGAAGAGAATCGGTCGAAAAGACCGTAACGCCCTTCCCGCTTGTTGGGGATCTTCTTGGGCTGGCTCAGTTTGGCAACTAAGGCCTGGCCCAAATATAGGAATAGCGCAAATTATGCTATGGACCGAGGTTTACCTTACAAGGTGAACTCAAGTTCATGTTCACGATTTAAAAATTTTATGTTTACAATTTTAAAATTTTATGTTCAAAATTTTAGAATTTCATATTCACAATTTTAAATCTTAATATACAAAATTACATTACTCAATATTCACAATTTTTTAACTTTATATTCACAATTTTGTTATATAGATTCAAAATTTGTATTATATATACTATTGAATATAGAGTTCTGAAATTGTGAACATAAAGTTCTGAAATTGTGAACATCTAGTTTAAAAATTATGAATATAGAGTTCAAAAATTATGAACATAGAATGCAAAAATTATGAACATAGAGTTCTAAAATTGTGAACATGGACATGGGTCCACCTTGTTTTAAATGAATAGATAATGGAACTAGCAATTTATATCGTGGACCAGGGTGCACAATGCATTTGTGCACCCCGTACTAAAACGACGTCGTTTTGGTCATTTTAATTAATGGTTTGTTTTTTTGGAAATCATGTTTCCCGTTTCGGTCGGTCTGTGTATTTGTGTTAATATTTTGTGTATTCTTTGAAGGCATTCGGTGTATTGTAGACAATGATTCTGTGTATTCATGTTATGAGTACTTAAACATAGGTTGTAACATATTTTATGTAATAAAGGAGGAGATCACTTCCCAGTAAGATAAATCAATTGCTTATAAGGATACTAAAAAAGACGCTTGAATGAAGACACCCGATCGGCCCGACTTTCCCAAATGCCCCCCCAAAAAACCGGCCCTTCTCCTTTCTGGGTCTGGCTTGGAGACAAAGGAGGAATGAGGAAAAAGAGAATGTCGGCCACCCCCTCCTCCTCTGTCTCCGCCAAAGACGAAGGAGGAGGGTGGGGGTGACCGGTATTTTTTAAATTATTTTAAAATTTTTTAATTTTAAAATTATTAAAATAAATTTTAAAATAAAAATTAAATAAATTAGTCTGTCACCCGTGACTTGGCCGAAAAATTTAATAGCAGGACCAAATGTGATATAAATTGAATAGTCATACAACTAATTTTAAAATGTTAATAGTCAAGGACTGAATGTGATACAAATTGAATAGTCATGCATCTAATTTAAAAACTTTAATATTCAATGATCAAAATTGATACCTGTAGTATAGTAGATGGACTAAAAATGATATTTTCTCAAAAGAAAATACATTGAAGTTAGAAAAAATAAGGAGAAAAAAATATGAATAACCTTCATGGTATAATTATTTCCAGAAAAAATATTAAAAAAAAAAAAAAAAAACCTTTGAATGTGGGTTTCCTCATCATTTAAAATTATTGCAGAAAAAACATTCTCCATTATAATGTAATGGCAACTTATTAAAGTAAAGGGTGTGATTGAACAGAAGAGAGTCATTCACTCTTGACCAAACGTCAATATCCCATGTCCGACGGTGAAACCCTAGGAGCTATATCCACAAAAAAATGATAAATTATTAAAATTGTGTTTGATTGGAGACTTTTGTACCCTATTATGAGATTTGATACTTATTATCATGTTTGTTTGTCTCTTTTTTACTATCTTACAATAAGATTATTGTTAATTATTCAATATGGAACTTTAATACGGAGTGTGTGTGTGTGTATATACACACACACACACACACACACATGTATGCGTATATATGTGTATTATATATTTTTTATACTCCATATATTTATTTATTTTTATTTTATGTTATTGTATTTATTTAGATTCCGATTCTAATTTACTACCAAACAAAGGTACCTTCCCTTTTACTCAAAAAAAAAAAATAATGTACAACTTATGAAACAAATTAAAAATTGTAAATTTTGCAATATGTATAATTATTAGTAGTAATAATAAAAAAGAAAATGCGGATACATATATGCATAGGCAGAATGTATCATGGAAAGAGGAAGGGGAGAAGATTATTCTGAAGTGCTGGGAGGCCAAAACAAGGTGGCAACACTTGGGGAATAGTAGTAGCACTCATTACCATTACGATGTATTTGATTACAATTACCATTTCAATTCCAATGTTTGAACGCCCCATAATTATTTTGCATTAGTAAAACAAGAATTACAATTTCACTATATTTTAAAACACTAAATTGTGTTTGGTTTGGGACTTTTGTACCATACTATGAGATTTAATACATATTGCCTTGTTTGTCTACTTTTACTATCCTACCATTTTATTCAAATCATTTTGTAATAAGACAAATGAAATTTTAGTCCCTCAATTGTTATTACTAGCGATTTTAGTCCCTATCTTTTTACCGTGGCAATATGAACCCTAACTTTTCAAAAAAAGTTACATTTTTCTTTTTACCCCTAGAGCAATTAAAATTTAAAAAATTGGTTCAAATTGGTCCCCTAAGTCAAATAAATAGTGCAATTGAGTCCTTTAATTGAAAAAATAAATAAATAAATAAACAAAACAAAACAAAAAAAAAAAAAGAAAAAAGACCTCTATTTAAATCCCTTAAACCGATTAAAATGCTCAATTAGATCCTAAATTACCTAATAAAAATGACTTCTTAAACACCGAAATATGTAAAATTCTCAAGAATATTATTCCATTTTAAACTTATTTCATAAACCAAACATCTTATTTTAAAAGGCTCAGGATTAAAAACAAAAGTAGTAATGGTTTAATTCACATTCGCCATTGTTCTACCATTTCCATTATTCCATATATACACACCAAAAAACAATTAGTTTCCAGAAAATAAAATGGAATCCATAGTCAGTTGGGTAGGGCAACAACACCACAAGTATAGCAACATCATTCAAAACTGTAATACAAAAACAGTGGAAATTTTCAGATACCAGTTTGACTGTTTGAGCACATCCAGCAGAAACTACCATCACAGACATGGAACGGGGATGAGTTGGCTTAATCATATAGTGACGCTCAAGCTCAGTGATGAGTGAGAATTTCACGTTGGCGAACCAACCGTGTATTACTCATCTTTCAATGCAGTAAGGCACTCTTCTCAACTTGCGGGCGTTTGAGGTTCGATATTCTGCAAGGAATTTAACTCGAATGTTAGAAGACATTATTGAAATGAACAATCATTTAAGAACACATCATCAAGCACAGAGATATAGGGTTACCACTACAAAGGCAATAACGGACTAAAAGAAGGCAAGCGACAGTGAAATGACCAGTATTTGCAATTTGGAAAGGTAGAACAAGAATAAAAAATTGCAAGCATTATCATTTTGATATTCACAAAGTTAAGAGACTAGGAATAATTATATTCAGCATTCATGATGCCCAACAATCAAATTTGCAGGACCATTTATGTTGCAGTTATAATCCGGAGCATAGCCTATTCTGTACCCTCGGCCTTGCCCTCAGGCTATGTTAATGGGATATGAAAATGACACTCAGAACAAGACTAGTGAATAGTGGTTTTGGACTCATTATGCACATTCTCAATGTCCTAAAATTTATAGGCTAAGGATTTAACCATCCACTCTGCTAAGAATTAGGTCCTTAAGTACAGTTCAAAGTTCAAAGAACAACTAACTATCTGATAATGAAGGTAATCCCTTCACCACGTGGCTAAAACTAATTCAAGATTACCTATGCACAATAAAGCAAATATATGCAAATTAATGGTGTGGAGAGGTGGCTTGACTGGCTTCATGATAATTTAGCATCAGACTTAACCAACTTCTAAATGACCTCCAGCATGGTCTACTTCCGTGACCAATCATCAAACAGAGTGCCGATACATAAAAGGTGCCCCAAATATCCCTCTCTCAAACACTTAAGTTAAGAGCAGCTATAAGATTACTCAATTCATCAAAATACTAGACTCCAAGGGTTTACAATCATACAAGTGTTCATATATTTCTACCTATATAAAACAAGTAACGTGGCATTTATTTAACATTTGTACTCTAAAAATGTCTTTCAAAACAAAAATAGATGATGAAGTTCAGTTGGCACTTCTGCATGAGTTAAGTCATGTGAAAATATGTGAGGTATTAATCAAATATGTACCCCTTTTAGTAAAAATGGAGTTAGAATCTGTGCCAATACTAAATAAATTTGACCATATTTTCTCAAGTAGAAAGATAAGATGAAAATCTATCTGAGATGGCTTAACATTCAATGAAATAATACCTCTTAAGTTACTAAGACAAAGCCCAACTGGAAAAAAAGAAGATACAAGCACACCCTCGATTGACTAACAAACCTATTAAATGACTGTAAAAAATCTGTGGAGAACCAGAAATACTTCTTCTGATCACCCAAGAGAGAGCCCAGCAAACAGCAACTCCAACTCCTCATCCTGTGATGTGGTTCTCTGCAATAGAATTAAGCCAAGTTAACAAATTATCATATTAAATTCCTTATAGACCATAGGATAAGCAAACAAGCATACAAATGTTCATACTCTGTTCGTTTAATAAACGAGCTCTAAAATTACTTTATTTATGTTTGTTTACCACCGAACACGAGTAGATTACCAAAGTACATATATTCTACCACAAAACAGACAGATTCTTAAATAACTCTCCCTAAAGTGCCAAGAGAAAAGGATCATCAACCATAATACCTGAATAGACAAAAGTTGGAGGATTTTATTCAAAACCCGCGTTCGATGAGATACATATGCGCTGTTCTGAGGGAGTCTGCTCAATCTCGTCATTTCTTCATGAACTGCTGCTTTCTTCTCATCAGCCCCAACTTTCTTGTAATCATCTCTGCCAGCATGAAAGCTAGAAAGACCCTCTTTGGGACGATTAAGGGCATTTCCACCCCCAATTTGCTCAAAATTTTCCATTTTTACACTACACTAAACAATATAGCAGAATAACAAAGAAAAATATGCAAATTAATACACAATAACGAAGAAAAAAATTACAACAGATAAACAAAATACTGATAATTTTTGCTTAATGATAAAAGCACAACCTATTTTCCAACAATTATAAAGCCTAAAAGAATTGTAACTTGTAAAGAGATAGGAGGGAAAAACTTACAATTGTCAGAGAAAATAGATGGATTTTTAAACAAGAGTTGCAGTCTTGCAGAAAAGAGGTGTAGGCTTCGACGATTGCAGAAACAGCAGATGAAGGGATGCTCTGAAACTGAAAGATTGCCTTGGTGTTACGCTAATCGTAAATTGCAACTTTGGATATCTAGAGTTTGGAATTGTAAATTCTGCCCCAAGCTATTGTTAATTCTATTCCCCACAGCTTGTGCAAATTTCGTTGAAAAATCTATTATTAATTTAATTTGAAAGTGTTGATTAAATAAATTATATTGAAAAATTCTTGGTGTTGGATATGGTATTACGGTCCAAAACTCAATTAGAATTACAACTTAGTCTAAGATTAATCTTGGATTAAATATTATTTGTATTAAATTATTGTTGTAATCATTGTATTATTATATTTTTTAGGGTCAGGCCTTACAATTATATAAAGGGCCTTAACCCCTTCGTTTCCTTTGAGCCATTCCTCCTGGCTTCAAACCATTCATGGGCTACATGTTCCGCTACAGGACGAACTCCTCCTAAGCCGCTTCGACTACCTTGAAGAAGAACCAACCATGGAGTATCTCTGTTGAGCACAATCAAGTTGACGGCTTCTGGGCGTGGAGAGTGGTATACGACAGGAGCACAAGCCGACGTCTACTGGGCGGGTTTTGGGGATAGAAAATAAAAAGAAGAACAAAATGATCGGAAGCTACGCTAGGAAGAGGGAAAACCAAACAAATAAAGGAAATAAATAAAATTAGAGTCATTTCCATTTTTGGTCCTACTGTTATTGAGACATTGCCAATTTTAGTCCACTTCATTAATTTTTGCCACATTGCGGCCAGTCTTATTTAGTCTTTGTCATTTTTAGTCCACCGTTAAAATTTTTGTCAAATGACCGTCCAAAACAGAGATATTTTTTTATTTTTTCATGCTTTGGTCATCTCCTTGACCCTTTGCAGTAGTTTTTCTTACACATTTTCATCTAATGAAGAGGTCCGGTGAAAGTCATGTGAGACAGACACATTACAAAGCCATGACTTTCGCCGGACCTCTTCATTTGATGAAAATGTGTAAGGAAAACCACTGCAAAGGGTAAGGAGATGATCAAAACATGAAAAGACCAAAATACCCCTGTTTTGGACGGTTACTTGACGAAAATTTTAACGGTGGACTAAAAGTGACAATGACTAAATAAGACTGACCGCAATGTGGTAAAAATTAATGAAATGGACTAAAATTCGCAATGCCCCAATAACAGTATGACCAAAAATGGAAATGGCTCATAAAATTAACACCTAAATTAAAATGCTAATAAATGCATTAAATAGCAAAAGACTAAACAACCCTTTCTCATACCATAATTACCTACAATAATATTAAAATCCCATCAAATATGTACCATTAAAAAAAAGGCAATAGATAATCAGGATTTTATCTCATGATCTCATCTAAATTAGGTGATCTCACTAGATCCAAATCCTATATATATAATGTGTTATGTGCATTGTAGCCTCCACCGGTGTGCATTTGAGTCCATAGCTGAAAATTATGAAAAAGTAAAATAAGAGGGAAGGGAGCATTAACAATGAAAAAAAAATCATAGTTAAAGCAACATATGTAGAAAATATACTATAATTGATGAACGAAAAGTGAAATAAATTTAAGAAGAAAAAAAAATATTTAGAGTATGTTTGGAAACATGAAAAATGATTTTTAAAAATTATTTTTGGGTTTTTAGTGTTTTATATAAGAAAATTTTCTAAAATTTGAATATATGATTTATATTGTTTCCTTAATTCATTATTATATTTTTTAAAACACATTCTTATTCTTCATAATTTATTTTTCAAATGTATGATAGTATAAAATAGTAATATATTAGTTTTTTTATAACATAAGGACAATTTTACTTAAGAATATATGAAAATATTATATTATTAATGTAATGTAATGTAAAACTTTAGGAGTAATTACAAATATGATTGATGTGTATTAATTTAGATTCGATTTTATAAAGTTTTTGTTATAATATTAGAATTTGACATTATTATTTTAGGATAAAAATGACACACTAATATGTGAATCACAACCTACAATGAGATATGTGGCCTTAGATCAAAGAAGTGCTAATAATAATAATAATAATCAGAGAACAAAAATGAGAGAGAGAAAAGAGTAAATATCCATAATTAGTCAAAGGTTCAAAGCGCGACGACGGTGAAATTCTTTCCTCTTCCAGCTTGCACTTCTCGGCGGGTCATCCAATCGGACGGTCCAAGAGAGGGGACAAAGATCGGACGGTCGGTTCTTTTTCGTTGCATTTCTTCCTCATCAACCCGCGCAATTCAGAAGTTTGCACTTTTCAATCCACCATGAATCAGAAGGCTAATGTTTCCAAGGAGCTCAATGCTAAGCACAAAAAGGTTTCATTTAACGTTCACATTTTTGTTTGCTTATGATCAATGCCGTATTTGATGCAAATACATAATTCATATCAATTTCTGGTGGATTTGCGTTTATCTGGATGCAGAAGAGTTGGTTTCTTTTGACGCTTCATCACCAGAAATGGTGTTAGATTATTCAATTTTATAACGAAAATTACGAGACATGTTATAAGATCGGATTGAAGCAATGCCAGAATTATGAGAGATTTTATGAACAAATCATTTTTGCGGTTTCGGATTATTAGGCATTGAAAAAATTTTAAATTAAACATCAGATTTAAGGAATGTATCAAGCATATCTTCTCGTCTTTGGAGAATTGAAAGATGCATTGATGTCCTGCATGCTGCTATTTCACATTTTGATCATATTCTCAAATATTTATCATCTCTGACTTGTACTACCTGCATTGGATTGGAAATGATTCCATTAGTGTACTCTATTAGTCAAATACAAGTTATTCAACTTTAGAACTATATTCATGTTGATTGCATGAAATTGAACTAGCTTGTGATCAGAGAGTTGATTTTTCATGCCTACATTTGCTTATTTGTTGTTTCTTTTAACTCTTTTTTTCCTCTCAAAATACTTGTTGTTTGTTGGCAGATTCTGGAGGGACTGCTTAAATTGCCAGAAAACAGACAATGTGCAGATTGCAAAGCCAAGTGTGTATTTGGAAGATTTTTATTTTTTATTTTAAACACAATATATTGGCATAACTATCGTGGGAGATTTATATATTAAGGCATCCAAACGCACAAAAATAGAAAAGAGGATTTTGAAATTGGACATGTATTTTATTTTGCTCTATTTCTTATAAAGAGCAGAAGCCTAAGTTCTATTTAAAACTGGACATATTTGATCACTTTGATATCAATATTTCTAGAGGTGACAATAACTATAGTCTTTTTGGGTTTAATGCAATAACTGTATGTTTCATGTGTTTTTATTGTTAAATCAGAGGTCCTCGATGGGCAAGTGTGAATCTGGGAATCTTTATATGCATGCAGTGCTCTGGTATCCACAGAAGTCTTGGGGTGCACATATCAAAGGTGATGAACTGATTTGTTAAAAATATGCATATGCAGGTTTAATGTAAAAAGACCTGAAAGGATATTTTTGCCATCCTATCATATTGCAAATTTGATTGTCTGGTTCTTTTTCCCAATATTTATCAGGTTAGATCAGCTACACTGGACACATGGCTTCCTGAACAAGTAGCATTTATTCAATGTAAGTTTCAGTGATTGACAAACTGAAACCTTAGCTTGCCATGATACATGAGAGTGCCTATTAATATGATCCAACGTGTTGTTTATATAGCGATGGGAAATGAGAAGGCAAATAGTTACTGGGAAGCAACGCTGCCACCGAACTATGACAAAGTTGGTACTGAGACTTTCATTCGTGCAAAGTATGTTCTTGTTCTTTTTAGACCATAAAAACCCCTTCAAATGCAATATGTGGTCTGATAATCTTGTAAATTTTTTATTGTTACATGAGACATTCTCTTCTATTTATTGTAAAGGTATGAAGATAAGAGGTGGGCTTGTAAGGACAGAAAACCAGAATCACCTTCCAGGATGCGAGAAGTGAAGGCTCCACAATCCAGTGATAGAAGTGGGCAAGGATATGCAAGCAACTCTAGGAATTCATCTTTTGAAAGGAAAAATGTTCAAGCTCCCAACAAAAGGCATGATGGCCCTGCTGCTATAGTTCGTCTACCCATGCCGCCTAAAGAGCATGTATGTAAATTTATTTTGCCCCACTGATTGTCTCATGCTCCATATTCGTTATTTCCTGTTTCTAAACTGTTGCTTTTCCTTTAAAGTGTGGTGTGCATCACTTGCTCTGTGTCTGAAGTGCTTTCCATGTTGGAATTTTCTATTGAACCTTTTGCAGTTACTGTCTCTTAGATGTCACAAACGTCAATGCTTTTGTAGGGTTGTAGTACAGGAAAATGGATTTTAGTGCCTCCTATTAGTTTGCAGTCAGCGTGAACTGTCAAAGACTTTATCTACACACTTCAAATATTTATTAATTTCTAAATTCCAAATGTCTAACATTTGAATGAATCTTGTATCTATGCTGTTGCCATTTCCTTTGGCAATTATAGTTGATCATTGCTTCTAAAGCATCCTTTTTCTATCTCTACCCATTCAAACCTATTTAGAATACGAGCTATGGACCTTACATGCCTTAGTTACAGGTTGCTCCTGTTCAATTGGCACGACAAACAAGCCAGAACGCAGAGCCACTGGCAACCTCTGTATCTGCAACGCAAGTTGTACAACCTGCCACTGCCCCTAAAGTTGATTGTGCTCTTGATCTTTTTGATGTGTTTTCTATGGATGGTCCTAGAGAAAATAGCTTAGCAACAGCTACTGTGAATGATGGTGGATGGGCAACGTTTCCATGTAAACTTCAGAACCACTTAAATTCATCTTTATTTTCTATATATACATATATCTGGTTCTCTTTCTTTTCTTTGATTTCTGCTTTGTTTCATTTTATATTCTTTTTTGTGTGGTAACGTTTTTCCCTTCTCTTTATTGGTGGTATTGGGGAGGGCTGTTCATTTAAAAAAATGAGGTTGTTATTAGGTGATATTGATTGGGAGATTTTATTTCTCTGACTTTCATACTCGACCAAATTTTTTAGCTGCTGGAGAAGCCACACCAACAGAAAAAACTATGATAACAGAATCTGATAATATCAAGCCAAAATCCACTTCTGGATGTGAAGATTTATTCAAGGATTGTTGCTTGGTAGAGAATACAACTTGGGTAGTGATATCTGATAATATTAAGCCATCACAATCCATTTCTAGCATTGAAGATTTATTCAAGGATTCTGCACCTGTTACAAATGGTTCCTTGTCAGAGAAACCCCAAAAAAATGTCTCGAGTGACATTTTGAGCCTTTTTGACAAGGTATAGTGTAGAAAGATGGAGGGGTTTTCTTCCTCAAGTTATAAGTCCATATTGAACTTGTTTGTTTTTTGAGAATTGCAGTCAAATATGGTGTCACCATTTGCTATGCATCAACAACAGCTTACTGGGCTAACACACCAACAGTCTCTTCTAATGACTACCCCTGCTGCGGAAGCCACAAAAATTCCTGGCGGTGCGCAACAAGCACCAAACAACGCCAATTTACCAAACCAAAGTTCACAGACTTTTTATTCCCCGTTCCCTGGAGATTTGATGATGCCTGCTGCTAAAAAGAACGAGCAAGACAAATATATGCAGGAGGTAAAATGTTTGTCGTGATTTGCACTTGGCTAGGAACTCCAACATTGGCTAATAATTACATTTCGCCCGTCTTTGCTTTCAACTAGATGGGTAATACAGGGGCAACAAATTCTGTTGAGAACCATAGTGCTTCTTCGACATCTAGGTATGGCTCATCATCTGCCATTGCTTGGATCGAATATACGTATTTCCTCAAAGTATGCATTATTAACAATTTTATATTTTCGATTCGTTTTGTGGTTGCAGTGGCCAAGCTGCGGGGCAAAATTCTTGCACTAACAGTGCAGTGCATTGTGGTTCAAGCAAGCAGCAGGAGGCACCCCCATCATCTTCCACTTCTGCAGAGTCTGCTAAAGATTTTGATCACTTTTCCTTTCTGACACAAAGCATGCTTTCGAAACGCTGAAAAGCCCAAATTAAAAGAAATGTTCTCCATGGTAGTCTACAGATGAATAGCTTTAGAAGGTTCACTCCCCAGGCTTTTAAGGTTTTTCCTGTGAGATTGTGAACTCATTTGTGTTTCATCTCTGTGGACCAATAAGTATTTTAGATCAGATTTCACTTTTTTTTTTTCTCCACTTGGATGTTGATTATGAAGATGCCATATTAAGGTAAATGATCAACAGTACATATTATATATTTAATACTCATAAATGTGTAAATTATACCAAGAGTCTTGTGCTTTGTTTTTTTTTTTTTTTTTTTTTTTTTTTTTTTTTTTTTTTTGAATACTATCAACTCTATTACAAGATAGTATTTGTTCAATATATTTTCGAATAGTATTTGTTCAATATATCTTTTCCCTCTTGATGTGGCTTCTATTAATTGGATGCCCATGAATTGGTTGACCCACCATTAGTTAAAGATAAAGATAAAGATAATTATCCAATAAAAAAATATACCAACTAAGGAGGGAAAATTAGAGTGAAAATTTTTTAAAAAGTAGGTAGCACTACTCTTCAATTAATTTCAAAATTTCTAATAGAATATAATTACAGAAATTTTTCAAAAATTTTAACCATTCACTGAACCGAAAAGAAAATTAATTAATTACTGAATTAACTAAATTAAAATTCAGTTCCGTTAACCAAAATTATTTCTGTGAAATCAACACTCCTATTTGTGGCGCTACATAAAACCTGTATTAACAAAGATATTCATTGAACCTTGAATTGGAAAATGAATTTGGCTCCTTACCTGACAACCATATTATTGCTTGAGATGCACTTGAAGCTGCAGTTATATATTTTGTTTCACAAGTTAAGAAATGTAACTATTTATTGTTTTTTTGTTTTCAATGAAATTTTCTCGCCTACGTCCCAACTCAACATGATAATATAAGGCTGAATCACAACATGATAATATAAGGCTAAATCACAATGACTTACCGGCGTAGTAGGTGAGAGGATCAATAATGTTTGGTGCTCATGAGGAATCCACACACCACATTGGTTGTAGAAAATTTGTTATAATTATACATTGATTTTGAATAAGTAGTATTGTGTAAGATCGTCTCACCGTGAAACATATACGGAATAATATTTTTCTATCGTTTATAGAAAATTATTACGGAGTACATTTTAATTAAAAAGTGTTACATGTTTCACAGTCTCACTCCTTCCGTTCCATTTTATGTGTCTGATTAGGTGTATCTGTTCATAACTACTTTCTCAACCTATTGAAACACAAGAGCCACCACATCCCGTATAAAGGGAAGGGTTTGATGCCACTGGACCACAAGGTCCTTGGCTAGTTTAGTTTAGTATAAGTATATAAAAGTTATATATTTAGAAACTACATTAAAAGTACTATTAAAAACAAAAAATTAAATTTAAAAATAATTTTTAAAAAAAAAACTAAAGAAAACAAGTAAAGAATAAAAATTTAGGTTAATCCATGAATAACATACCTGACAGGTAAAATGAGATAGAGGGAGTATATGATTGTTTTGGCTACCTACAAAAAAGATTGGGTAAAGAGATTCCAAAAATGTTATAATCAAACCATCCAACACGACAAGACAATTTCACAACGCGTTTTAGTTTATTTTGTTAAGGACAATAATAATTCATAAGCACTGTATTCATCTGAAAAAATTTGTCCATTTCTTTTAAAGATCAATAAAGTATTTGATAAATAACTAATGATTTTTTTTTATTTGATCAAATTTAGTTAATTTTTTTTTTTTTAAATAAAACAACAAATGCATTAATGAAGTAATGTAGCAACAAAGTCAGGGAGACGTCATCCCAAAACATCAAAGAAGCTTGAGAATAGACTGCTGTAGCTAAAGCATGGGTTGCTAACAAATTAGAGGTCTTAGGAATAAGAACAATAGAACAAGAAGGAAAAGAACTCAAAATGCGTCTACAATCAGAAACAACAACAAAAAAATTACTTATTGATGAGTAAAAATAATTAATTAATTTGACCAAACAATATAAATAATTGTTTGAAAAATCGTTATTTTTTTTTTAAAGAAACAAACTCAACTAATCAATTGAGAAATACAATGAGGGGGGGCACCAAACCAACTATGAAGATCAATGTACGAACATGCAGCCCGGGCTAAAGTGTGAGCACACACATTCACTGATCTATTGATATAGCTAATGCTAAAAGCCTGAAAAAAAAAAAAGAAGAGATCGAAAGACTATCTCTAATCACAGTACTAACGTATGATAAATCTTGAGAAGAATCACTGAAGCTAAGACAAACTTGCTGGCAGTCGGTTAGGATGCATATTTTCTGCCACTGTTTACTCTTTAGCCAAGAAAGAGCCTCCTTGATGGCAAGAGCTTCGGCTAATCGGGCTTCATTGACCGGTCTCAAAGGGCCGGAGATAGCAGCGAGGAACAAACAAGAATGAGTGCGAATTACAGCGCCGAAAGAGGCAGAATTTTCTATGACCGATGCATCAACTTCACAATAGACCCAACTTGCATCAATGCCCTGAGTTCTTTGAACAGTCTGGAGGGGAATGAAAAATCGTTATTTGATTTAACTTATTGATGTGTCAATAAAAGTCAAATTTAGTACTGTTACTAGCTAGTTACGGAGTAATTATTAGTTGGTGTGGTGTTTATTTTTATTCCATGTGTATTTAAATTTGAATTCGAAATGTTGAATTATTATTATTATTATTATTATTATTATTATTATTATTATTATTATTATTATTATTATTATTATTATTATTATTAACTACTTTGTAATTGTGATATTATTATTATTAATAAAACAAAAACAAAAAAACAATAGCTAGCTAAAACAACAACAATAAATTTTAAATAAACTTATTTTAGAATTCATATCTAAAATTAAAAATAATATAATCATAGTAAACTCATATATCCTTATATGTCATTTTACATGTTACTTATTAATAATAAATCATTAATTTATCAAAAACTTTTCTACAAAATGCAAATATTATTGGTTGGTCAAAATAACTAAAGCCATCAACTATTAGCTATTTCTTAATGGTTGAACACTCCAAAACAATCCAATTTTGAAAAATATTTTCAAATATATATACATTTTTAAACTTTTAAATTTAGATTTTTGAAAGAATTTTTTTTAATTTTTCATTTCTCCAAGTTTTTTAAAAATAACCAATTCTGCAATTACTAAGCAGATACAATTTTGCCAAGGACCTTGTAATCCAGTGGCATCAAACCCTTCCCTTTATACGGGAGGTGGTGGGTTCGAGCCTTAGTGGAGGTAATACTGATTCTTGTGCTTCAATAGGTTGAAAAAGTAGTTATGCACAGATACTGCATTGTAATAGAATACAATTTTTATACCAAACTTTAACCCAAATGGCTTATTATTATTATTATTATTATTATTATTATTTGATAGAGATAAATGATTTTAGATAAGTTTTATAGTGCAATTAATTTGAGACAAAAAAAAAAGTCTCTCTCTCTCTCTCTCTATATATATATATATATATATATAGCTAGAAGTATATATACATTAAAATTTAAATAATAAAAAAACGATTTGAAATAATTACACTATCAAATTAAAGCTTCAAATAAGACAAGGCCAACTTTAATTTGAGAAAATGATGAAATATTAATGATTTGACATAAACTATAAGCATAAAAGAATAATAATCAAGTCCCGCAGGGCTTAATTAGCTCAAAAGATCAAGAATTATCTTGAAAGTAGATAAAAAAAATGATCAAAACTTGTGAAAACTTCTTGTACAAGAGTGAAAACTGAGAACTGAATAGGTCACTCATACATCAAGAAAAAAAATAATCAAAGTTGTTGTTATTACCAAATTAGATGGGAACAATTTATCCATACAAATATATATAAAAGAATACATCACAAGAAATTTGAATCTGAAACTGATGATATGCGTGTTGACTAGACTAGGCAGGCAGTACGTGGTTAGGAAACATGCATGCAAAAACCACATGCGCACTACGTACGTTGTTCTGACAGAAACCATTGTACCTACGTACTACATGCAGTGGCCGCCCACAGTATATTACGGAGTAAT
>CP025644.1:20143463-20223078 GCA_003576665.1 Ipomoea trifida | reverse complement strand
GATATAAGAACTGGTTGTGTAGTACTAGCAACATGTTATTGTACAATCAAGCAACAAAAAATAGTATACCGCCTAATTGACAAAATTGAAGCTATAAACATTAAGGCCCGATTTAGTAATGTAGTTAGCTTATCAGTCAATTTTGGTTTATTTGGCAACTATTAACTGTTTGACACTTTGACTTGGTTAAACAACCAATATGAATATTTGATTAATTAGCTTTTTGTAATAACTTATTGTTTCAAAATACTAAAATTCAAAAAACTACTCAAAGTAGTTTTTTCGATAAGTTTTTTCAGAAAATCATTTTGCATGTAATAAGCTATCAGCTAATAGCTAATTTACCAAACAATTTTTTACAATTAACTAACGTTATTAACTAGTAAAACTTACTAACCCAATCAGCTATATTTACCAAACACGTCTAAGTACAACTTAAAAAGAAATAAAAAAAAAAAAGACCTAAGTTACAATATTAAAATAACAGTTAATTAATGGTAGAAGTTGCAAGAAATAAAGACAATTAAAAAAAAACGAAAAACAAACAAACAAAAATTACGCTGGAGCCTAAATACCCATGATTGTTAATTATAATTAATCATGTCCCAAAGGTGGTTGACTGAAGCATTTGAGTCCATGAGTACATTTATGTTTGATGAAGTGTTAAAAAAAAATTAGATAAAAAATTTGAAGTGTGAAGTGTGAAAAGAAAAAATTAGATAAGAAATTCTAAGTATAAATTACAAAGTTTTCTTAAATAAAGCCAAATTCAAGAAAAAAAAATAATATGTGAGTAGGTACATGTATGTTTGACAAAGTGTGGGGAAAAAAATTAAACTGAGATCGATATGAAACTTTAATGTGAAAATTATTTAAAAAATATATATTAAGTGAAGGCAAATTCAACTATATTATTGCTGGCCGGTGTTGAAACAAATAAATACAAAAGTACATGTAATACCAAAGATGTAAAGTGATCTTGTTTAGTCTTAGGGGAAATGTTTCCCATGTGTTCTTGTTGAAACAGGAATTATATGGAGTTGACATGCTCTCTATCCAGGAAAGAGAGAGAGAGATGAATTGTGTAATCTGTAGGGAGTAGCTTAGCTAAGCTAGCTTGAGATTGGTTGAAAAGAATTGAAGTGTGGACATGTCCTTTCTGCTTGAGAAAGTTTGGCATTTTATATTGATGGAAGGGTCTTGGAAACTATTGTTGTTGTAGATTTGTAGCTAAAAGATAAAGACGTATACCTAATATATATCATGAAGTCTTTAAATATCTTCTAAGACTATATGATGATTAAAAGGGTACATAACATACATGTTTAAATGAAGTCTATGGCCTGTTTGGTAAATGACTGTTGGCTGATTGGGTTGGCTGTTTAGGTTAGAAGGTATTATTTGTTAATAACATTAGCTGATTGTAAAAAGTTGTTTGATAGATTAGCTGTTAGTTGATAGCTGTTTGGTATAATTTTTTTTCTCAAAAAGCTAATTGAAAAGGCTGCTTTGAGTAGCCTTTTGAATTTTAGTATTTTAGAGTTGCAAAAAGCTTATTAACCAAACAACTAATAGTGATTAAATAAGCCAAAATTGACTGATAGGCTGATTATTTACCAAACACGACCTATAACTTTTATAAATATCATCAAAGTTTCAAGTAATGCCAAATAAGTCAGTCGCCTACCTATGAGAAAAAAAAAAAAAAAAAAAAAGAGATCAAACTTTTAAAGTATTACCTTCAGAGTGTATGTTTTCGTGGCTAGTATTCGAGCGTATGCACTGGATAGATCCTATTCTTAGGTTTTTCAAATTGATGACTTTAAGATACAAGAATCATGTTCCACTCACTTGATCATCTATTTTGAGGCCAGACATGCATTCAACCTCATTCTTGAATCAGTATAATAATGAGAATATAAAAGTGCATTTAAAAGCTCGAGGGTTTGTTTAGAAAACCCTAATAAAATGAGAATTAGAAGACACATTTTTCACAACTGAAGAGTGGTTAATGCTAAAGTGTCCTTTCCCACTCTCCCAGTCCTTATAAAATCAGACCTGCAGGCCACCTGAGATTTTCTTGAGACCCCCACAAGTTTTATTTTATTTTATATTTTATATATGTTCTGAATTTCTGATCGATCTGCATATATATCCATCCAGTCTTCAATCTCCACATACATTTTCTCTTCCATCACTTTCTTTGAACGAAGCCTCGCTCTCAGTTTTAGAATCCCAAAGCACAAAAAGCATACAAAAAATTATATATCAGATCAGAACAAGAAATAATAATGACAGCTTTTTGTTAGTACCAATTAGAGGTTCACAACTCACAAATAATTAATCCCTCTATCTATCTGTTCTTCAATTCATCAATATATATAATTCTACCTAGCTAGCTAGTTTCCCCCTCCCTAGCTTCATTAAAGATGTCTGACTGCTTTTTTGAGGGCCCAAACACTAGTTTTTCTGAGTTTTGTGAACTTCAATCCCTTCAAGACCTAATAAGTAACACTCAAAGTCACCCCTCTCCCTCTCCCTCTGTGACCAACACAAATAGCTCTTCTTCTTCTTTCACTAAGTATAGCCTTGTGGGTGAGGAGATGATGATGAAGATGATAAAGCCCACTCCAATGGAGAAGAAAAGGAAATCCAGGAAAGCCTCTCAATCTAAGGTAACATATAGACACTCTACTTATGGAGACATTCATCTTCAATTCTGGCTTTAATTTGCTTGCTCACTTCTTTTCCCAGGAAATTCAATTCATTCTACTATATATTGCACTACCAATAATATCAAATAATGTACTAAATACAATATGAATTTCTAGTCTCAACTAAAAGTTTAAGCAATACGACGTAGACATTTTTTTTTTTTTTTATTGTAGTGTAACGCAGGTCATGTTTGCATGATATCAAATTGAAGGATGTATTTTATTTTGAACTAAAAATTTAAGTTGATAACAGTCCATTATTTTAATCCTTTATCTAAGTAGAATTGAGATTTTAAATTTGACTTTCGTATATACATTATGTATATGGATAGTGTTGCTTTTATTCACAAATAATATTTTATTTGAAATATTGAAACTAACATTATAGTGGTGAATGAATACTGTACTATTCACATTTGTTAATAAGCATAACTTAGTGACTATTATCATTTACTGCATCTTTCCCATTTTACATATCTTGTTTACTATTCATTGATCAAACAAATTCTTTAATTTCTTCTTTGTTGATTTTCTTGATGAGTTATTTTAAATTTAATTTTTTTAATGTTTAATAGTACTTTTAATGTAGTTTCTAAATATATAAATTTGATATACTAGTAATAAACTTTATATTATGAAAAATTGAATTAAAAATAACTTCAGTCAAGCTTCGTTAATCGAACCAAACACATAAAATATGACCGAGAGAGTATTATTTATTGAGGGCCTGCACAATTAGTGGGTGGACTAGATACATAACTAAATTCATGGAAATTGTCTGATCTAAATTAAAGTTAAACCCCTCAATAACCATGAAAATTATATATTGTTGCTTCCCATGAAATGATCATACATCTAGTTATATATACTGAAGTGAAAATATGATTACTTTTTTTTAAAAATTTTGTAGAGTGTGAAAGAAAGTGATAAAGGAAAGAGGAAGAGGGAAAAGATGAATAATAATGGTGATGAGGATAAGGAATTAGAACCAATATTATTATCAGAGAAGATGAAGGAGGAGAAGAAGATTAAGGGTGTTGATGAAGAGGAGGCCCCTGTGGGTGTGGGCTACATCCATGTGAGGGCAAGGAGGGGCCAGGCAACAGACAGTCACAGTCTTGCTGAAAGGGTAGGGTACCATTGTATTATATTAATAATTATATTTTTACTATACATATTTTATTGTAATGTCCTATATATGTATGTATGTTTCCCTAAAATGATTCAAAATTCTTTATACATATCTGTTAATTAGGTGAGGAGGGAGAAAATCAGTGAAAGGATGAAGGTACTTCAAGGTCTTGTTCCAGGCTGTGATAAGGTGAAGCTACTGATCTGATATATATGATACAGTTCAACTAACAAATTATATATTATATTCTTGAATGTATTTCTTTCTTTATGTTTTATATGTGTGCCAATATGTGTAATCCCCACAGATAGTAATATTGTAAAAGTGCCCATATGGCATGGGCAGTTCAACTGGTAAATTTGTCACAAGAGACAAAGATCGAGTCTCACCAACGACAGTGTGGAACAACCTCTCAGAATGGGAGAGCTCCTTGTGCGCAGTAAGCAAAAGTCTAGCCGGCCTCTTGTTGATTAGTTGAGTTACCATGGTTTACCCCTCCATAAACTGTCAGGCCGGGGTGTAATATTGTAATATTGTAAAAGTGCCTGCATTGGTAGCTCAATTGGTCACTGAGGTGAAATTTGTCCAGAAACCAAGAATTGAGTCTCACTAGCCACAGTGTGGGAGCAACCTCTCAAAATGAGGGGGCTCCTTGTGTGCAGTAAGCAAAAATTTAGCATCTGTTAATTAGTTGAGTCATCATGATTTACCTCTCCACAAATTTTCAGGCCGAGGAGGGGCGATTCCACCTTTTTGTCATAATACTGTAAAACTAAATTTGCTGTTGTTTTTTTTAAAAAAAAATATTCTGAAAAATTAATGTGGTCTGATATGATGCCATTGTACAGGTAACCGGAAAGGCCCTCATCTTGGATGAAATTATCAACTATGTCCAGTCCTTGCAAAATCAAGTTGAGGTAATCATTATTATTTATAGTCCATCCAGAATCCATGGAAACGATGTTGGGTACTTTGGTGCATCATATATATATTTAACATTAAATGAGCTTCCATGTTTTGTTTTGTTTTAAAAAGATAAATCCATGCAATGATTACAACAATTTATTACACACCAATCAATTACATGTTTAATAATTAATGATTTTTTTCCAATAAAATAAATATTTAGGTTTCTTCAAGCTAAGGGTGCATTTTGTACCAAGTATAATCAAGCATGTTGTGCTTATTTTACCAGTACTATAAAAACAATCGGACGAGTGTTAACAGTACCCGATATTAACAATAAATAATAAAAATAAAAATTATAAAATATATCACCTTATTAGAACTTTGTATTCTAATTACACTAATGACTAGGACTCTTTGTATCCTTATAAATACATATGTATCTTGTAAATTGAATTGTTCAATAATAAAATTTTTCACAAAATTTTTATTCCCATCGGGTATTAGTAGCTAGACCTCACGATCCATGGATGCCAATCCTACTGCCGCCACCTCCACCATGGAAGCCGCGGCAGTGGTGGCGGTGAGCCGCCATTATCGCCGCCAATCAACCTGTGACTCTGCATTTTCCTCTTACACCATCTCAGATAGTTTCTCCTCATCTCCAACCGTGATAAATACCCTGCAAACCTTATAAAATTGTTCATATATAGATTGAGTCTCTAACCTCATGCCAAAATGCATGCAAACATGAAACATATATTCTTCAATTCACTAATTTATTTTGTTTTTTTTTTAACAGTTTCTGTCCATGAAGCTTGCTTCTGAGAATCCCATGTTCTATGATGGTGGATTGGACATTTTGCATGCTCCAGCTCCCGCGGTACAGTTGGACTTAACTCTAACCATGTACAATTACAATAGTATAATATCCAAACATCTTCCTACAATTAACTAATATTATCAACTAGTGCACTAACTCAATCAGGCACTAACTCAATCAGCTAACAGCTATTTACCAAACACCGCTTATACATGTAATTGAATTTTGCATGGATTTCTACTTCAATTTAATTTCTCAATTAATTATGTTATGTATGGTTTGCAGGGCATAAATATGGAGCAGGGGGAGCAGGAGCAATGGAACCCTACCATGAGGAGCAGCACAGAAATAGGTGCAGTGTTGTCTGAGACAAAAAGTGACTTGACATTAATGCCGACAACTATAGCCAATTGTGACTATCAATTCCAATTCATTGCTACTCCAACTTCACTTCTCTATCAACACCCCCATTCCCTAAACCCTATCCCTATCAATCAGGTATCTTATATCTATACCATGCCTTTCACTCTCATCTCATATACTTTCTCGTCCATAAGTTATATGGTAACTGTAAAATTCGTCCCTAAATGATAATTAAAAGCGTAAATTTTTTAAATATAAAAATCATTCATTTAATATACAAAAAAAATCGTTTTAGTTTAGTTATTATTATTGTAATAATTAACTATCATATCATAATAATTCCGAGTGTAATGCACTTTCTTTTAGCATTTAACTAATATTAATATGATAAAAATACATGGTTTTCAGGGCAATGGACAGCTCTTATGGGATCTGGGAGAGCAAAGACCAAAAATTCATTAATCAAAAGTAGTGTATATCAAGAATGTTTGTATGTTAGAGACACTAATGACTATGACTATAATCACTGTATGGTAGAATATGTCGTTGAAATCTACGTAGAAATAAGAGAAAATTAAATAATCTAGCACTTTACTCTTTTTTTTTTCCCTTTTATCTAGGACTCCTAGAAGTAATTATTATATATAGGGTTGTACGAACAGCAGTTAATTTCCGTTATTACAGTTGTGTTTTTACCGTTACGGTATTTCTAGTCGCTGCAGTACGTTGAGGTGGACTATTCTTTTACTTTTAAAGGTATATCTGTTGGAATCTTTTTCTGCGGATGTTTTGTTTGGGAATACATTATATGGTGAAGGTGAATTTCCCACCTATTAATTGGATCTACAAAACGCTTTAATCATTAACCAAATTGAAATTCTTATTTTCGAATGCACTGCAATTACTCTAGGCATGCTTGCAGGACGAACATGGAGCTTAGACGGAGTTGGATAAGTTGTGAATTTGTGATGCATTTGTGGAGTACTTGTAGTGCATTCATTCAGTTCGCATGTTCTCATCACTTAAGGAAGATTCTCATGTGATCCTGAACAATGTATATATATAGGCTTATGATCTTATGAAAACACACCCCCAAAAGAAAACTAAGCACTAATCTAAGCCTTCCATATATAAAAATTGGACAGATCATATCAGATTTAAAAAAAAAAATTGTGGTGGCATTAATATGCTATTAATGGTAAATTAGTCTTTTAATACAAAAATGCAATAAGTTAATATTAATGAGATACCCAAAGTAAATTTTATTTTTTTCATTTTGAATTTATTGACATCAATATGCTAAGCCAAAAAACTGTTTACAAAATGTTCATATGAGTTGTTTGACTAGTCAAACAAATAAAGTTGGTCAAACTAGACTTTGACTTAAAAGTCATTTTTCAAACACCCAAAATAAATTTTTAAAAAAAAAAAAAAAAAACCTTAATTATTAGGGAAAGTATAGAATCCAATTGGATGTTGTTTATGTAGGCCGGAGACATTCCATGTGTTGTTTCATCTTTAACCAAGCTAATATCCAACTATGTTTGACCCACAAGTAGCTAGAAATGGGTTCAAAATTTATGATAACATCCCTAGCCTCGATCTCTATCATTCTAAATGTATTGTTTCTAATACCTTAAGAAATTGTTTATGGTCAATGTGATAGTGGAGAGTTCAGTGCAATTGGACCAGTGTTAGGTAGGGTAGGAACAATTGTGGGTAATGGCATGCAGTTTATTGATTGGGGGAGCTGAGGCACATAGCATTTGTTGTGTAGCAAGAATGTAAGATTGATATGATCAAGAACAAAAAAACGTGCTTTATGGATGAATGTGTGCAAAGTATGCAAGAACGGGTAACATGTATCGTGGGTTGAGGCGTGTAGGAAAAGTTATTAATACTATCTATAAATAAAAACAAAGGTAACAAGTAGGATTTCTCTCTAGCTCTCTCCCTTAGACAACCAAGAATCACACGATATTCAAATTGTACTTAAACATTGAGTCATACTCCGATCCCTTAGTAAACGCTCACATAATCAATACAATTATGAAAAGGCACTAAATGCGTACCTTACCAACAATATCTTATCCCAATCATTATTGCGTGGACCGTAGTCCATACAACTATGTGGACCACAGTTGAAAAACACATAAAGTATATTATTCTAATTTATAAAATACATTACATAAAATACATTATTCTAAAATACATTACTCCCACCCCACCCTCACTATATATGTGCTTATGTATTTTTGCATATATATATGTCCTTAATCAGGTGAGAACCATGTTCCAGGTGAGAACGTAAGGATAAATCCAAACCATTGATCTAGTAGATCTAACGGTTGAAATAA
Organism: Ipomoea trifida; assembly: GCA_003576665.1. NCBI lineage: Eukaryota > Viridiplantae > Streptophyta > Magnoliopsida > Solanales > Convolvulaceae > Ipomoea > Ipomoea trifida. Next base: position 20,214,783 of record CP025644.1, on the reverse strand, counting down.
ACAAAATTTTGTAATATTTATGAAAATGACCCCGCTCATTTTTTACTTGATTTCTCATCCATCAGATCTTGCAGATCAATGGTTTAGATTTGTCCTCACGTTCTCACTTGGGAGCATAGTTCTCATATATATATATATATATATATATATATATATATATATATATATATATATATATATATATCTACTATACTAATAAGAGCCAAAGAGAGTTAGGCCTAAAATGGGTGAAAAATGGCGGTAATCAAATGGATGGTTCAGATGAATTATTTAATCAAATAGATGGCTAAGATAATTCAGATTAATATTATTAATAGAGATTACCTAATTTAACCTTACTTTTATGATTATCCGTTAAGTTTTCCGTTAAATATTCTCTTCTCCGTTAATATTCCGTTAACTTTTAACTTACTCATTAATTTCTATAATAAAGATCTTAGGTTCGAACCTCATCTCAATCAAATTTGAGATAATTAAGTTTCTCACTCTATTTACTATTATTAAATTAAATAAATTAGTAGCTACAACAAACAATGATACATATGTATTTCTTTAATTTAGAATTATGTGTCTACAATACCTTTATTTGAAAAAATTATTCATTATCAAAAAATTAAAATAAATTAAATAAGAGAAATAATTTCATTAGTTATATTGTCTTTATTTTCTCTCATGCAAATTAAGATTCTTTACATTCAAGTTTATCAATTGATATTCATTACATTGTCCATTATCTTCAATATCTTGTAATTAAATATCAAAGTTATAGTACAAAATAATATTATATATTTATTTACCAAGTATTTTATTAATACTATGAAAAAAAAATTTAAAATAATTTGAAGCTAATTATAATAACTACTTGGGGATTGGTTGACAAAGATAGGACTCAAATAACCCAACAATTGAAGCGGAATCGCTCTATTTTACTCTTATTGAATTAAATAAATTAGTAGTTACACCAAAAAATGATACATATGTATTTCTTTAATACCATGAAAAAAATAAAAAGGAATAGTTTAAACCAATCATATTAACTACTTGGGGGATTTGTTGACAATGAAAGTACTCAAATAACCCATTACCTCGCAAATTGAAGCGAGAAACTACCTTTTAATATCTTTGGATATATAATATTTTAAATTTTCAAATTTTTATTAATTTATTTAATCTTTTTTCTTAAACTAGGGATTTCTTTATCCACAATAACTCATTCAACAATAATAAGGGTGTGTTTGGTAACCCGTAAAATGACTTCCGGAAAATGTTTTCCGAGTTTTCTGTGTTTGGCAACGTCCGGAAAATGTGGTCAACGGAAAATGTTTTTCGTTGACCAAGGAAAATCAGTTCATTTTTCCGGAAAATGACTTACGGAATTTTTTTCCGTAAGTCATTTTACGGAATCGCCAAAATAGCTGTTTCGCATGTTTTTAACCAAAACCAAGCCATATCACCTATGACCATGGACCAAGGAGGTGGGAAAACCGCCAAAAACCTCTACTACAATTTTTTTTTTTATATTTTTATATTTTTATATTTTATATTTTTTTTATTTTTTTTTTATAAATTCTATTTTTTTTATTAAATACCACTATTTTAATAACTATTATAATTATTATATTTTAAATTTTAAATAAAACAATTACAATGTTTAATTATACAATTCTATCCATTTTCCAGAAAATGAACCAAACACACAAAGACAGTTTTCCATAATACATCCAAACACTGAAAATGAAACTGTTTTCCGGAAAATGACTCATTTTCCAGAAAACATTTTCCAGAAGTCATTTTCCTGCTTTCCAAACAGACCCTAATAGTTGAACCAAATGAACCCCAAGCAGAACACCTAAAGGTAAGTTCATAACTCATATATCATAATCTCATTGCATGACGTTGTCATCTACGCTACCAACAATAACTGAATTGCAAATAACACACTATCAACAAAAAGGAATAGAACAAATAGTAAAGATAAAGACAATGACAATGTTACTCAAAAGAGAATTAAGAACACTTAGAAAAATTCAAATTAAAAGTAGTATTTATTTAGACTATCATTTTTAAACCAAATATTTAGACTATCGATTTTACAAGATTGCAAACATTTATTTTAGTAATAATTATAATGAATTTTCTATATTATCTTGGATTCATATACTTTGAGTTAGATATTTAAATAAAAAAAATTCGACATTCAATTACCCATGTATAAACTTCTCCTATATAATCTTGCATTGATATACTTTTAAATATTTATATAAATATAAACATTAGGCATTAACCCATACGCGCAATGCGCGTATAAAACTAGTATATAGTATACGCTTTAATAGAAATATATACGGAGTTTTTTTCACATCGGCCAAAATTGAGTCAAGAGGATGACAAAATCATGCTATATTATACAAATATATTCAGATTATGATATTTAATACTCCCTTTAATTTCGTAGTTTGTAGCTCCACACAAACAATGGGACAATTTAACCTCAATACATTTTAAAACTCAAGAAAATAAGACCTCATAGGAGGAGATGAGGATAATGAATATTATTACAATTCAAGCAGCAGCTGCTACTGCTGCATTTAAGAAACAACAAAATTACTGTTAACTTAGGAAATTTCTGTATAGTACAAGCTCACCATCACACTCCTATTTTATTGATGAAGGCTACAAAAAAAAATATCAGACCACCAAATGAAGTCAATCAATGCCTCAACTCAAACAAGATTTATGGAAAACGAGACATAAGGATGAGCATCTGTATCGCCTCCGAAAACACCCACTGCTCCTTCGTCCTCAGTTTTCCAGTAGGTACTGCAGTTAAATAACGAAGATCAAGGTAACGTATGTTATGGTCAATGTATTATACTCGAAACAGAAATACAAATCCATTTGAAAGAGCCACAGTTTATCATGCTAGAATTTCTTCGGGGGAATGGACTCGCACACTCAAATGTATGCTGCATAAGAGATGGTATAGCTAGAAGGTTATACTCCCTCCGTCCCATTTTATATGTCTAGTTTAGTTAACGAGACTTGACTGAAGCTATTTTTAATTCAATTTTTCATAATATAAAAGTTTAGTATTAGTATATAAAATTTATATATTTAGAAACTACATTAAAAGTACTATTAAACATAAAAATCAAATTTAAAAATACAAAAGAAAATAAACAAACAAAAAAAAAAAGTTAGTTTGACCAGATAGTTCATAGTAAACAGGACAAGTAAAATGGGACTGAGGGAGTACTTAACAAAAGGTCTTTCTTTGCCATATTAAATGGGTGTGAAATGCAGTGTGCCACCCCAGATTAGCTGTGGTTGGTGCACAAGCACCTAACCAGGTAAACTCACTAATATCCATCCATACATTAGAAGTAATGCTTTAAAAATCTTTTGGAAAGTAAAAGAAAGTAGGAAAAGCATTATTTACCTGTTTGAGCTGTCACAAAGTGATTCAAGAATAGAACGCACTTTTTTCTCACTCTTAACTGATGGTGCCAAGACAACAGACTGAAATGAAATTTTGAATATGCATGTAAGGCAAACCTCATACAATAGTGCGTGAAATAGTATAGCAGCATGAACGATAAGGAAAATAGGATAGTTGAGATTATCACCAAAAACGATGGCGGCAAGCCATATCTCAAAATGCTCTCAGCAAATACACGTACAGCAGTAAAGTGCATCCAGGAGCTGAAAACCTAGAGGAACCACAGCCAATTTTGATAAAAATGCTGAACCAGTGGTTAGATTTCTGAGTTACAAAGCCCACAAGTACCGCCAATATAACAAGGAACCTATAACTAACAAAATATTATTCAAGGGCCTGTCCATCAACAGCCACCATTGGGAAAAAGTAAGTCCACCTGCACACTATGACCATTCCCTCTACCCTTCCCTCTCAAATCAACTTTCAAGTCAATCTCAATTTAACATCCACACCAGAATATGCAATTGAAAGCGAAACCTTGTTCAATGATTTAATTGTTAATGTAATTAAATAGAGGATTCAAGCTCTGGCAGGTGGCTGGAGAGGCAGAAGCAATATGTGCATAACAATAATAAAAGAAGAAAATATTGTATTGATATTTGATGTTGCTTAAGGATTACAAAACACTCCTACTTATAAGTAGTTTCCCTAGCACTAATATGGGACAACACATCTCTCTTAAAAGTTAACATTGTGGTTGACCAACAAAATAGGAGCTGATCAAATCTTGCCTTCATTTAAGCTACTTTGAATTTTACAGCCATGAAGTAGTAGTGAGTTATTAAGAATATCATAAGAAACTTCCCAAGCCCGACTACAAGTCCCCCCCCCCCCCCCCATCATTTCCTTTTAGAGTTTAGACCAAATTAAAAATGCTGATTTATATGATATTTAGAAAGAATCCTGCTTAATAATTTTGAATTCTTATGAAGATAGGTACCTCTCCATAACTGGTATAACACCATTGCAAAAGGGAGCTTTTGAATGTTTCTTGGTCTTGCATCAGTCTTTCCAGCTCCTGCTTCCGACTTTCTTGTGTTTCAGGATTATACTCAAAATCACGAATCTAAATGACAGACACAATTATACATCCCATGAAAAGTTGCCTTTACTAATAAATAATTTCCCTATAAAATGTAACTTCTCCATAATTGTCGATAAATACAGGAAAAGATTATGAATGTAATAGCAATGGATATGAAATACTAGCAAAAGAAAAATAAAATCTGCAAATGGAAAGCTTACTTGGAAGCCTCTTTCACGCGCCTTATTCCTGAAATTATCAGCATCACGGCTGAATAGTGTTACAGTATAAAGAGAATATTCATTGTCCTCATACAGCTTCTTGGAGGATCTGGGAACCTAAAACAATTAGTTCAATGAAAAGGTAGCACTTGTAGGATGAAGTATACAATTATTAGAAATAAAGAGGGGGAAGGGGGCTCTTAATTGTTCTACAGAGTATAAAATAAGAAGCAATATTCAGTTAATGGAGATAGCCAAAAAAATAATAATAATAATAATGCAGGTGTGTTAGCAAATTGTGTTCAGGATAGGTCATGAGTGTCTTACAACATAGGTAGTGAGAGTCTCATAACTAGCTAGCCAGTCTCTCTGTGAAAATTTGGAAACAACAGCAAGCAGAGTAGTTAAGTGTTCTGACACAATAAGATCTTCAGGCTTCACCAAATTGGACAGATCACGTACAGCTAAGCTGGGAGGAAGGAAAAACTTAATTTAATTAAATTGCCAACAGGTTATATATAGCAAACTTTATATGCAAAATCTAAAACAAAAAACTTAACTAACCACAGCCCAACACTATCCAACCACTTTAAAACTTTTTTTTAATTAAATAAATAAGGTGTTTGGAGCAAACATTGCACCTCCAAGATATTCTGCCAACAGAAACACTCCTTGTCAAATGTAGAACTGCACTGATTTTCCATTCTAGTATCAAAAGTCCTTGTTTCACATTCTAAATCTAGAATACCCTATCTGCAGTCATTAAATGTCCTTTAATTTGTCTTAGCATCCATCCAGGACATGTCAATTGACTTTTGAGGAAAGTAGGGTAGTTTTATGAACAATATCAACACTGGGCAATTGATTTCACAGATTTATCCAAGAAGCTTCTGAGGAAAATGGGCTGATTTCTTGATAAATTTAGTCTTATTTGGCAAAATGTAGGACAATTACAAACAGTGGTCAGCATTGTATATACACTTGAACAGTATGGCTACTCACCTAGAAAGCAAAGAAGTTCCCAAGTATTATGAAGGAAGAAATCACCAAATTAACATAGATTTTGGTAGCAATGATGTACCTTCCAGCCTGCTTACGGTTTATGGCATTAAGTTGGCTACGCACGTTGTTGTACTCAGCAACCCGAACCTTTCATCATTGCGAAAAAGAAGTTATGCATCCCTAGGGGAGGTTATAATAAAATTCCAACCACATGCTTTTAAGAGTCTGTTTATGCTTTGTATGTAGTAATTTGAAAGGAAAGGAGTAAATATGCTTCCAGCTTAGTAGCCATAATATCACATAAATACACACAACAGTGACTTGAAATCCAAAAAAAAATGTTTGAGAAAGATGAAGTTATATGAAATATCAAATATTACTAGGAAACAGAATGTTGGCAAACACTATCCTTTTCACATCTTGGTTTGTGCAAAGTTTTAATTCATAAAAATCACATTGTTGTACGCACAACTATTTTATTTATGAAAAAACACAAGTATAACAATTCCAAAAAAGTTCTTAAAACAATACAATTATTTTTTTTTTGGATCGCTTTTTTCAACCAAACAGAAAAGTATTGCAAAGAGAGCAGTTAGCTGCCATAGTTACAATTTGAGGGGGTTAGTATCTGAAATTCTGAATAATGAATTGTTTTTCTAATAAATGCCAAATGGTATCGTCAATTGTGAGATAGAGCATACTATGATGCTTTGAGTATCATCATAAGAAAAAGTTAGCAGTTTACTCAGATAACCTACATGAACTAGGAGCAAACCAAGAAAAGTTTTCCTTTGCTTGGAGCACTGCTCGTGTGCTCCTAACCTTACAGATAAAAATTTTATGCAATCCAAGTAATCTAAGTATATAATACTAATGCATAACCACGTGACCTATATTCACATCTGAAGTTCTATAGATACAATCAAGTAAAATCCTTATAAAGTTTCATATGACTACTCTGCCTATATTGATGACCCAAATAGCATCCTGAACTACTCAGAAATGGTAGGTTGTAGCCTTGTAGGCATAAGTTTCCTAGTACTGACACACAATGGCTGCTTATACATATTATTAGTCCTTTAAATTCTTAATGAAATCAAGAAGTTAGAGAAGCCCTACCTTAAGATCATCCTCAATCTTAGCAACTTGGGTGTGAACCCCATCAACTGTCTCCCTGAGAGGGGACATTGTTGGATATTTGGCCTCATCCCACACAAATCTACAACACGAATGAGAATGTTAGACAACATAACAGAGGCAAACTTGTATACATAGAAACCATTAAAAATTGTAATTACCTGGTGAGATAAGAGTCCACTGGAACCCCATCCACTGTAAGGGAACTACTGAGCACACCAGAAGCCCTCTCCAACTCCTCGATCTGGCGTCGTATTTTCGAACAAACCCCTTCAATGAAGCTGTTCGACTGCAAAAGTCTCAGATTGTGAAAAACAATATAGCGAATCATTATAAGTATTTGAAAATCGTAACTAAAATTGATAAGAAATGAAATGAAATGAAATTTGCTTCACCTTGACAAGATCATCGCTGAGCGCAAGAAGCGAATCCAAAGTTCCAATACGGAGATTCGGAATGTTGAACTGCGAGATTCAACGGGGGAAATCATAGTGTGATCCACAAAATGAATCAGCACTTTCAACACAGATCTCAGGAGAAAATGAGAGAGAGGCGTAGGATTTGTGCATAGAAGATAGGGAGAAAGAAGCGTACTCTGTAGAGAGGAGTGTCGAAAGAGTGTTTGGAGATGGAGTCCTGAAGGCTATTCCAGAGAGAAGTGGCGGAAGAGGTTTGCTGGACGGGAAGAGCAACCACCCAGTACCGAGACGCCATTGGAATCGGATCTCTTATTCTGATCTTCTTCGTGCTTTACTGCAAGCAACAATTCGATTTCGATTTCGATTTCGATTGCAGGAAATACAAATGGATCAAAGCAGTCCGACACCTCTCTGATCACTCTCTCCGTATTCTCGTTTTTACCCAATACAATACAGTGAATTTACAGATGTCCTTACGAAGTTATAAGGTCATTTTAAAATGTCATAGGTTATATTCAAATGTATTGTGTTTTGAGTTTTAACAAAAATATATAAAGGGAAAGTATATTTTTACAAAGTAAATACATCTATAAATCACAAAATTCTATGTGTTATATAAGAATAAAAGTTATATATTATGTCTTGACATAGATATATAAAGAAAACAAAGCATAACTTTATAAAGTAAGTACACCTACACCCCCACAAGTGTGTGTGAATATATATATATATATATATACTAGTTTTTCTTATGCGCGATGCGCAAAAAATAGGTGCCCAATATTAGTATTTTATATTAAAATTTTAAATTTATTTAAATTTTAATATAGTAAACAACAACAACAATAATAACAATAATAATGTAAAATATTTTTATAAATTGGATATTTATATTTTAAAAATTAACTAACATATAACTATAATATTTAATGTGTATATTATTATTATTATTATTATTATTATTATTATTATTATTATTGAAGATAAGAAAATATATGGTGGATGCATGTGCATAGTAACAATAGTGGAAAAGATAACGGAAGTTATAACGGTAGGGGTATATTTGTCCAAAATATTATGTAGTACAACTTTTATAGCATAATGTACACAAAAACTTAACGGAAAAACGGACATAAATGAGTAGTATAACATTCATTCACATTTTTTATGTTTATATATATATATATATATATATAGGGAAGGGTTCAAGTGCTGGGAAGGGTTCCCATGCAGTTACGCACCTTAAGCATTACAATTGCATGCCTTAAGTACACAAACAACGCACCTTAAGCACCCAAACAAAGCACCTTAAAAACACAGACCACGCACAACTAAAACTTTAGGCTGACGCACTTAAGTACACAAAAAATATCGTCACCTATGAACTTCAACAATGTGCACTGTAAGGCATAACAATGTGCACTGGAAGAAGGAAAAATGTGCACTGTATGACACAACAATATGCTCTGATATAAGGAACAATGTGCACTGTATGACATAACAATGTGCACTGTATGGCATAACAATGTGCACTGAAAGAATGAACAATGTGCACTGTATGACATAAAAATGTGACTGAAAGAAGGAAAAATGTGCACGGAAAGGCAAAAAAAATTAACTTACTTACACAAAATTACAATAATGTCACCGCGTTTTTTTTTTTAAATCTCCAAATTGGACCCTTGATCTGAACTCAATATACGTATATAATTTCATCCTATTTCTCACCTAAGGCAATTGTTTCACATGATCCTTTATATATATATATATATATATATATGAGGACGTTCAAGTGAGAACACCTATATCTATATATATATGAGGGCGTTCAGGTGAGGACGCCTAGTGTAGGAGAGAAATCATAACAACTCAGACTCGTCTACGTGTCCAGATTTAATGGATCAAAAACATTGATTTTTTAAAGAAATGCGATGGCATTTTCGTAAATAATTGAACACCGAAGTGCAAGTAAATTGTGTTAAAAAGTGCAAGTAACAATTTCATATATTGCACCTAAGTGCAAGTAAAATGTACACTGATCATCAATAAGTGCACATAGCGTTATCATTAGTTGCACCAAATATTATAATTAAATGCACCCATGTGAAATACGTTATCATTAGGTGTACGAATATTAACAAGGTAAATCACTTGCACTATGTAGTGAAACTAGTTGCACTTGTAAGTGATTTTACTTACACTTTTTACTTATAAATTTGTACTAGCTACTTGCATTTTAACACATTTTACTTGCACTAAAGTTTGAATTATTTATGAAAATGTCACCGCGTCGTTTTTTAAAATTACATATGATTCGTTAAATTAGACACGTGGACGGCTGTGAGTAGTTCTTAGTTCTCCCCTAGGCTCTCGTTCTCACCTGAACGCGCCCATATATATATGAACATGGTACTCTGTACAAAATAAAGATTGATCTCAATTATCTATCAGAATTTATCAATAGTTGAGGTTTTAGTAAAAAAAAATACGGTATCAAATTTATAATTATTGAACACTTTTAAGAGTAGTGTTTATTTTATAATTATTGCAATTAGACATCAATTTCTCAAGATGGAGGTTATAAGATGTGTCTACACTTTTTATAATAATAAGTATTCGAGAAATTATTATGGGCAAGGTGGACCTGAGTCTAAAACACACAATTTATATGACAAAATGGTTTGCTCCATTCACATTCACATTCACATGTATAGAAATTGAACCCCCAACCTCATGTTTAAGGAACAAAGTGTTGAACCACCACGTCAACCATGTTGATTAAACTTGGGTGAATAGTATATCTACTGTAAGTATCAACAGTCTAAATTTTAGAAATTTTTTATTTCAAAATTGCGCTGATTTAGAGGGATTATTATTATGTTTGGTTTTGAATTAAAGGGAATTAATGTAATTATATGTGCATCATGATTCGTGCATATGTGATATATGGTAAGTTCCGAATTTGTCTCTCACAAGTTACAGGACTCCCCACTTTCGCTGCTACCCGGATTGTTAACCTTCACTTTGCGTAAACCTAACCCTCTAAAACCTTGTACAACAACCTTGAATCCATGGCGGACGATGGCCGGAGACTACCCAAATGCCCGGCTACGGAGAATGCTGCTGCAAGTAAAGGTATGACCCAAGGTTTTAAGTAGATTTTCCTTTGTGATTTTTTTTATTTGTTGGTGATGGGGCGCATTGAATTTTGGGGGTGAGGAATATTGCGAATATTGTTCCCATAGTCGATTTCTAGCATGTTCTGCCCTCCAGTAGACTGGTGCAGCCGAGGCCGACGGGTGGGGGGTGGGTGATTTTTGGTAGTGTAGTCTAGGGTGGTGGTTTGTAGACGACAGTTTGCATTGCTTACTGATGGATTATATTGATCTGGGGTTCGAATCAATTAACCCCATAAAATTATGAAATATGATAAGTTATAAGATAATGATGTAAAGACAATGGTAAATGCAATGTAATAAAGGAACACAATCCATAAGTCATGGAGACAATAGTTGTATTAATAAAGTGTGATGTTATGAATTTGTGTAATGACAAGACAAGACTATGATAATGAATGAATTATGTTTCAACAAGACACAAATGAGTGTTTTTATACTTTACTCCGGCCCTTAATCGCCCCATGAAAGGAGGTGGGTGGTTACAACGGTCTTGGACCGCAACAAACGCCTACAAGATCGTGTCAACCAAAGCTCCCGGACCAAGCGTTGAGCTCAGATAAGGTGGTTGAGCGCTAGGCTCGGCTGGGCCAACATGGGCTGGATAGGCTAAGTCGTGGTTTTACACTGCCACGCCTGGGCTTATCGAGCTCAACCAAGGTTAATCTTCCAGGTTAATCTGCAATGAGTCCATTTATGATTTGCCCATCATCTGCCCCCCACCCTCTATCTTGTGAGAAGTCGTCAGCGAAAGATAGTATTTCTATGCCGACCTAAAAATCGCAACCAAATATTATCCAATCAATAATTCTTAGTCAAGTAGAATTTTTATCGCGCTTGAAATCTTATAATTCAAGAGTCCCATCACAAGTCCCCATCCTACTCCAACTCTTCTTACACGGCCTATAAATAACCTAGAAAATCACACCACCCCCTCTTGCACTCCCAAGTCACATCTTCCCTCTTCCCCATACCATAATGGCTCCACCTTTTCCCCCCTTTTTCTTTCCTCCTCCCCCTATATAAAGACTTCATTCTCTACCTCCTCCTCATACCACCATTCGGCCGAGTACATCCCCTCCACCAAAAATCGTTGAGCCGTCGCCAAGCTCTCCCTAACTGTCGCATGCTGAGCCGCCACCGCTGAGCCCCCCTCCTTGCCAAGCTTCAACCTCATTCCTTCCTAGAGTCAGGTTAGTAGTCCTCCCATCCTCTTTTAGAGTTCCATATGTTTCCTTTGCATGCACTTTGCTCCTTTCGTTCCTTACGATAATTTGTTGAACTCTATTAACCTTTTAGACCTCTCCATGGATAATGATGATCCCATCCCCCTAGACTAATTTCCACATCCCTCAACTGAGGTTAACAAGCCTCCTCATAGGACTCTAGAGGTGCGTCCCCTTCGTGCCATTATGCCTTCGACCATCCCCAACCCTACCCGTCTCAATAGGTACACTGAGCTTGATCCTACTATACCACGCAGGGCCATGGCCTTTCTTAATGAGTATGACATAGAGCTTGCATCGTCTTTAGTCGGGCCGACCGTAGAGATGCAAGTTCCTCCCCCAGGGGGAAATATATTATAGCCTCCCTCTCCTAATTTTTTCGGGGTCCATCTTAAATCCCTTGCCATGGGCCTCCATTTTCCTCTTCATCCCTTCATAGTAGAAGTCTTGAATTTTTATTCTATAGCCCCGGGGCCAACTAGTTCCCAACTCCCATCGCCTACTTGTTTCTTTCATCCTAAGGTGTAAAAATGTGGGTATCCCTTCTACCTTAAACCTTTTCAATTTTCTCTTCAACGTGGGTAGTTCATCAGTCACCCTTAGTAAGGGGTTTGCCGCTTTTTGGGCTAGGGCGGGGATAAAGGTTTTAAACGAGACCAAAACCTTCAACAAAAATTGGAAGCCAAAATTTGTTTTCGTGTCTACCAACCCATCTCTCCCTTTTGAGGTGCTTTGGGGCGGGTACTTCCTCAAGCATAAGGCCCCTAAAGGTTTGATCGAGCTTGGAGCTCATGCCAACTTGTTCGCGGGCTCGGGCAAGCTAATTAGTACCAAGGCCTTGGCTACCGAGGAAGCTTTGGCTGAGCTTGGTTTCGTACGGGGATCCCCCTCCTTCTCCTAGGGTTATAGTGACTGAGCTTTCTTTCACGTCAACCGATGACTCCAAAGATAAGGAGTTAGTCGAGCCCGTATTGCCACTTCGCGTCGCGGCTAACCTCTCCACCTCTGACGCCGAGCTCCCGGGTTTGACCCTTATTAATTTGATTGCTTCATTGCCTTATAACTTTGTGTTTGGTGCTTAGTTTCCCTTTATTGCAGATATGACTGAATCCTGCAAGACATATGAGGACTTCATTTGTCGCTTGAAGGCCCGTGCCCCTGCTTCCAAAAGGCAAAAGACGGGCGAGAGTAGTCGAATACCATTGGTGCTGCGGACTCGGTCTCTACGAAGCCATGACTCGAGTTTGAGCTTGGCCTCTACCACCGTCGACCCCCCAACACGGGTGGTCGACCTCGCGAGGCACGCCTCGGCTCCCGCGCCGACTGCCCCGCTCAGATGGATTGTTGATCTTCCTCCCACGGCTTCTATCCTTCGTGGTGATCTCGCCACCGATGAGTTCATGCGGAGCTTTCTCCTTCCTCGGGATCTAGAGCTATGCGAGGGCAACCCAGATCCCCGTCCTATACTTGAGGTACAACTTTGTTTGTTTGGATGTAAATAGTCGTTGTTTGTGTATACTTGCTATTTGACTTAGCCTTTTCTTCTTTGACTCTATGCAGGCTTTCATTCGCCACCTAGCCTTAGGAGATACCTTGAGGGCCACCCAGGCTCGCCTAGAGGTCGAAAGGAAGGCCCGACTGGACTTAGAGTCACGATTGCAGGTGTCGGAGACCAAGCGCAAGAGTTTGGAAGACAAGTATGCTCAGTTGCAGACGTTGCGCACCTGTGAAAATTATATGCATGGGAAAGTCCTTGCTTCGATGTTGTCAGACTACAAGAGCTCTAAGGCCTTCAAGGAGGATGCGAGAAAGTACCTTGTTGAGAACATGGAGGAGCTTTTTGCTGATTGGGCTGCTACACCCGCGGGAAGAGATCGCATATGCATGGAGGGGCTATTGATGTATGATGTAGGCCAGTATACGTTGCAACGAGACATTTATGCGATCCTTCGCAACCGAGACAAGACTTTTGATCCCGTGGAATGGGGTCTTCCCGCTAAGTTCGAGAACCCAGACCTTGTGGCCTCAGCCAAGCCAACTGAGGCGGTCAAGGAGGAGATGGCTGCGGGTTCACCCCGCGAGTAGTAGTTATGTTTCTTCGCTTCCCTTTTGACCATGTATGATGAACAACCATGCTTTTGCTTTATGTTCAAAACTACTTCTTTTATGACATTGCTAATTATTCATGGTTCTCTTCGCATCTTTGGTATATCTCCTTGTCTTACTTGAATATATCTAAGTGTTTGAGGTCTTCCAAGACCTTGGGTTCTTTCGTTGAGCTTAAAGTTTAAAGCCTAAACTTTGGTAAGGCATCGAACAAAGCCTTAGCATCACTTTGGCTCAAGTCCTGAAGCTCGAAGCCTTGTAAAAAACACAAGGTTTCTTAAGGGAAGGAGGTTGGCCACCATCGCAGGGTCAATCGAGCTTGACCGCAATCACAAGCTCGACCGAGAGCACAAGTTCGGCCAAGACCATGTTAGGTAGCAAGAAAGGATCCATTGGATATGCCTTGGTGAGCGATGGGCTCAGCCAAGGTGGCCAGGCCAACGTGGGCTGGCTGGGCCTGGCCATGGCTTTACTCAGCCACACCTGGACTTACCGAGCTCGGCCGAGGCTGGGCTCAGCCAAGCCTGGGTCGATCGAATTCAGTCTTGGACTTGATATCTTCCGGGTTGATTCGCAACGGGTCCATTTATGACTTATCCATCACTTACATTGAGCATGTTGGGGTGATAGAGTTGGTGAGTCAAGGACCAAGCGGGAGCAGTAGGCTACGAGTGTTGTACTAGAGTAGGAACTAGCCTGTGAGGTGGGAGGGAGAGTAAAGGGGGAAAGGTAAAGATGTTCATAGGAGCCCTGTTTGAAATGTTAACCTTACACAACATATTCAGAGTACTAACAACATACTCAGAGTACTAACCTTGGTTAAATAGTAACAAAACAAATATGGGACTATCTAATGCAATCATTATTGCATGGATGTGTGGACCAAAAATAAAAAGTACATTATTTTTGTACTGAAGGTACATTATTTTTGTACTGTAGATACATTATTTTTAGGGTAAAAATAATGTAGTACTTTTAATTTTTGGTCCACACAGTTGTGTGGACCATGGTCCATGCAATAATTAGCTCTATCTAATGATCTTGGCCATTAGGTATGAGTGAACGAATCTTGAACTAGCATGTATTAACCTTCATTGCTCCAGTTTTATTGCATCTAAGTCCACATTTAGTGTTGGCAAAAAGATGATTAATAAAATATCATTTTAGATTAAATGTAGAATCTATTGAAGCTCTTATTTATAATGGGAATGAACTTCGTAACAAACATGGTTTGAAGACAACAAAAAGTAAGAATTTTATTTTCTATTACGACTTATAAGTTTATTAATTAATTATGAATAATACTTTACAAATTAATTAGTTATTTAATTTTTA
Organism: Ipomoea trifida; assembly: GCA_003576665.1. Classification (NCBI taxonomy): domain Eukaryota; kingdom Viridiplantae; phylum Streptophyta; class Magnoliopsida; order Solanales; family Convolvulaceae; genus Ipomoea; species Ipomoea trifida. Next base: position 20,199,638 of record CP025644.1, on the reverse strand, counting down.
CGTATTGTTTCATTGGGTATGAGTTATATTGGGTGGCAGCTCAAAGGGTCAAGAGTCCAGTCATTGAAAGGTGGTACTAACAACTTGCAAGTATAAGAAAATAATGTTGCGCCTTCACTACTAGCTATAGCTTTTGACCTAGTGATAAACGTTTGATTCTAAAAACAAAACAAGTCACAAGTAATTAATTTAATTCAAAAAATTTAACAAAAGTCCAACCGAACTCAGCTCATTTTCACCCCTACCAACTTGAATCTGGTGTTAAGGAATCCAAGATTTCAAGAATGTTCAAGAATATAACATCAGTGTTGTAAAAGGCGCTAGGCGCCCATCGAGTACCTAAGGAGCACCTAGGGTGCCTAGGAATAAAAAAAAAAGTTTAAGATAAAATAGTGCACTGCAAGTAGTGTTCAACCATTATTCTTCAACATTTTCAAACACTTGACATTCTCAACATCTTCAAGCTGCATCATTCAATCTCCATTTAAGTATGAATGTTTAAGAAGATCTAACACTTTGACAAGCAATAACCTAGGCACTTGTTGAAGCCATTATAATTCACAAGTCTAATATATTACAAAGAACAAAAACATAATTTAGAAAGCAATTTCATAAAGGATAAATGAAATAGATTATAAAGCATAATTGAACAATTTGACAACTTGTCAATTTCATACTTGCACATACACTGCCACATACACTACCAATCTGTGCCACATTCAATAAATTTATCATGAATTCTTCATAATTGATAAATTTCCACAATTCTATATATCACTTAATTGATAACAAATAACAGTGCAATCCAAAACTCCTAATAAACAATAACAAATTAAACTCACTGCCATAATCCAGTGAATCTGCCACATACACTACCACTTGGAGCTTGATGGGACAATGTGAAGATTAAACTCATTAAAGCAAAGACACCACTCACAATTCACAAATCACAATATAAAGCATTAAAGCAAACTAAGGAAAGAAAAAGAAAAAATTGAATATGTAGTTTTGTACCTGTGGCGACAACAGACGAGCTGTGGAGGGCCAGAGCTAGTAGTGGCAACAACAAGCTGTGGAACACTGGAACTATGTCGACTACTCCACTACTGGCAATAAACCGAAGCTCAAAGTTCAAAGCTACTATACTATTAGCAATCGACCAGCTTCGAAGTTCAAAGCTACTGGCTGTCTAGCAGTACCAGGCAATGGAGCGGCGGGTGAGATGAGATGACTCTGATGAGCTGATGATTGATCATTGATTCATTGGGCGGGGCTGCAGGCTGAGGGAGTGAGGTGCGAATGTGCAATTTCTTGTTGATTTCCTTCAACTTTTAGAAGCAATTGGCTTCTCAACTTAGGGTTTGGGTAATTAGGTTTGTTTTGCTCAAAATCAAAAACTACATCATTTTGAGCAAAACAAACTAATTAAAAAAAAAATTGTTGGCCGGCTGAGTAACAAGTGCCTACCATGGAAATCCCATCGGCTTAGGGGCACCTAGCACCTATACTGCACCTAGGCGGCCTAGGATAATTCCACATGTAGATAGGAATATGAAAAGAAATGAGAGATCCTTTTTAAAATACAGTTACATATCAATAGGATGTAGATTATCAATAAAGAATCTTCTTTATATACTCTTACATCTATCTCAATCATCAAGACACTTTTGTCACTAGCATTTTTTGATCTCATGATAATTTTCGTTCAGGGTGAATGGATTCTCCATTTTTCCTCCACAAATATTATTTTTAAAGGATAAAATAAGCAAATTGAAAATTTTATTTAATGAAAACTTACAGGTCTGCAAACTTTTTCTCTGAGTTGAAAATTAAATCCTCAAGGAGGTTGATAGTGCTTCTGAAGGAAATGTTATATGTCCCTGTACCTACCTGTCTTATATCTAATTTTGCTCATGTTTCTGCCTTCAGTTTCTGAAGAAAGCAGTTTCTCATCCTCTTTCTTGTTGAACCAACAATTTACTGTACATTTAGGAACTTCAGAACTAGCCAGAATCATACATACAAATGTATTGAGCAAATCTTCAGATGATAGGTAAAAGTAGTTTTCATTAATTTAGCACCAAGTTCAGCAAAATGTCTAGTTGGGAAGACGGTAATGGACACAAAAGAATACAGGAATTCACATAAAAACAAAAAGATTTCGATAGGATCAGCTGCATTGCCCCAATAAGTGAATTTATTTAACACATTACATGTAGTATTCTAAGTAGTTTCCAACTCAAAGAAAAAGAACCAGTCTCCAATTTAGATGCATATAAATTATTAAAGGGACGAAATAGAATACATGTTCCGAACTCTAAACAATAAGTAGAGGATCCTAGAGGATGACATTAAGTCATGAAATGCAATGAGGATAAGAAATGTATAACACAACCAGAATGCCAATACCATAACAAATTAAAATCAGAAGACCAAGCAAAAATAAGCATTTCATCAACCATATATGATGGTCAGAACATTATAGTTACATAATCAATATAGACCTCATTCACCAAGTTGGTGAAATGCAAAGGAAGAACTGATGTAATTGAAATGTTGATGTACATTTGACACCCTAATAAAATCTAAACTGCACAAGGCAATGGAAGCAACTACAGTCTACAGAGAGTTAAGGCTAGAGAGGAGAAGTATGCAAATTGAAAGGCCAATTTGTATTCCATTTTGAATAATTGATCCTATCTCCAATTTCCATAATTTTATTAAAATCCTGAATCTAGGATTACATCAGTAATATGAGTCAATGAGTCATTAATTAGAGCTTTATATACCATACACTAGATTAGTAGACCAAAATTGCATAGCTTAAATTTTTAAAAAATAAAAATAAACCAAAAAAAAAAAACATTTGCAAAATCAATAAGCTAGACAGCTAAAGTAACTCTCAGCTCCAAGGCCATCTCATCAATGATCCAGGTTATGCTTCACCTGCAGCCAAAAACCTCATAATGGATGGCCAACAGACATAGTAGCTGCTTCAATTTAGGCTTCTAGGAGAACCCTTTATTAAGTTTCTGAATGGCACAGTACATTTTCCTCCTAGAACCAACTGCTTTGATCCCCATATCCTTAAGATCCTCCAAGGTCAGCATTGGCAAAACCTCGTCATCAACCTCATGAATCTCAAACAAAGGAGCATACCTCCCAAGTCCTAACTGATTCAACCACACTTTCACCCCATTTCTCTCGGATGAGTAGTTCCAGTTCCTGAGTTCAGTATCACTTGGCCCCTCCTCTGAAACCCTAGTCATCCTCCTACTAGTCAAATTCCCAATTCCTCTGGCATCATCACCCATGCCTGCATTAGTGTTATTCTTATTGTTATCCAACGGATGAAGTGGGGTGTGCTCTGAATCCTCGGTTTCAGAATCAGGACAAATTTCATCATTATTCTCCACATCTTCCCTGCTACCACTAATTAACTTATCATCCCCATCACTCTCATTGGCTTTGGAGTTGGAAACCCAATTGGACCTCACTCTCTTAGTCGTCGCACCTCTTTTAGATTTCAAATCCCTAACCTTCCAGCTACCAATCGCAACACTATCTAAATTATCATCTCTTTCGTCATCCTCATCCACATTATTACTAATCTTTTTGTTCGCATTTCTACCAGTATTATCATTGGCATTGTTATCAGCGAGGGTTAGGGTTTCGTTACTTGAAAAGTTGGTGAGATGCCGAGTCTTGGAAGCGGCCTTGCTGGACGAGTCCTTCCATGGCGCCTTAACTCTGCGATGCTCATAAGAGGAGGTATGATTCCCGCCGATGTCGCCCAACCTGACGCTAGGTCGTCGCTGACGCTTTGTACCGATTTGCTCAGATGCCGCCGCCATCCCTCCGCCGTTCTCCGTCGGCTGCGCCTCCGACATTCCCCACCACCGGCGGGGCGGTCAAGCAACTTCAAAAAAAAAATCAAAAAAATAAAAAAGGCGTAGGCGGAATTTCGTTCAAGTAGGGTTACGTTCATCAAACAATGAATCGCATACGACAATGTGAATCCAATTTAGGCTTTGGAAGATTGTAAGGCGGTGGAGATTTCGAAGAGATCCTGTGAATATAAAAAAAGTATCGAGAATGGAGGAGTGTAAGGCTCGAGAGAGACAGAGAGAGAGAGAGAGAGTGAAAACTGAAAAGGAATTGGTTTGTTTTCTATGGTAGAGTGAACACGTGCGATGCCTGCTTTAGAGCACGTGGATGATGATTCGATGTGTGAAGTATTTGGGCCGAGTCTACTGTACGGAATACTCGGCAATCTGTGCCGATATATGGGTTAATGGAAATCGGGCTTTAAAATTAGGCCCAACAGTGATTCGGCTTTTACAAGGAATGACAATAGTTAGGCAATTTTTATTGTGGACCGGCGGTCAACAATACATTCTAGTCCAAGTATCAAAATGGCAGTCGTTATACCGTGAACCATGGTCACAAAATGATGTCGTTTCAATAAGTAGGAGAAATGGCTACCGTAAGTCGTAACGAAGCTTCGTAACTAATACTACAGTTCATCTCAAAAGATACTGCCTCACATTTGTTTTTATACTATTGAATCAAATTGTAGTTATATCGAGATGTAACTGCAATTGTGTTGAAACGTAACTGCAATTTATATAAACTGATACTGAATAAAACTGTAGTTATATCGAAATGTAACTGTAGTTGTGTTGAAATGTAACTATAGTGTATATAAACTAAAAGTGAATGGCGCGGAACGAAGGTCGTTTCAGCCGTCTGTTTTCATTAATCAAAACGACGTCGTTTTGATGCATGGTCCACAATAAAATTTGCGTCAAAATGGTGTCGTTTTTTTTAATAAAAAGAAATGGCACCCATTCTGTGCCGTTCCGCAAAAAGTAACTCTATTTGTATAACATATTCAGTTTCATTTTATATACACTGCAATTTCATTACAACACAATTACTTTATCATTTTGATATAACTACAGTTTCATTGGACAATATACACTCAAATATGTGAAACTGTTATTCAGTTTCATTTTATATACGCTGTAGTTTCATTTCAACACGATTACAGTTTCATTTCGATATAACTACAGTTTCATTCGACATTACATACTCAAATATGTGAAACTGTTATTTAGATTCATTTTAAATACACTATAGTTTCATTACAACACAACTGCAATATCATTTTGAAACAACTACAGTTTCACTGGACAATATACAGTCAAATATGTGAAACTGTTATTCAGTTTCATTTTATATACACTGTAGTTTCATTTCAACACAATTACAATTTCATTTCAATAGAATTACAGTTTCATTTGATAATATAAAAAATATGTGAGGGAATTTCATTTTAGATACACTGTAGTTTCATTTTGTAATTAACGCACAAAAAATACGAGCTCTGTTAAACTATAACGATAATCGTTTCTATACTTAAAGAAACGACGCCATTTTTGGACCATGGTTCACAAAGCTCTATGGACCATGGTCCACGATATAATCGCTACAATAATTATTCCATAAACCCAGATCCACCTCGCAAGCTGGACACATTCCCAATCAAGCCAAACCATTTTCGTCTCTTCTCCCCATCACCAAGCCACCACTACCACCTCATCTCCCCACAAAGCGAAACTATTAGGCGTTGTTACAAAGCCACCACAATTATCGAGGATGCACTTACATTTATTTGTTCAAATCTAATCTCTATAAAGTTAGTTGAAATATTTTATTAAAAAAATGTTCCTTACACAATGGTTTAAGAAATTAAAATTAAAATAAATAAATAAATCTACTAAGAAAGTCAACTAAGGTGTTGATGTGATTATATACCTACGCTTTATCATAAACAAAACTACTCTAGACTCTAGAGAGGCCGGAAAGGTAAATTAACTAGAGAAATATAACGTATGGATCCTCAATTGACGTTCTTTTTTCTTTATTGGGGAAGTGATGACCAAATCATTAAAAAAAAAAGTCAACCAACAAAAACTTTTAATTATTAAAAGGGGTGAGTTCATCACTATTCATTACATTTTAAATTCAACCACTGACGTGGCGGTGTAACACGTGTAGGTATGTACAATGATACAACACGAAGAAAATATTTATATTCATACTAATTCTCGCATTGAACCGGCCTAATTAAGGGATAATATACTAGTCATATTACTTTTTCAAATACGAGAAGAGGTTTGGATCTCCCAAACTCTACCTCTTAAGGGATGGAACAATAGTTGTGTAGACCACGGTTCAAAAATAATGACGTTTTGTGCAATTTTTTTTGTCACGCGACTCACTGCAACATACATTAACTCATTATGTACATTATTCTAAAGTATAATATACATTATTGTAACTCATAAATATATTATCGTACCCTAAAAGTTTTATTATTCTAACACATAATGTACATTATGCAGTGCATGACCGCTCACGCAAATCAAACTAATTAGAACGTAGCTATTTTAAAACTCCACTCAGGAATTACTATAGCAAAAGAATTAATAAAATAATGGCACATCAAGTATTTTTGTCATATATTTATTTCTTTCATAACATGAAAAATTTTAGGAAAAAATGTCAAATAGGCCACTGAACTTATCGCTTTTGTGTAATTGGGTCATTGAACTTAAAAAGTGTGCAATTCAACCATCAAACAAGCAAAATTTGTGCAATTGGACCATTTTTACAAAAAATTTTCTGGTAAAATACAATTATATTACTAACATATATGTATTAAGAGTGACATTTTCTTCTACCATACTAGTTGGGAGTCAATATTTAAATGTTTTTAACTCAAATTGAATCAAAAATTTTTTGTAAAAATGGTCCAATTGCACAAATTTTGCTTGTTTGATGGTTGAATTGCACACCTTTTAAGTTCAATGGTCCAATTGCACAAAAGCGACAAGTTCAATGGTCTATTTGACACTTTTTCCAAAATTTTAATATGAAGTATTAAGAGCAAGGCCATCTATGCCGCTGGGCCTTTTGCAATATCAAACTTACTTATTTTTCTAAATTTTAACATTTAATTGTTACATCATCACATTAGAAGGCATTTGGTTTATGTAATGGGCTAATGAATTTCACATTACCTTAAAGAATGTTATTTATTTTTGTTTGGTTTCTAAAGATGTGAGGTTCTTGACTTCTTGAGAATAGTTTTGTATTTTTTTTTTGGTTACATTTTGTAATATCACTTCTAAATTATATTCTTAGATAATGTGAGGTTTAAAAAAAAATGATAATTTAACCCAAATTAATTAAACTCACTCTATGTGGGTTGGTATAGAGCCATAGAGGGTATGGAATATAATAAGATGTTTTCTTTTTTATGCATTAGGTAAAATAATATTTTAAAAAATCATATAATTGTGTAAATGTGGAGCAATATAATAATTGAATGTATACCATAGAATAATTTTTTTTTATTTTATTCTAAAAATTAATTCATCAGGCTAAGAGCTCAAGCTCACCTGCCATGAATTAAGAATGGTTAGTTAACATGCAAGATGTGTTTGATTTTTTTAATTTCATATTTTTTGTGTTCCCTAACCAATAATAGAAGTATTGGTATGTGATTAGGTATATGATTAATTAAGTAATTTTAATATTAAGGATGATTAAATAATTATGATTCATATTGTTATTTAGAAGTAAGCAAATCTGGTGATATGATTGCCTATCAAACAACCCATCTATAAGAACTCCAATTTTTACAAAATATGATATGAGCGCATTAGACATTAAATTTTTGTAAGGATTTTCGATTGTCATATAGTACATATAATTATAGATTAGCAGTTGTGCAAATAATTTTACAATGTAAATATATAGGATTTTTGTCTTTGTCATTGCTATTTCTACATTATTATTGTCATGTCATTCTCATCACGTCATTCATACAATTGCATTACCATGTTAACACTAATATCACTTTATTGCTGGTACGAGTTTAGCTTACTCGTTTAGTAAGTATTATTTGGAACAAGAGACTAAGGTTCGAAACTCGATAGCGACTATGAAGATTATGTCATATCTACTAAGTCACTGAGTTACCATGTTCTGTCAAGCTGGGGATGCAGGAACTTTTGAATTTAAGATTCATACCTTTTGGGGTAAGTAGTAGTGTAGTACCACCTTATCATATATCCTTACAAAAAATAAATAAATAAACAAAAATTTCATCAACTAGACAGAAACCATACCAAATAAATAGATAAATAAAAATGCCATAAACTAGTATGAAACCATGGTAATAATTTATTAAGCCACCAATTCAACCACTTATACCATACTATTTTTTTTAATATTACCAATTCTATTACAATGTAGTATCTGTTCTCGAATCCACAACCTCTCAAATGAGGGAGTAACTTGGTGCCACTGGACAACAAGGTCCTTGGCACTTATACCATACTATTAATTTGTTAACATATTTATTATTTTATTTAATGTAAACATTAATTTGCAAAATCTTCTAAAATACATATAATTGTTCTAAAATCAAAGTCTTTCAGTTCTTTTCTAAAATAAATATTTTTAAGCAAATAAAATAATAATAAAAATAATAATAATAATAATAATAATAGTGACAACTTTGCAAATAAATAGTTCTTTTTAAACTTACTATAATTATTTTATTTTATTTATTTATTATTAATTAACATAAATATTTACTTTAGCTTATTTATATCAACTAATAATAATAATTTTGAGTTTTGGCAAATAGGTGTACTAAAAGACTCAATTTTTTTTAAAAAAAATTACATGTTATTATGTGATTTTAAAGTTAATGTTTATATTAAATAAAATAATAAATATATTAGTAATAAATTAATTGTGTGGTCCGCTGGTGCAATGGTTGGAGGCTTCACAAATTATTTAAGTGATCAATTGGTTCAATTAGGTGAGGAGACAAGTATCTCTGATCTATTTAGAAAATATATTTAAAAGAGAAATGTTATCCTATCCTTCTAAATAATGTTTTCTTCATAGGATCTGTTTGGCAGAGCTTATAGCTTATTTTAAGCTATTAATAAGCTATAAACTTTGTTTAATAATGTTTTCAAAATAAGTTAGTAACTTAATATAAGAGTTTATTTTGAAACGCTATCTTAGGTAGCATTTAAAAAATAAGAGCAATTCGCCTTTGCGTAGGGGAGCCTAGTGTCTAGGCGGTGCCTAGGAGACCGATTTTTGCAACAGTGCTTTTGATTATTTCAAAATATCAAGATTAGTCTTCGACTTGCAATTGCCAATGACCTTGTGGTCTAGTGGCACCCGGTGTACCGGTTAACACTCTCACATGGATGATAGGAGTGGGTTCAAGCCTTAGTGGAGGTAATTGTTGACTCTTTGTGTTTCAGTAGGTTGAGAAAGTAGATATTGCATTGTAACAGAGTCAGTAGATAGTACTCACGTTGGTCACATGGGTGAAGTCCTCTCAAAGTGTGAGTCTTCTTGTGCGAAGTCAAGCAAAAGTCTAACTTTTGTGTTCAGTTGAATTGTGATGATGTACTTTGTCGGGCTACGCCCCTTGGAATTGGGGATTCAACCTTTTTGGGAATAAAAACTTAAGTCATTGACTATACATTTGCTACCTAATTTAGTAATCTGGTCAATTATCTAGGAAAATATAGGGGTAATATTACTAATTACTTGATGATCACAATTGACAAGGTTCTCAAGAAATGTGCTATAATATGCTATATTTATATTTATTGGCACACAAAGTTCGCCTTTCTGAGGGGATCTTGTTTCTTGCTTAAAGACTGTGTTTTGGTACCTCTAATAATTGACCATTTCCAACAAAATCATAATCTTACTAAACAATACTTTATTAATATGTGTTATATTATTTTAAATTTCTAGTGGGCAAATTCAATTTTTTATTAGTTACATGATAAAAGATCACTACAAGAAGAAAAATTATAAAAATTTAGATCATCACATCTTTATATAGCACCGTTACAGCTAGCAAAAGGCAAACATTACCATGCAATTTGTCAAATACATATAATCCTAAATTTGAAGATACATCACAATAATACGTCACCCAATTTGCATACCTATTAACTTTACGGTGAACATATCGTATAAAATAATATCAATCCCTTCTAAGAATGATTTTAATATCAATGGAGCTCTACCAAACTACCTCGTCTTCTTCTATATATGCATATTTATGAATTGCTACCAAATTGAATTGCGATTATTAGAGTTTGAAAATGGAATTTGTGATTATTTATTGAAAATTGTCATTTTATTTATTACTTATTAGTTAGTATGATATGATGATTATAAGTTTAAACTTCAAATTTAAAGATTCCTCATCATTCTTATTTTAAATACTGATAAAGAAATAAATTGTGAGATGTGTTTCAAACTTACAGATCAGAAATACTTGTACATGTGTTCATAATGATTATAAACTATTGAATTGATGATTCTATTTTTCTTTAAATTGCATCTTTTTAAAATGGGAGTTCTTATGAAAGCATAGATTATAAAGTATTCTAACTTGTTTGTCCTTCTAGAAGATTACAAGGCGTTATTATATATGATTTACATTTCTTTTTTAAAAAATGGCAGATCTTACGTCGAGAAGATTTATTTTAAGGAATATTTGGTTGATGTTATTTTAAATTCTCAAAAATCATTTTTAAAAAAATGAAAGAGTGCAGATAGGTTACAAAATTCGTTTTCTAATTCTCCAATTTTTTTTTTCTAGAAAACTACTCCAATTTTTCACTTACTAAACAACCCAAATTAACTAATAATCATCAAGTTAATTAGAGTTTAGAGATTACTTTTGATTTGAATACAATTAATATTTACCATTTTATTTAGAAAAAATCTAATTAATAAAAGGTATCGTACCTCTTTCTCCGTAACATAAATTTAAAAAGAAAAAAGAAAAACTTGATATTTTGTATAAATAGTTATCAGTTTATATATAACACTATTACTATCTATATTTTGATAAATACGAAATGTTAATACCTTTACGATATTAAGGGTTGGTTTGAAACCTGGAAAAAGAAGTCTTAAAAAAAAAAAAGGGTGCTGGGCTACCAATAAATATGATATGAAAAGAAAACATTCATTTTGTTCAAAGAAAAAACGACTCATTATAGCAAAAAATGTCTTTTAAATTTTGTACTCAGAAGACATTTTTCGGATTCATATCTCATATTCAATGTTGCAAAAATAGCGTCTAGGTGCTAGATAGTGGTCGACCGTCTAAAAATCGACGGAATTGCCATTCTAGGCTGCCTAGGCGCCGATTAGGTCACGGCGGACTAGGTGAGCATTTAAGCTGCTGGTTAGCTATTTTTAAATGGGTTATTTTCGCTCAAACTAACGCCGTTTTTTAGTGAAATAACCTTATATTGTTCAAATTGGTCGCAAACTCAAAAAATGTAATAAAAATATTCAAAATCATGTACTCTAATATTAATACTTTGTGAGTTAATTGCGACTTTGTGTTGTGTTTTGGTTCTTTAAATCTTTATACGATTTACAATTCTAGATATATTTTTAGGTTAATATTTAATATTTTAGTACTAACTATTAAAGTATGTAATAATTTATAATTATTCAGTCTTAACTATTTTTTTCTAAAAAAATCTTTTAATTAAACTTCTTTTCTAAAAAGGGCGCTTAGGCGTCTGAGGAACGCTTAGCGATTTTTACAACATTGCTCACAATCATTTCTTTCTCCCCCTCTAAGCAGTGTCAAATAGGTGAATTGACCCGCCATCTATGTGGTTATTATTTGAACTAGATAGCGCTAGTATAGTTAAATATGAATTTGTTCAGGTTGGACAAAAAGTTTAAAATCTTAATTTGAACCAACCCATAGCCTAAAAGATTAAAAAATATTAAAGTTATTTTTTTCTTAGTATAGACTTGTTACATTTATCAATGGCCAATTAAAGTATAAATTATGTTGTGTTAGACTAAACAATAAAAATTTTGCATCGGTGCACAACTCAACTTTTTTTTAAAAAAATCTTCAATTTCTCTAGTTTATAGAATTACTGTTATTACATTTTCAATGCCTTATTAAATATGATTGAGTTTTTTTTTTTTTTTTTGAAAACAAATATGATTTAGTTGAATCAAGTGAAACAATAAAAACTCAGATCCACCTGACCCACATCTGAAAAATAATTTTAGTTAGCGGGATAAATGTTGAGCGGCGACAAAAATTAGCAGTAAGTCCAGGTGGGATAGCAGAGGCTTTTCCGCACCTTTCCAAATTTCATTGCTTTTAGTAGTAAACCCCACTCGTCTCTCTTTCCTCATAACTTTTCGCAATTTTCAACCCTCCTTTTTCCCGCTTGTTTTTTTTCACTTTACTCCCTTCCTAAAGCTGAACCCTGAATCACCTAAATCATATGCCCGTCCGTCCTTTCATTTTCTTTTTCTTCTTCTTTTACACTCTACTCCCTACACGCCTAAAGCCTTAAACTCAACAACCATTAAATTTATCAAATTCTTCCCATTTTATGCTACTTACTTTAAGAGCATCTACATCAAACTATGCTGGTTTTTGGAATAAAATTTGTCCACATGAAGGAAAGATAAGGAAGAGAAAGAATAGGAGAGTTTCTTCTGCAAGAGTTGAGTTTATTTCAGAAAGTGGGACCACAACTTTAATATTTCAGCCGCAAAAATCGTGCGTGACAGCCACAAGAAGCGCCTAGCATTGAACGCGTCAGGCGTGCCTCATAGATAGCTTTTTAATTTTTTTAATAAATCAAATTTGTTTTTTTCCCCTCCTCCCATTTTTTCCTTTCCTAATCACACTTACAAAAACTCCTCAAAAATCACAAAAAAATTCCATTGATAAAGATGTTCTAAACAAAATTTCGACTCCAAATTTACTTCCTGACGTAACACTATTTGATTAGATGTATTAATCTTTTATTAAAAATTAGTAGGATTCGCCAATTCATTACCTGACATGTCATGAAGGGAAAGATTAGGAAGAGTGGAAATATTTTCATTTTCATTAATAGTCCCTATTTTTTAAAGGCTGTTTTTTTCATATCTAAAATTAAAAATAGTATTATTACATTTTTTTTTTATTCACAACGTTGGGGTAAAAGTTGATAAACTGAAAAGCATTAAGACAACAAAAGTAAAGTAAAAAATGAGGACAAAAATTCCCTTTTTTGTCCTATATTTATACTTTGCTCTTTTCAATTTTTTTTTTTTTTTTTATCACAATCCATTAGCGTGCAACATATAGTGACTAAAGGACACATGTTAGGTAGCTTTGTAAATAATTAGAATATCAACTATACAAATAAGAGCCAATAAAATTAAGCATATGTCAAAGACATTATGCTCAAATGGCATAACTATGGCCCTCCTAAGTCCTAAGTGAGATGTCACAGGTTTAATCCTCAATTTATGCACAAAGTGACAAACAATCTAACTCCAAGTTAGTATCAATTCAATTTAAAAAACACACACACTTTCAAGTACTGCACTCATTCATACTAAGGGGGTGTTTGGCAAACGGCTGATAGCTGGTTGGTTTAGCTAGTAGTTGATGGCTGATTGCGTTAACTGGTTTGACCAGCTGATTGTATTAGCTGGTTATAAAAAACTGTTTGGTAAATTAGCTGTTTACTAGTAGCTGATTGAATGTAAAATGACATCTAAGGGTATTATTATTATTATTATTATTATTATTATTATTATTATTATTATTATTATTATTATAAAATAACAAACACACCACCCATTTAAAAGTAAATCTCATTGATTTCAAAGGATAAAATAGTCAATATACCCATTGTTCCCAACCAGCTGATACAAAAAGCTACATTCATTAGTTTTTCAATTTTTAGCTTATTGGCCCAATAAGCCAAGACCAATAAGCCATTTACCAAACACTTCAAAATAGCTTATTGGTTGGTCAAAAAGCTAAACTTGGTCAAATAAGCTAAAATTTGGCTTATAAGCCAATAACCAAACACCCCCTAATTATCAATTCAATTTAAAAACACACACACACACACTTTCAAGTACTAGTAATTTAAAAAAATATGAACTTGCCACACTTTCAAGTACTGCACTCATTCATAATAATTTCAAAAAAAATGAACTTGCAGTTACTATGTAAACAAATTATGAAAATAGAGCAAGAGATAATACTCATGATCATTATACAAATATAATAAATATTAATATTTTATTCAATACTTCCACATGAAGCATGTAGGGGAAAAAGCTATCACTACAAAGTATCAACATACGCTTGTAAGATCAAGAGTTTATAGTACAATTAAGATCCTAGTCATATATACGACAAGACAAATTAAATTCACAGCTTCCTACACTATAATCTCATTGCATGACTTATGATGCAGGATGTAGATGTGTCCACATTTTTTTTATCGAAGGAGGTGTTCTCACGTGAACCTTCCAAAAATAAATGATGATAATAATAATAATAATAATAATTTTTATTCTTGTAATGTATTTATTCTTCTAAGTTTATGTTTTTTTTTTGAGAGCGGGAGGGACCCGGGGGTCCCAAAAAATTAACGACGTATACTAGTAGCAATGCCCCAAGCATCACGGTGCAACAGCTTCTTCAAGTTATCGAGAGGCTAGTCCAGAATTGTTGTACCCCACAGCGAATTTTGTCCCATGTTGACTAGAAAATCCGCACATTGATTACCTTCTTGCAGGCATGAATGATCTTAATATTCTGAAACTGATCCTTCTAAGTTTTTTTTTTTTAAATGTTTATTCATATGAATCATTATTTTAATTATTAATTACGTAGTATAATTTATCTCTTTAATGGAATATCTAATACAATTGTTATGTACGTATTAACAATTAATTAAATATTTTAAAAAATTAAATAAGTAATAATTAGAGTCAAATTATATTAATTAAATAAGGCAAATAAGAAAGATAAAACGGAGTGAAAGAGTAGTTGAAATTTGGTGGTGAATGAAGAAAGTAATGAGTAGAGCTGGCACAAAAAAAAAATGTCACAGCAAACAGAAAACTATGGTGCGCAGAAAAAACACGTAAGCATATCTGCAGGCCAGACTGGAGGCCGAGGCATGAAAAGTTTGTGTTTACAGTATTTAAAGTATGAAAAGCTATTTTCAAAAAAAAAAAAAAAAGTATGAAAAGCTAGCTAGCTGCACAGCGAGACTATATGAATATAATTTTTTTTTTTTTTTTTTTTGAGAAAGACTATACGAATATAATTGAAATCACCAACCCAACTTTCCTAGTCCGGAGAGCGACCCCAACGTTAACAACACTAACATAAAATCTTCTCTCTTTTCCCATCTGCCTTCCCTCTCTATTCTTCATTAATTCCAGCTGGACGTACGTGCCCACACAATTTTACGTTTATTTTATAACTTAAGTTTTTCGATTCATACCTTGAATTTTTACTTTATTGTTGAAAGCATATTTTAATTATGTCTTTTCATTTACTAGACCATACCAATTTCCTAAAGACACATTTTTTCTTCTAAATTTGTAAAATTGTAAGTCATTTTCCAGTTTCATCACCAACATAACTCACCAAGCCTTTGCCTTTCTAATTTAGTAACGATTTATTCTTTGAAAACTTAACCCTATTAACCAAAATTTCAAATAATTAGACAAACCCTTCGGCTCTTATACATTTTTTTTTAAAAAAAAAATATAAGTAACCCTATTATATTGTAGGGTCGGTTAATCTATACTTTCTCAACATGTTGAAACACAAAGAAATATAGCCTCCACTCTGGCTCGATCACATAACCTTCCATATGAGAGAGTCAACTACATGTCATCTTAGCACAAGGTGCTTGACCACTTACGTACATATTAAGAGACCATAGTTCACATATTGTTTGGAGTCCATTAATAATAAATGTGAGGAGACGTATTGAACATGTAATATATAAATATAAATGTGCAGTCCAATTATCAACCTAGTCTTTTAGTTGGGATCAAACACATGCTTCAATTTGGTATTAGATTATGTAATCAATTGAGGATTAAATTATTATGTGGTTTTAAAAAAAAATTATTATGAGGATATAGACTATAATCATTTTTTTTTCTATACTAGTTGAATATAAATATTTATTATTATGTGGTTTTAAAAAAAAATTATTATGAGGATATAGACTATAATCATTTTTTTTTCTATACTAGTTGAATATAAATATTTTTGCATTAATTTTGGATCATGGGTTTACACATTAAGAATGAAAATAAAAATCATAGTTAGTGTTTTAAAAGACAGTTTACGACTCACAAGTCAACAATTGCCTCCACTAAGGCTCGAATCCATTCCCATCATCCATGTGAGAGTGTTAATCGAGATACCGGATGCCACTTGATCACAAGGTCTTTGGCAGACAGCTATAAGATTTGATTACCCACTCAATTAAAAATCTCATTCCCTAATTAAAAATGGGTATCACTCCATCTTATTGGTAATCTAATTTTTAAGTTTGGATTAGTACTTTTAGATTTTTGTTTTGATTTTTTTTGTTCATATTTATGCTTTGAATGTCATATATATAGGATCAATTGTTTTGATTTTTCGTGTTTTTTTTTTTTTTTGTATTTTATCAATATTGGTAATCATTTCAATTCCACCCAACTACCAAATATGCAAAATACTTTAACCAAAAGCCATTACTATTACCAAATACTCTGTATTTAATTTATATTCCGATTCTAATTTCCTTGTGAGAACCAAACACACCCTAAGATTGATGATTATGAAATATGAATACATTTTAATTTGAATTGTAGTTTATTTCCACTAGATATATGTAGATTTGTTTTGTCACATTAAAACAAATTAATTCAATCAAACATGTCAAAATATCATTTCATGTATTTTATTATACCCATCATATTATTTGATAGAATATTTTTATGTCAATATATATTCTTCTTTGTTTCATTCAACTCTCTGATATTTTTATTAAAGAAAATTAAATTTTAATAAAAATTTCAATATATTTTTTAATGCGCAAGATATTTTTCTTCTCATGTATAGATTAATTACAAAAATTAAATTCATAATAAAATGGAGGAATATTTACTTCACATGCTAATGCATGCCTTCCCACATTTTTTTTTTCTTTTATAACGCAAAAGGAGTGTGGTTCACGCTCTCATGTGGCGTGTGGCAGTGACACCGCGTATATTTCCCCATTTTCGTATATCGCTCCAAGTACTATCTGTCTACTCATTGCCTTCCTCAATACGTTCCTTTCTCTCTCTCTCTCTCCTTTCTGTTCTCTCTCTCTCTGAAAGTCGCCATGAAAGTATCAGAGGAGAAGCTCAAAGAGCCGGTTGATCTCGTTGTATCAAGCACCGAAGTACTACTGTCCCTCCTTGATTCCATTACTGAAACTCAAAGCTTCAAGGGGAAATGGTCTCTGATGAGAACGAAGCTCTCGGCGCTTCAGACTCACCTCTCTGAGCTCTCCTCAGCGGCGGCGAATGACAATCCTCTCTCGGCGGACCTTCTTCGGTCGCTCTCCGCCGCGCTCTCCGACGGGATATCTCTCTCGGCTCGCTGCCATAACCCTAACCCTCCCGGCGGGAAGCTGAAGACGCAGAACGACATCGACTCCTTGGCCGCGAAAATCGATAGCCTGAGCAGAGACCTCGAGGTTTTGATAAAGAGCGGGGTTCTCTGCGAAAACGGCGCCGTTTCGGGGAGTAGTTATTCGAAGAGGGAGACGATTAGGGCAGAGACGAGGAATCTGATCACTCGGCTCCAGATCGGGACCACTGAGTCGAAGAACTCGGTGCTCGACTCGCTCCTACGGCTCTTGCAGGAGGACGATAAGAACGTGTTGATTGCGGTGGCGCAGGGAGTGGTTCCGGTGCTCGTCACCCTACTGGATTCCACCTCCTCCCCGGAAATTAAGGAGAAAACCGTTACCGCCTTGGCGAAAATCTCCACCGTCGATTCGAGCAAGCACGTTTTGGTAGCCGAGGGATTGAGTCTCCTCCACAACCTCCTCCGCGTCCTCGAGTCCTGCAGCGTTACGGCCAAGGAAAATTCCTGTATTGCCCTCCAGGTCCTGTGCCACAGCAAGGAAAACGCCAGGGCCATCGGGTGCAGAGGAGGAATTTCATCTTTGCTACAGATTTGCCAAACCGGCACGCCCAACTGCCAGGCGGTGGCCGCCGCCGTCCTCAAGAGCTTAGCCGTGTTCGGAGAAATCAAGGACGATTTCATCGAAGAAAACGCGATAATGATCCTCCTGCACCTCTCAAATTCCGGCACGACCTCTGCTCAGGAGAACGCGATCGGGTGTTTATGCAATTTAGTGAACGGAGACGATAATCTGAAGATAATCGTAGCTAGAGAAGGAGGAATCGAGAGCCTCAAGAATTTCTGGGACTCATCTCCTTCGATTCAGAGCCTCGAAGCTCCCGTTGAAATGGTGAGAGCCCTAGCTTCGTGCCCGTTAATCGCCGATTTCTTAGTGGAGCACGAATTCTTGACCCGCATTGCATCCGTACTAAACTGCGGGGTTCTAGGCGTCCGAATAGCCGCCGCGAGAGCGGTCTCCGACCTAGGGTCCACCGCCAGAACCCGAAAGGAATTGGGCGAAATCGGATCCATCCCGGCCCTAATAGCAATGCTGGACGGCAAGGCGGTGGAGGAGAAAGACGCCGCCGCGAAAGCCCTCTCAAATCTCATGGCTTACCCCGGAAACCACCGGATTTTCAAGAACGAAGAGAGGGGAATTCCCAGCGTGGTTCAGCTCCTAGACCCGATCCTCCATAATCTGGACAAAAAGGCTCCCATATCGATCTTGAACGCCGTGGTGGAGTCCAAGACTTGCCGGAAAACAATGGTGGCTGCCGGAGCCGTCGCGCATCTGCAGAAACTGGTGGAGATGGAAGTAGATGGCGCCAAGAAGCTCTTGCACCGTCTCTGTCATGGCAAGTTATGGGGAATTTTTAGCAGACCCTGACAGACAACTAGGAACACTGTTAATCTCTGTATCTAGGATAATATATTTATTTAATCGTCTTTTTTTTCTTCTTGAATTTGTAATTTTGCTTTCTTTTATAGATTGTCGTAGAGAAAAAAAAACAAAAACAATTATAATAAATAGATGCTTGTGTATAAATGTTGAATCATGGAAGTATACATCAAAATTAAAGGTTGAAAACTATGTTACATAGTTATGGAAATTGTCCCTTCCAGCCTTGCCATAATTCATGATTTCATGTCTTTGGTTTGTTGTGTATTATCTAGTGACATAAATATAATAGTTAAAGAAATTGAAACTCTGAAAATTAATAATCTTGTATTCTCACATTGGCATGTTGTACAAAATTCACCACGTAAGGGAGGCAGACAACTCATTTATTGAAGTAGTTAGGAATTTCACAAAGTAATAAAGTAAGAATAATTATGAGATTTTGTTTAATTAATTACAATGTGCGAGTTTAGTATTTGATGTAAATGAAAAGAAAGGTGAGATTAGGAGCATTTAATCTTTGGATTTGCCGAAATAATTGGCCTCTCAATCAAGTCTTGGGTAGTTGGGTGTTAAAGCTGTCGCTGTCCAACATGAAAAGTACATTTAAACGGTTTTATGAATATGAAAAAGGAATAGGTCAGAAAATTGAGGGTTGACCGTTGACCTCCACATTTTACCTCTATAAGTTAATGTATTAGATTCTCCTGAGACGATACGATAAAAATGACAAAAGTACATGTACGATTCACATTTATCTAATTTACCAAACACCACTATTTCATCTTTACATTAAAAAAATTGAATCAATATAATTATTCACTAATTTATTAAATAAAATACAATAAACTCTAAAAAAAAAAAAAGAGATTAAAACACTGATCATTGTAGTAACCATGCTTCGCTGTTCACATATACTTTTGATGGATTTTTTTTTTTAAAATACTCATAATTTTTTATGAAGTACATAGTATTTGTTCTATACTTTCTTAGACATTTTACATCCAAAGAATTTAAACATTTATCACCATCCTGGAGTTTAAACCTATGATGACGGATGG
Organism: Ipomoea trifida; assembly: GCA_003576665.1. Taxonomy (NCBI): domain Eukaryota; kingdom Viridiplantae; phylum Streptophyta; class Magnoliopsida; order Solanales; family Convolvulaceae; genus Ipomoea; species Ipomoea trifida. The sequence goes on along the minus strand of CP025644.1, from coordinate 20,179,573 downwards.
TGTTCAAACCTATGATGACACACTTAGAATAATAACCGAAATGTCATCACACTACATGGTAGTTGTCACTTTTTATGAAACTTAATTGATTAAGAATGGCTAGGTACCATTTCTAATTAAATCCTAATGTGACGAGTTTACAGATGCTATAATTAGATTTAGAAATTAAAAATATTTATTCGAGCTGGATTTTAATTTATAAGATAAACTGGTATCCAATTATATATATTTATATTATTGTATTATTATTATTATTAATTAGAGTGTATAATTTTTTATAAAATATGATAATATCAGTTTTATAATAATTCTTTTATTTTTATTTTATTAAAATCTCTCAAACAAGTTTAGTATATTATGGGTAGTGATTACGAGTTTAAAATAGATATGGGTAATGTTTAGTTCAGTTTAGAATGGATTCTAGAAATTATATAATAAGTAATTCAATTTGGGTAATGTTAAATAGACAAATACCCACCTTGTTGCTCCCTCTCAACTTAAACACAATGGGACAATCGTAACCAAGTTGATTATGTTGTTAACTTGATAATAACAAAGTTTCAAATTTGACTTATCATAAGAACAATTTAGCTTATTAATCTTTTTGGTTTGAATCGGCTTTCTTCGTCACTCAACCAAAAAAAAAAAAAGACGCTTAAACACAAGTGTGTGGGGGTTGGGGGAGGGGAAGGGTGGGGGGCAAAGAGAGGGTAAGAGGTTATTAAATCAACCACCTTACTTGTTCTAACAAATTTACCACTTGCCCTAAACTTCAGGTGGGTAAAGAATTTCAAAACTTGCATCTTGTCAAATTCATGTACCCACTATGAATACTTCATCGGATTTTATAAACATATAATAATAATTATCATTTCATTGTCATTGTCATTGCATATAAGACTCTAACTTCAATTTTATATAAGAATAAAGTTTTTTTAAAGACAAATATTATTAATGTGGACAGACACACAATTTACAATGCATTTAATTCAACTTTCTGTTCTTTTTAATTTTTCCTTTTTTTTTAAAAAAAATCCAGTTTTTATTTCTTTAATTTTTTTTTTCTCATACTCCCCATTTCCAAATATAATGTATAAATACACACCTATAAGGGCATAATCAAATGAGAACATGGTCCTCCGATCCGGTAAAAAGTGAAGAATGAGGGTTGATCTCCACTGCTCATCAAAGCTTATTAGCGATTGAGAGTTAGTAAAAAACACGATATCAATTTTATAATTATTGAAATCTTTAAATTTTTAATATTTATAAAACTAACCCGTCTATTTTCTCCTCATTTTTAAGCAATCATCAACTGTTAATCTACCTACATGGGTGAATTTTTAAGGGGAACAACAAAATATAAAATATAAGTAATTTGATTGGTCCAGATGATCATGAGAAATAGGATAAATTCTAATAATGACAATCTTCAAGATTGTACCATATCCCTTCTCTACACATTTCGGAACAGTAACTTTACTTTAAGCCTTGTAGAACTTGAAGATTGTTATCTTCATGGGGAAACGAGAGAGGACGTTTACCTGAATCAATCTTGAAGATTGGATCTTAATCAATTCAAAATCTTGAAGAGTGAGTCTCAATCAATCCCGAAGATTGAGTTGGAGATTGGGTCTTAATCAATCTTGAAGATAACGTCTTAAAAGGACTAACAGTTGTACATTTTGCAACATACGAATACATGCATACCATGCACTTATTTTCTCACTAGATTTTTTCCACATGAGTTTTCTAGTGTGGTTTTAACGAGGCATGAGTATGACGTAGTAATGCCAATGGGGAATGTAGCAAATAAATACTTAAATAGACAAACCCCAAAATCACGAGGATTATATGTTAGGAAATATTACTACGAAAATAATATTTCTGGAAAATAACAAGCACAAAAATATGAAAGGATTTTTCTTGAGGGTGGTTAGCTTGAGTCGTATACTCACTACACTATCTTAAACCCTTATTTGCTACCTCCCTTGGACAAGACTTTGATCACGACTTCTCCTCATTTTTAAGCAATCATCAATCGTTGATCTACCTAGATAGATGGATTAGATCAGCCATCACTTTTAACATGAGAGCATGTTTTTACTTGAAAATGTATTTTCACCTGAACCTCCCATATATATACATGGTAGCCTACATACTAGGTAAATGCTATGGACCCGGGTCCACCTTGGAAGGTAGACTTATGTTCAAAACGCGTGTTTGGAATAACGGTGCCGTCATTGGCACCATTTCCTCAACCAATGATTTTTTTTTTTTTTTTTTTTTTTTTTTGTAAATATAGTGTTCAAAAATTGTGAATATAGATTCAAAAATTGTGTTATATTGTTGAATATAGATTCAAAAATTGTGTTATATTGTTGAATATATAGTTCTGTAATTGTGAATAAAGAGTTCTTCAACTGCGAATATAGAGTTATGAATTGTGAATATAGAGTTCTGTAATTGTAAATATACTGTTCAAAAATTGTGAATATAGAGTTCTGCAATTGTGAATATTGAGTTATGTAATTTTGTATATTGAGATCTAAAATTGTGAATATTCAATTCTAAAATTGTGAATATATAGATTTAAAAAATTATGAATATAGAGGAACAAATTGAAGACAAACGGCAAGTTAAGGGCAAGGAATAAAGGAAGCAATTTTTTTTTTTTAATTCAGACGACGTCGTTTTAAAGCAAAACAACGCCATTTTGGACCCGAGTCCATGACATAACAATTGTACATACTGATGATCGCTTTTTCCTGCATAGGGATGGAAATAGGCTAGGCCTCCTATCATGGGGCCTACAACTTGGCCTATTTTGGGCCTACCTAGACCTAGCATATTTAGTAAAGATGCCAAACCTAGGCCTATTTTAAAACCTATTTAACTAAATAGGTCTAGGCATATATGTTTAAAGACTAGCTTATAGGCCTACATGCTTGGTTGGTGTGTGTGTGTGTGTGTCTGTCTGTATATGAAAGGGTTCAGGTGCGGAGAAAAGTTCTCGTTTGGTTGTGTGGTGATAAATAATGTTTGTGAAAGGGGACAATAATATCAAGTGGTGTGATCATGTATGTGTGGTGGACCGGATCGATTCGAATATTCAAAATTTTGAGTGTTACTTTTTTGTTTTGTTTTTTCTTGTTTTTTTTTTTTTTGTTTTGTTTTAATTTGGATGATAGGAATAATATCAATGGATGATAATGAGTAAAATAATATTGATTACTTGAACCCTAATAGGATATAGTTGAGAGTCGAGTTTGAAAAGAGGTTGGGTAGTTGTGAAATTCTCGTGCTCGATACTCAAATGTGTATGTGTGTGTATGAGCATTAAATTGGTTTCGAGTACTATATAAGTAGTGTCAAACGGGTTTAGAATGAGTATGGACACTATTCATTTACGTTAATATAGTTCTAAATGTATTCTGATTCATATTTAAAAATGACTAAACAGAAAAATAACTACATATTTGAATGTCATTTTTAATAACATGGGTAGAGTAAAAATATAAAATATCATATGTAGTTATAGTGGTAAATATATAGATCATATGAATAATAGTGGTGATGTTAAGATGAGTAGATATATGTGGTGGTAGAGGTATATCGATAGATGGTTGGGTAGGTGATATGAGTAGATAGATAAGTGAAATTTGTATGTGATAATAATAATAGTGATTATAAATAAAGTTATGCATGATTTTATATTTGAATTTGAAACTTCTGGAAACAAAAAAGAGATTGTTTTTCCAAATCCTTTGCTAAATTGAAAAAAAAAATGAAAAAACACTTTTCCATATGTAAAAATAGAAAACAGTGCTAAAAATAGATTTTTATTTTCTGTTTTTAATTTTTCCGAAAAAAAATAAAAATTCCAGAAACTATTAATGGGGAATAAATTTATTTGATTTTTTATTAGTTAAAATGTTTATATTATATTATATTATATTATATTTCAAGGTGTATTGAAGTTGTAAGGATAGACAAAAAATAGTGAACAAATTGTAAATACGATACAATTGAAGTCATAGACGGAACCTGGGGGCAGTGGGGGTGGGGTGAGTGGACAATTGGTTACTCTTATCTGTTTATATGTATTTATATATAAAACATGTACGATATATACATATATACATACAAAGGCTATATATGGGGTGAGAGTGGGGTGAGTGGGGACAGCTGCCCCCACAGTGGTTCCGTCTATGAGTCTATGACCATAGACCAACACTTAATGCACTATATACCATTACTTTGTGCACCACATATATATACATGGTGTACAAAATTACAAAAATGTCACCGTATTTTATCTCATTTTAATTCATTTTTATCAATTGATCTGAGTTTATCTAATAGTTCAAATCTGTTCGTACGTCCGCATGGGAAAATGTTGCCGCATCTGATCTTATTTTTGTGTGTGTGTATAAAATCAAGTCTCGTAATTGAACTAGATACATAAAAAGAGATTAGGGAAATAAATGTTAAGAATTAATAAAAATTCATATAAAATGTGAATAATAAAAAGAATAATTTAAATGAAATGTATAGAACACATGGAAAAAGATCATATATGAACTTTTTACAGGAAAAAAATTAAAAATCAGTCTCATTTGTTCATCTAGCCAAATTTAGTGATTTTAGGGCAGAACGAGCGTGTAATTTCCAACATTATACTATGCATTTTGTCTAGTTTAAAAAGTCATTGCACTTAGGGTTCACATTATGATCTAGTTTTTTGGTTTGGTTTAGTATTTTGGCTTTTAGTTTGGTTTAGATGTTTCCTTTTCACTACTTAAGGTTGATTATTTACTTTTTAGGCTTAGAAATGCACTATATATTGTTAAAATTTTTATTCAATAGTGTTAAAATTTGAATTTTAACATTCAAGAAAATGACCATATGTCACGATATTTTTTAATTAAATTGCATTAAATTTAATTTGTTAGATTTTTTATTTTATTTTGACCTTTGAGATCAATTTTAAATTTTCTTCCAAAAACAAATTCTTATGTAAGCATGTATTTGTATATATATTTAAAATAGTTTTTAGAAAACATGTCTACAATATAAAACATGATTTCTTTATTGAAAAAAAGTACCAACATACCGTAATATGGCGTGTAAGTTCTTATCCAATGTCGTGTTCACGTCATCCATGGGACTAGTGAGACTACGTTAACGTTTTTTAAGAAAAATTTGGCGTCCATTAAGCAAGTTAGAGCATTGATGTACTATAACCAAAGTGAACTATATTCCTGAACTTCATGGATTTGCCGCCCTAAGTCCATAAAGATGTAAATCAAGGCAATTTAGTTTCAAGATTCAACGTTAAATATAATATATAATATATATAAATTTTTTTATTAATAATGTGATATGTAATTTATAATGTTTTTTTTATTTGAATTATTTTATCAAATTAATTATGTTTCATATTTTGTTATGAATATTTTTATAAAGTTTTGATGTGTTTTATTTTTCGTATATATCCAACAATATTTATCATTATATTTCTAAAGTGTTTCTTTTTTTTTTTTAATCATCTCTTTATTTTTTATATTTCGCCCCTATTGGAAGATATTTCTGGATCCGTCCCTGATTGAAGTATGACTTGTTTTCTAAAGTGAAATGGTATTGCAAGAATGAATAAACAAAGCCTTAACATTAATGAACAACAGCCAATTATAATGCAAATCTAAATCATAGCATCCAACTACATTGCAATCAAAAGTATATTTGAATAACAATGCCAAAACGCTAAGCTACCTGCAACGGGGAGGGGAGGGAAGAGAAAATGTATAATGCATGAAAATTGAAACTTTTCAAACTTAAGACTTATGGTTAAATAAAAAGAGATTTGTATCATCTTGTTTAAACTCTCCGTGACATGTTGTTTAACTATTGATTATCTACTCTCTTTTTTTCCTTTTTTTTTTTTTTAATTTTATATTTAACATACTAATGAATACAAATCATGTAACAAAAATATATACTTTTAAAAGTACCTATTGATTTTTTTTAATTGTTAAAATAATTCACAAAAATATCACAATCAAATATTTTCAAGGATTACATCACTATCGCTGTCGAATTATACTCTCTGTGCATTTCATTTTCCAATCAAGTGCACAAAAATAAGTGGCAGGAATGGGGCATAGCCTCCTGCGTCGTTTATTTGGGCAATTTATTATTCTCTACTTCACAATCTATTTATTAACAGGACCCAGCAATTAACGTCCACTACACTATGGTTAGTTAATGGTCACATATATTTTAGTTGCTCTCACGGATTTTTATCCATAATACGGGTTTAGTCGGGTTGGATCAATATGAAAATGCAATACTTTGGAAGAAAACTTTAATATATACTTTTAAATCTAAATGTAAAAGTATTTCATTCCCATATAAGTAATAAACATTTTATTTCCTATTAGTATTTCATTTTTCCGTATAAGTATTACATTTGATCTTGACCTGACCTGACTCATGGACAAGAATCCGTGAGACGGTCTCACACAAGATTTTGTCATTTTATTTTAATCATTCACCAATCGCAATGTCTCATATCCTTTTTAAAAATTAAATTTAGAAATGAGCTTTGGGGTAGCTAGTTTTTATTAGATTGGAAGACATGGGATATGTGGATTTTATATTTATTGGTTATCCATAAAATCGATTGATGGATACCCAGTCTCAGGAATCTAGTCAATGCCGCTAGGCAGTCATACTTTGTAAGTGGTTAGTCCCCCCGACTAGCTGCGAGGCAAGAAGCTAGACTGGCGCCCTAGAGATGTTAGAAGCTCTAAACCATCTTTTCCACCCTACCTTGGAATGTGAGGGTAACTAGCCTGCTGACTAGCAGCAGGTAGTCAACCAGTCGACCATCACCCAGTCGGAAGTGCAGAGTAGTCCGGTTGGTCGATACCACTCACTGGCAGGTCGGGCACAAGTGGTCGGGGAGTAAGGAGACTGGCGGGGCGACGAGTCTAGGGGCGTGAAGAGCATATCTTGGGATTTGAGGGCGAGATTTCCTTCTCTACCATTAGGAAAGGAATCCTAAAACTTAGGAAACAAATCCCAAATTTCTAAAGGCTAAACTTGTTAATCTTTTTCTTTCCTTTCTTCAATCAATTCTGTATGTATAAATACCCCTAGGGTCACATTGTAAGGGGCCACGACTACTATTGTCTAAAAAGATAGAAAGACCGCCACTTTCTAGCCAAAAGTGGGAGCTCCAACGAAATCTACATCTCTTTAGAGAAAAACAAACTACTTACAATATAGTAGATTTTGGCTTGACACTACTTAAAAAGGCCGTGATTTTCACCATTTGATTTCCACGTTAAAAATATTATGGCCCTGTTTGGTAAAATAGTTAGCCTATCGACCAATTTTGACTTATTTGACCACTATTAGCTATTTGATCGATTTGGTTAAAAAATCAATATAAGTGTTTGGTTAATCAACTTTTTTTTTTAACTCCAAAAAGCTAAAATTAAAAAAGTTGCTCAAAACAACTTTTTCAATTAAGTTTTTGAGAAAAGAAATTATACAAAACAGCTATAAGCTAACGTACAGCTAATTTATCAAACACTTTTCTACAATCAGCTAATATTATCAACTAGTTATGCTCTCTAATCCAAACAACTAACAACCATTTACCAAATATGATCCCAAAAAAAAAAAACAACCATTTACCAAACGGGGCCTATGTCTTTATTTAATCTTTTGACCTATTTGTCGTTATCATTCATTCAATCAATCATGTTGGCGAGCCGAATAACTACCCGTGGTAATCAGAAAACCAGCATCGATCAATCCCGTTATGGCTTATGAGTTAATTGGATAATATAATTATATATAATTGCTATAATTGACAATTAAATTTTAACAAATTTAATGTAATTATTTCAAGATACCATTTTCTTTATTTGAATTTGTCAAATTTTGAGTTTGTTGTCTAAGATGGGTGCTGGGGTATGATAAAAGCTAATTCGGTTCTCCGTACTTTGTATGTATAATAATATATGTATAGAGTAGAATTCATTATGGGAGAATTTATCAGAAGAGTAGCCCTTTTATTTATTGTTCTAGAATATTTTTGAGAAAAAAGAGAGCATTGCCTTTTGGGTAATCTCTAGAGAGGAGATGAGAGGGGAAAAAGCCCCTTTCATGTAGGGCTAAGGTCCCTCTTATAGGGTTAGCACCTGTATTCGTATACACTCTATGTAGTAAATACTTAGGGTTGTATACTCGAGATATAGTCCCTATCAAGTAGCCTCCTAGTCCGTACCCTAACACCAAGCCAATAACGACGATGAAACGTTTGGGCTGGAGAAGGCTAGGGCTGGAGAACACTTTATGGTCCGTGACTTGCGCCAATAAAGAAGAGTTCAAGTAGGAAAAAATATACTCTGAATATACGCCCTAAGTATTTGGTATGTGAATTGTATACGAGTACGGGTGTTAACCCTATAAGAGGGACCTTAGCCCTACATGAAAGGGGCTTTTGCCCTTTTCTTCTCCTCTCTAGAGATTACCCAAAAGGCAATGCTCTCTTTTCTCTCTAAACTATTCTAGAACAATGAATAAAAACTCTACTCTGGGCTAAATTCTCTCATGAATTCTACTCGATCTATACATATATTATTATACATACAGAGTACGGATAACCGAATTAGCTTTATCAAAGTAAATAGAATATAGTTATATAGTTATGTAGTTGAATGGTAGGAGTTTAATTAACCTACAAACACATTATTTGTCATATAAACAGCTTTGGATGAATCCATTTAACTGGGCTAGGTGTAGTCACCTCACCGACTTCATAACCCACATTAATATTTATACTTTCTTTTTCTTTTTCTTTTTCTTTTTATTTGGCGCCAGAAATGGGTGGTCGTTGCCTCGCTGGCGACCACCAGCAGCAGCAACTGCTGGTGACCACCACTGTCGGCAGCCGTCGGCGGTGGTCAAAGTTTGGTGGAAATTAAAACCTTAATTTAAATGGATTCTTAATGACTCACAATTTTCTTCATATTTTTTTAAGACTTATATTTATAAAATTTATTCTTATTCTTATTATTATTATTATTTTATTTTTTATGGTGCGAATATTCTTCTTCTTATATATTATTATTATAATTATAAGAACTCTATTTTTAGTTAGTGTGTAAAAACTACATATATTTAGGCCCACAAGGCACAAGCTAGCCGCAGTAAGCATTCTCATACTTGTATTTGTTGTGTTTGTCAGTTTGTGTGCGGTCCAAGTCTGCTATGTTTTCTTTTTTCTTCAATTGTGTGTTCATCCATGCTTTTGCATACTAATAGTAATAATAATAATAGTTTTTTACTGAAATTTTTACACTTCATAGAGAAGTATTAATTTTTCTTTAACAAATATTTAAAACTTGGCTGTGAAATATTACATTTCCACTTAAATGTATTATATCACTAAAAATTACTACTTAAAAAATGATTACTAGTTTGTTGAAAAGTATTACATTTTTTATTAAAAATTATTACTTTTTCCTTGAAAAGTAGTATAACATGCTTGCTAAAAAGGTATTGCATTTTCATTGAAAAATGATACTTTTTTCTTTTATATATTTATATTAAAATATTACATTTTGATTAAAAAGTGTTGCTTTTTCTTATTACATATTCACAAAAAGTATTATATTTTCATTAAAAATATTAATTTTTTATTAAAAAGTATTACATTTTTATTGAAAGTTATTGCATTTAAAAAATTATTGAATGTTTACTAAGAAGTTTTTTTTTTTTTGAAAAGTATTACATGTTTTCTAAAAAATATTAGTCTTTGATAGAATGTATTACATTGACATGAAAAAGTATTACTTTAAGAAAAAAAAATATAAAAGTGGTAGCTATTAGTTGACCTATTACGTAGTATTATAAAACATTAAACTTTTTTTTAAGTACTATTAGATGTATTATAAGGTACTATATATTTATTTGTTGCAGCCTTACGAGTCAAAACCCACCACCGAATTCGAATAAAAACATTAGTTTATTACATTAAAACATTAAACTTTTGTTTTTAAAAATAAAAATGATCAGTATTAATTTACTTTTGCATTCCCGATGGAGCAATATTTTCTTAAAAGGTGGTAATTTTTTTTATAATAAGAAAATGACAAAGATTGGGGTGAAAAGTGATTACAACTTACAACAAAAATGGCATTATTTGATCACATTTTTTGATTTCAGACTATGGTCTGTATTCCATTCCTTTACAAATACTACTCCGTATGTGGGATGGTCTCCATTCTTTAGGCAATGTGGAAATTATAGTCATTATTCGAAGATATATGACAAGTACATCAATTTCGATTGTTCATAGCTGACTAGTTTAAACTAAGAAGGTCAATAAAGCCAATAAACTGCTTGATCAACTTGGCTGGAATTGCACCATGATTTTAATATAATTTGATGAGTTTTAAGACAATTCAGAGAGAAAAATTGCACTACGAAAATCCAGGCGTTTGACTAGCGTAAAAAAATTATATTCCACTTACTTGCCCACCCAAGCTACACACATGTAACTAAAGCCCTTTGCACCCTGTGGCCTGTTATGATATGAAGGTTTACATACTGGTTTCCATGACTAATAACTTTTGCACGTCATACAAATCACTTTCCCCTTAAAATTTACTCTCTACAAATTGATTCCACCAACAAAATAATACTCCGCAGCATTCAAAACACAGTTAACCACTCAGTAATTCACTGCATCTTTATTGAATAACCAATGTAATTAACATAATATAAACAAAAATGGAAGAAAAAGACAGGGAAGCTAAAATATCACATAGAAAAAACTCAGAGTTTGTATGTGTGGAATTAAAGCATTGGCGGAGAAAATGGACCAACGGAGATTAAGTATTTAAGTTACACTTGACAAACAGTGTTAAACGTGAGTACTAACAATTGACAACATGAAGGCTCACTTCTTTGTATCTGTTGCTACAACTTCCATTGATGTCCTAAGCATACACGATTCTCTCTACCTTTATACCCAACAAGCAGAGGAGGAGAGCAATGATTGTCCCAAGGTAAAAAGGCATGCTGAAAACTAGTCTCGACTATATTGTGCTGCACATTCAATGTGAAAATTATCGAAGTGGCAGTGTAGTCCTACCATATCGTTCCACCTAAGATCCGACCGGGGCGATGCCTTTACTTTTGGCTGCAGCGGTAGCAGCGGCAGCTGCTGCTGCTGCAGCGGCCGCAGCAGAAGCGGCTGGACTAGGCGTCGGGGGTGGGGGCGGGGCTTGATTTGATTTTGAGGTGTTCTGGACACCGGGGAACAGCTGTTGCTGTTGCTGCTGGGTTTGTTGGGAATTAACCTGTGCGAGTAGAACCTTTATCTGGCTACCCGAGAGGGTTTCGTGCTCGAGCAATGCATTGGCAAGAGCGTGGAGTTCTTTGTTGTGTGTGGTGAGGATGGTCTTGGCATTGTTATATGCCTTGTCTAGAAATTCTCTTACTTCTTTCTCGATGAGGAGCCTTGTCTCGGTGCTCATGCTCTTCCCGTTATCGTCGTAGTTGTGTGTGACAACGCCGACTTCTTTGCTCATGCCGTACTTTGTTACCATAGCTCGGGCAAGATTTGTAGCCTGCTGGAGATCACTAGATGCACCGGACGTTACTTCGTTTTCTCCAAAAATGAGCTCTTCTGCAACTCGCCCACCCATACAAACGTCGAGCCGAGCAAGCATCTGCTTACGGGATATGCTGGTTTCATCTTTTTCAGGCAATTGAGAAACCATGCCAAGAGCCATGCCTCGAGGAACAATGGTTGCTTTGTGAACTGGAAGAGCACCATCAGTATGAATAGCCACTAGAGCATGTCCACCCTCGTGGAAAGCCGTAAGTCTTCTCGACTCATCAGATATAACAGCGGATTTGCGCTCACTTCCCATCATGATCTTGTCCTTGGCATGCTCTAGATCAGCCATGGTTACTGCTTTGGCACCGTCCATTGCAGCCTTGAGAGCAGCAATATTTACCAAATTTGCAAGGTCAGCACCTGAAAATCCGGGAGTTCCTCTTGCTATGATCATAAGATCAACGTCATCTGCCTTCAGAACCTGTCAAATAGCAATAATTTGGATAAACAACTAAAACAAATGGCTAGCAGTAACAGTTGTTTATGTAAGTAGATAAAAGCGAGGGGGTAGGTAGAGGTACGAGTAGGTGGTAAGGATTATGTTTTCCTTTAGGAGAACAAAAAATAGTGTTTCATAGTTTTTTTGGGAAACTGGAGAACTATTATCCAGCTTTCAAACGGAAAACTGTGCAAGTAAATATGTTTTTGTTTTCCATTCCTCAATTTTCTGAAAAAAAAACAAAAACTGAAAAATTGTCCAGTCATTTCATGTAAAAGGAATACCTTTGACATGTGGGATTCCAAGATCTGCCTCCGTCCCTCAACATCAGGATTCGGGACAACAATGTGACGATCAAACCGGCCAGGTCTCACCAGTGCCTTATCCAATGATTCTGGGAAATTAGTGGCAGCAATCACAATGATTCCTTCATTTTGCTTGAAGCCATCCAGTTCAACTAGCAACTGATTCAAAGTCATCTTCATGTATTGCTGGTCCTTCGGGTTACGGCTTCCACCAATGGCATCAATCTCATCAATAAATATAATACAAGGAGACCTTTTCTTAGCAGCAGAGAAAAGATCTCTCACTCTCCGAGCTCCAACACCAACAAACATTTCTTCAAACTCACTGCCACTACACGAAAAGAAGGGAACACCAGCCTCTCCTGCTATGGCCCTAGCCAGCATAGTCTTGCCAGTACCAGGTGGACCAACAAGCAAAACACCCTTTGGGAGCTTGCCACCAAGACGGGTGAACCGCTGCAACAATAAAACTCGGATTGTTAGAAGCATTTTTTTAAAACAGGAAAAAAAAAAACAAAAACAAAAACAAAGCTATAAAGTGTTTTCTCATCTTCAACTCCATCGCACTCATTAGAACCATAAGCCTACATAGAGATCATACAAGCATTATGGATCTGAATCCCTAATAACAGTATTTTGGAAGCGGAAACAGGACCAGACATCCCATCTTTCTCTGTAAGGCTTTTGGCTACATGAAAGGGTTTGTAAGAGATGGAAGTGCTAAAAAATAAGAAACGGGTACATTGTCTCTAGATATCTTAACAGTCAAAGATAGCAAACCTTGGGATCTCGAAGATAGTGGACTATTTCTTCCAGCTCAGCTTTTGCTTCATCAACACCCTTTACATCACAAAATTTTGTATTGGATTCCATGCTGGGTTGGACTTCTTCGTTCAGACCAAGTCCTGTTGCAGTCAAGTAGTAAACAGTATCAAGAGTAAGCAAGCTTCTACTAACTAAATGTGTTTGGACCTAAGTATTAAAGAGTCAGCAAAATGCAGAATACATGTACCTTTACTGATTCCTCTGTCTTCAATCAGAGCCCCAAGACCAGAAATTGTGAGGAAAGCCAAGCCAAGAGCACGGAATGTACGCCACAACTGCTCCTTGAAATGGCCCCCTTCAACAGCCACCATATGTATTGGAGCATTAGGAGTACCAAGAACACCATCTTTTGTATTTTTGCCCGCATTCCTAAAAGCTGATAGAGCTCCCAAACTACCCAAACTATCTTCCTCCGCATGAGAAGTAGCAGCAACAGAAATCCCTGAGAAAACTCAGGTAAGCATGACCTTAAAGTAAAATAGAAATTACAAAAGGAACAATTCTCAATGGAGTTAGACATGTAAGTAGTAACTACTAAATAATCAGATAAGTTCTCCAAGATTAAAATCCCAAGATTATCATCATTGTAAAATAACATTCCGTATATGGTTTTCTTTCCAGCGCTAACCTCTCTGCAATGTCCTCAGCAGCTCACTTTCATCCAGCCTATCAACCTTGACCAGTGCCTTAACATACTCCGATAGTGCTTGTGGGTTAGAATGTAATGATGGCTGACTTTCAAACAATCGTATGACTGCCTCAGGATCATGTCGATTATAAAGTTCCTTGAGATATGCAGCTTCACTCACTTCATCTGTTTCACGTACTCTTCGGGCTAGACTGCCCACATAATTTGATTTAAACCTTTGCTGAGCCCTTACAAGTCCAGTCACCACTGCATAGAAAACGATGATAGCATGATAGGAGGAGCAGCAGATGTCAAATGAATGAACGATTGTTCCATATTAGAGAGTCGCGATAATTAAAAAAATGCAACACAAAGCATCCATGACATCTCAATGATATGATCAAAGATACATTTTAAGCCACAATTTAGACACAGGTGAGCTCTAGGAACTAAAATGTTTTTTCCCCAATATGCAAAAGGCATATCTATGTCGACAAATAACATCCAATGATTTCAACAATCTTTTCCAAAAAAACACCTCCAGGGACCTTCTGAATTCTTTTCTTTCCATTAACCAGAGAATGAATTATGATAATAATGGGGAAAAGTGATAAACAATTATAAAACTAGAGTTCTTAACAAAGATCATAGAGGCATCACATATCTTCAAGTGATTATCTTGTCATGTGATGGTAGCAAAAAAATTCTCCTTGTGGATTGTGTTCTTCCTTTTGCAACAAGTCAAATTGTAGTACAATGAATATATGGGAATGAATAGAATACACACACAAACAGACACACTCATATAGATAAATGCTAATGGAAAAAATCTTTTTATGGATTTATTCTTCCTTTTCTAAAAGAAAATTGCAGTACAATAATAAATGGAAATGAATAAAAAAAATATTGCAGGACATGGTGCAAACATGCTAGCTCAAGGCAAAACATACTAAGTAGCAAGTTCAATGCTACTACATTCCAGATGGTTAACTTAGAAACACAATACCTCCATCTCTTGAAATCTTAGGTGAAGTCCTATAAGTTCTAGTGAGCAAATATCCAAGTTGTCCCACTTGAGACTGCTGCTTTTCAACCTGAAACAATAAAAACAGAAAATATACTATCTAACTTAAGAAATGAAAACATAATTGAATATTGCAGTCATCAACTGAAATAGAAAATCCAAAAATCCCCAAAACAGAACCAACCCCAATCCTAATGCTATGGCAACTAGACATTCCCACTAGTACAGTTAGCATAACAAATCATAAAACCCATACCCGCCAGAGCTCCAATTTATCCTAGGAAAAGCTCAATCTTTTATAAATCAATAAGCCTAAGACACCCCTGAAATTAGGGTTTCTCTAACCATGCACAGTACGAAGTAACAAATCATCAAATAAATATCAAAAAAGTATTAAAGGGCGCATTTCTAACATCAAATACATTGAATTAAAACTAACCTGAGTGAGAAGGCGCCTTAAAGCCATCTCTTTTTGTTAAGAGAGACCGATCTTTTCCTTCTTCACCCAAAACTCCTCCGTTTCTTTCTTCCTCTTCGGCTCTCTGTTATATAAAGCTATGTATATCTTTTCAGATTCTTTTAGCTTTGTGGATGATCGTGAATGGAGAAGAGAACGAAAGCGAGGCAGAGAGAGAAACACAGAGGACTCACGACTACGAATTCGACGGATTTGTTTTCCAGGAAAACAAAAATCAATTACTCCATAATTTCATTAAATTAATAAAATATTGGGTAATATCTCTGGCTCGGAAACAAAAAAAAATCTAAAACTATTAAATAAAGGCCAAATAAAGTCTTACAAAATTCCAAAATTGACATGATAAGATATTATAAAAATTTTATTTTCTAGAAATGAAAATTTTATTTTCTAGAAATCTCATTTTAACCAAAATATTATTTTCAAAACATTAACATTTAACAAGATATTTATATGTCAAGTACCTTGTGGCAAATTTTATAAGGGTAATGATTGATGTAGTATTGTGGATCATGAAGTATGTATTATTCTAATTATATTTCAATTTCATTTGACAATATTGTTATATTTTTTAGTTTCATTTTCCTTCCATACTAGTTTCATTATAGCAATATTAAAGTATCATTTTCATTCTACTATAGTTTCATTTGATAATATACATTAGGAAAAATTGTCAAATAAGCCCTACAACTTAACTTGAAAAGTCAATTAAGTGCCTAAACTTTTTAAAGTTGTAATTAAACACATTAACATTTTATTTTGGTGCAATGAAACCCAAAAATAAGTTAATAACTTGTGATAGCAAATCACTAGGGTTCTAGCACCATTTTCGACCAAAAATTTACCACCGACGACTGGTGTCGATCACCGGTCACCATAGAAAAACAGTCGCCTTCTTCGGCAACCAGTTATAGTCGTCCAGAGAAGGCGACCAAAACTTGTCGCATTTTCGAAAAGAGGAGACCAAACCTAGTCGCTTCTACGGGGGAGGCGGCCAGATCCGATCGCCTTCTCGAAGGAGGATACCATTTTTTGGTCGCCTTCCCAGAGAGGCGACCAAAACCTGATCGCCTTCTGATGTAGTGTGTAGGGTGATAATGAAAATGGGTGTAATGTCATTCTACTGGGGATTGGAACCATGACATGTAAATTAGCGGTTACCTATACTTTAGACACCAAGGTATTGAACCTATAAGGATCCAAGCAAATCATTTTGGTTTCAAGAATTTAACAACTAAGATATTTTTGGTAATTTTGGATGCTAGGGAAAACAAGATTAAAACTAGGAAATATCAATGGGAAAAGATGGGTTAAAATAGGGGTATTACTCTATTGATACTTTAACACTTAAGGTTGGGGGAAGAACAATTTACCTAGGGCCTTGAGGCAATCACAAATAAATCCTAGCCATAACAAAGATTAGAACAATGGTTGTCCCACTTCCGTGGTGTATCAACCCAAATTCTTGAAGAACAAAAGTTATTTAAGCCCCAATCTACCCCTATTTTCATAGAAGGGAAAATGTGTTTGAGATTGGGAAGGCTCAAGTCTTCCATCCAATTCCCATTGAGATGAAAAACTTTCCAAACACAAACAACAATTGCTACGTATCAACTATTGCAAGATAGATTAAAAATCCAACTCAAACTCAAGAACCCTAGGTGGGTTTGTTCATCCCCTTTACGCAATAATTACATTTCTAGCATCAATAGAAGCAATAACACCATAATCTAACCCAAATAAGAAACTACTCACTCATTTGAAATATAAACATAGCAAATCTAAGTAAGGAAATCATAAATGAGCAATAAATGTAAACAAGAGAGAGATGAAGAATAAACCACTTTGCTATTGAATGAAAGGAAGAGGTTTGTGGAATCCACTCCAAATCTTCAATACAAAGCCCTAATATATGAAAGTAATGTAATTCTAAGCTAAAATAAGCTATATTGATCTATGGAAATGAGAGAGACTATCTAGGGTCCGAATGTGGACAAAAGTTGCAGAAAAATTGCTTTTATACTGTGCGGAGTATGAAGCCCACGGCCGTGTACAAGAACGTATGGTGTCGCGACTGAGCAGAGACAAAACAGGACCAAACGATCAGTCACACGGCCATGTGAGTGGCCGTGTGTGGTCTTTTTGACTTCTTTTGTTCCCGCTTCGCGTTCCGCTGCTCCTATCCTCCTTGAGTGAGATCTTGGCTTCCAAAATTGCTCCAATATGTTCCAAGAAGCTTCCTATTTGCTCATTGTGACCCACTTTATCTAAGAACACCAAATCACACAAACAAATCATAGGATTTCACTCAAGTTAAAACACTTTGCCAAGTGCCAACAGTATATTATAGTCATCTTCCTTAATAAACCTCACCAACAAAAGGATCATGTTAATGTTCTATTCATTGACAATAATATGTAAATACTTTATGTCATATGATCATGTAAAAATGTGTTAAATTAATGGTGGGCAAATTGAATACTAACAAAATATACTTTGACAAAATTTGATCAAAGTTATTGCAACCAATGTTGCAAAAATCTCCGCCTATGCGCTAGGCGCTCTTGGGTGGCCGGTCGCCTAGGAGGCCGCCTAGCGCCTAACTCAGCCGACTGGGCCAAGTTGGCGGCCGACTAGGCCGAATTTGGCCGAGTTAACTCGCTCAACTCGGCAGAATTAGCCGAGTTAGCTCGAGCGAGTCGGCCTTGTTAATTTTATTATGACATTTATATATATTTAAATTTATTTATTTATTTAAGTAAGAGAAGTAAGATATATATATATATATATATATATATATATATATATATATATATATAATGTAATATATGACATACACCCACACACATGAATTAATTTTTTGATTTTATTAGTCGCCTCCTAGGTACCGCTTAGGCGCTAGGCGCTAGTCTACCGTCCGACCTCACTTCATATATAGCTCTTATATATATATAGTGTTTAGAGTATAATTAGACCCACAATAGGAATAATGGGGGCAACTGCCCCCTCCCCCATATATATATATATATATATATATATATATATATATAGAGAGAGAGAGAGAGAGAGAGAGAGAGAGAGTGAGTGAGTGAGTGAGTGAGTGAGAGAGTGAGAGAGTGAGTGTGTGTGAGTGAGTGACTAAGAGTACATGTTTAGAAGTAAATAAAAGATTAGTTAGACAAGTTAGTAAATCATGTATTTAATTTAACCTAAGAAAGGTTAAGGGTGAAAAGGGTGAATTTGTTTATACCATTTGTTGCGCAATTTATATTGTGGACTAGGGTGCACAATGCATTGTGCACCTCGTACTAAAATTTTAGGAGATGAGTTCTGTGTATTTAAGTAATCGTTCTATGTTTTCTAGGCAATCATTCTGTGTATTATATGCAACCGTTTTGTGTATTCATGTTAGTAACACATGTTGTGATGTGTTTGTGCATTCGAATGTTTAGGAGGATGAGTTATGTGTATCTTGTGTCAATATTCTGTGTATTCATGTTATTAACACAGGTTGTGATATGTTTGTGCATTTGAATGTTAGGAGAATGAGTTCTGTGTATTTTGTTTCAATATTCTGTGTATTCTAGGCAAATGTCTTGTGTATTCTAGATAAGGATTCTGTGTATTATAGATAATCAATTCCCTGGATTCATTCGCGTCCGCGTCTACTAACATCGAAACGACGTCGTTTCAGACCATGTGGACCCTGGTCCACGATATAACGATTGCATTTATTGTGTCCCATAATTTTGTTATGAATAGTTTTGATGTATTTTATTTTTTGCTTATATCCAACAATTATCCTTCTAATGTATTTTATTTTTGCGCATATCCAACAATTATCTTTCTTTTATATGTTAAGAATGAGATGTGTGATTTATAATGTGTTTTCTATTCAAATCATTTTATCAAAATAATTATATTTCATATTTTGTTATGAATATTTTTGTTAATAAAGTTTTGATATATTTTATTTTTCGTCCATATCCAATAATATTTATGGCTATGCTTCCTTAAGTATTTTTCAATCAATCTTATGTTTTAATATTTTGCCACCGCTTAGAAATTTTTTTTAGGTCTGCCCCTGTCCTCCTGATGTGATCACTTCATAATCAAATTGAATAGTTAGATTAATTATGGTAATTTTAAAACATTAAAAAAAAAACTAAATTAATTAAAATTAAAGTAGAAAAGTTAATTAATTAAATCGAACAACTTGCTATAACATAGAAAAGATGTTTTGACCATACTTGACATTATTAAATAACATTATTATACTTTTTGGTACATACCAACTACCAAGCAACATTAGATATGAAAGTACTTATATTAATTTATAGAATGTTAAACAGCACCAAACTTTTAATTTGGTCTTATTCAACAGCTCTTGCTTATTGGGAGAAAACCGCGAAGTATATCTTCATACCACCCTGAAATTATATCATAACAACGGAAAACGATAATAATGAGTGCATGCCAATATGAATTATATGATATGATTAATGTGAGGAATGCAGCCAAAAACAAATAAAAAAAAAAAATAAAAGGGTTGCAAATTTGAAAACTACTACAGGAAGCTAAGAAAATTTTATAATTTATATTTTTTAAAGAATTAATTTCAGTTTTAATTTATTTCTCAAAACTTTAGATTGAGTGAACAATTTTTAATCCGCACGTTAGATCATTTATGTGAAAATTAATACTATTTATTAGATAATCAAATTTTTTTAAGTACTGACTCTGATACAATATAGTATCTATTCATAACTACTTTCTCAACCTAGCTATTAAAGTATAAAAAGTCAGCATCGCTTCCACCTCACTGAGACTCGAACCCACTCCCTTCCATATAAGGGTGAGGGTGCAACGGGATGCCGCTATACCACTTGGCAGAATGATAATCAATTAGATGTAAAAAAAAAAATTCAAAATGGATTAAAACTGGTTTTGATGATATTAGGGATGACACAGAATTGGAAATATAGGGATGACTTACTCTTCATATTCAATATTGATTTTACCGGCATTAGGGTCAGCAATAATGGAAAAGGCATCAAGGGAGAGATCGATGGTGGCTTGGCAACCTGGGCAGAGATCGACGATTTTGACGACCACTTCTTGGCCCGTGCAAGGCTGTGGGACGCCGGCGTTGGTGGGGCCGCTGCATCTCACTCTGAACCTTTTACCGCATGCGCCTCTGTTGTTGAATATGGGGTCGCTAGCGGCTGCGATCATGGTGCCTTCATCTTTGAACCCATAGCAGGATGAAGCTTTAACAATGAATATAATAAATATGTTAGAAGGTCAACTTTTTGGTTTTCAAAAAAAAAAAAAAATGTTAGAAGGTTAACTATAAGATGGTTAGTTGAATATCGCGAATTAACACTAATTCACACTTAAGGCCGTTTGACAATTCAGAAAATTATTTTTGAAAGTCATTGTTTTATTTTTTTAGTGTTTGGGTATCCAAAGAAAATAAAATCGTCTTGAAAAAATATTCATTTTGGTCAACGTTCGAATAATGCCTTCCAAATTTTTAGTTGGAAGACATTTTCTGAATTCTTTATTTTTCATTTATTCCCTCCTTTTTTTCTATTAAGTTAGTTTCCAGATTATTATTATTTCTATCACCACCACCACTACCACACCACCACAACCACAACCATCACCACCACTACCACCAGCACACCACCGCCACAATCACCACCACTACTGCCACCAACACTACCACTACATATCAATTATTTCTATTAAATTTAGCTGGCAATAATATATATGTGACATTTTTAAGGCTTTGTCTAGAAACATGAGGAATATTTATTTTAAAAAGTAATAATTTTGAGTTAAGTTTTAGAGAAAGAGAAACTTACGAACATAAGGAGGCGTATAATAAGTGGCAGTTCCACTAAGAGCAGACGCCATAGCAACAAAGCTCGTGGCAATCAAACCTACAAGGACAACATGTTCAATACCCATGTCTAAACTTCGTTTTCTCTTTGGAAATATTACCCAAACTATATATTAACTATTAAGCATGCATCTATGTTTAATTTGATGAATTATCCTGTGACTTTATAGTAACAGAAAGTATCATGCGTGTGCAAGTTTCTCACCGAGTATTGGAAGTTTCATGGTACAGGCATTAGAATTTCATAATACTACACAATTAATTAGGCTTTTAGGAATTAGGCTAGAACTAAGAAAAATTGTTTGTAATTTATTGCATGTACGTAGAGCTAGGTACCTAGTTGTTGAAAAAAATGGTTACAATTTAATTGATCTTTACTTGTCAATGATGTCTCAATCAAATTGATTAAGAAGCCGATTTCATGAATTTTTCCTCGTGTGTTTTTTATCAGGTGACGCGGAGATTTGAATTGAACTATGACCTTTGGCATGGGGTTGGCTCTGATCTGATATCAAATTTAAACATGTGCTCCATCCCAATTAAAAATCTACACTGATCTGATAGTTGAATTACACATTTATGTTTATATATTATATGCTCAAAGATGACAATGTTGTTATTCTGTGTAGAGCTAGGATAATTTGTCTTGGTTATTTTAAAGGGAAAATTGCATATTTAGTCCCTGAGTTATAGGGGTAGTGTAGACTCAGTCCCTGAGTTATGGTCGTATCCGAGTTTAGTCCCTGAGTTATTCGCGAAGTGGCGAGTTTAGTCCCTGGCCATTAAATTTGACGAAAAAATTAAAAAATATTCAAAATTTGAGGGATAAAATAGGAAATTCACATTTTATTATTCTTCTTATATCAAAAACACTTTTACAATATTAATTTTCACTTCTTAGCCTAATTATTTTCAAGATTTTTCAATTTTAAAAGCATTTTAATAACTTTCAAATGACTTGTTAAGAACCTAGCTCTCGTATAACACACTTAAGACTTAGCATAAATAAAGAAATGCAAGACCATTGTATTTAGGTGTATGAAACACACTATCCTAACAAATTTTTATTTTTTTACTAAGTAACAAATGTAATAAAATTAAAAAAAATATGATAGTGTGTAGCAATTTTATTAAATTTGTTGCTTAGTAAAAAAAATAAAAATTTCTTAGGATAGTGTGTTTCATACACCTAAATAGTAAATACAATGGTCTTGTATTTCTTTATTTGTGCTAAGTCTTAAGTATGTTATACGAGAGCCAAGTTCCTAACAAGTCATTTGAAAGTTATTAAAATGCTTTTAAAATTGAAGAATCTTGAAAATAATTAGGCTAAGAAGTGAAAAATAATATTGTAAAAGTATTTTTGATATAAGAAGAAGAATAAAATGTGAATTTCCTATTTTACCCCTCAAATTTTGAATATTTTTTAATTTTTTCGTCATATTTAATGGCCAGGGACTAAACTCGCCACTTCGCGAATAACTCAGGGACTAAACTCGGATACGGCCATAACTCAGGGACTGAGTCTACACTATCCCTATAACTTAGGGACTAAATATGCCATTTTATGTTGTTAGTAATGGTAGTTAGATTCATATTGATATATTCTTTAGTTGTACTAATTGTTATTGAATTATAATTTCTTTTATTACCTTGAAATTTATTTTATATGTAATTAGAGGTTGAAATTCTAGAAAATTTGTGTGCAACTTATAACATGTAGAATTGTAGAGTTAAATAGAGCAATCGTTACTGTGGACTCTGATTCTATACGACGTCGTTTTAAAATTTAATTTTAACTACGACCGTTTGTTGTTCATTTCGTGTTACAGAGGTTTTTTTTCCTTCTGTAAAGCATGTTTATGTATCTCGTGTTATGCATTTATGTACCTCATGTTACTCAATTATGTACATTAAGCGTAAGGACGAACTCTGTATATGAAATTGATTAGTAGTTGTATAACATAAAACAAATTGTATGTCTTATTTTACGAATTTATATCTTGTATTATGAAATTATGTGCCTATAGAAGATAAATTATTTACATAAATCAGATATGAGAATAAGTAAAATAGAAAACATGTATATGTATCTCAGGTTATGCATGCATTTCTATACCTCATATTACGCAATTATGTACCTTAAGCATATGAATTATGTACCTATAATAAATTAAAATTTGTGTTAAATATAAGAAACATGAAACTACGAAATCTGTTAAAGCTTAAATATAAAACGATATCGTTTTGATCAAAGGTCTACAATGCTATGTGGACATTGATCTATGATATAAATGGCCTAAATAGAGTCCTTGAAAATTTGCTCACGACTTAATTGTTATTTACTTCTCAATGAGGCCCTATTCAAATGAATCATATAGATTGAAAAAAGAATACTCTATGATTATTTAGTTAAGAATTATTTTTTTTAATGGGAGCACAACAGGTAGATATAAAAAAAAATTGTTATTTCATACAAACAATAATAGTTTGTCACACTCATTTATTTAGAAGTTAGAAGTGTTATCATGATATGTGTAACTCTTGCAATCATAACTTCAGTTACATTCAACGATCCCTCAATCACTACTCAATCTCATATCAGTTGATCATTATTATTTTTTATCCAACAAGTTATTGTAAATAACATTATATAACTTAAGTATTTATTGTGTTTTCAAAGAAAAAAAATACTTATTTCATAGGAATGGTGTGGCTATAATAAATATAATATATGACATATTATATATATATATATATATATATATATATATATATATATATATATATATATACACACACACACACACACACATTAAGTTTTTCAACTTACATTAAACATTTAAAATCATTACCCAAAATTCACTGGAAGTGATGATTGAAGCCTTGAAGGAGCCTCAAGATTCCAATAATTTTAGCCTTGCCCATTCGAGTTTGTTATACTCTCATTTAATTTATTTAGAAGTTAGAGCTGTTATCATGATATATGTCACTCTTGTAAACGTAACATAACTTCAGTTACGTTCAACAACCCCTCAATCACTACTTATATTAGTTGATCATTATTATTTTTTATCCAACAAGTTGTTGTAAATAATATTATATAACTTAAGTATTTATTGTGTTTTTTTTGAAGTATTTATTTCAAAGGAATGGTGTGGCTATAATAAATATAATATATGACATTCAAAGAAAATAAGTTTTGATTAGAATAAAAACGCCTATAGAAATTCTCTCTCTAGCTTGTTCTAGGGTTTCTGGTCTCCTCCTAGGGTTTCCTGGGTTTTTCCATCTGATTCAAGATTTTCTCTCCGTTTGATTCAACGGTTGTTCTTCTCCTGTGTTCAGGCGTCTTCTGTTTTTTCTTCCTGTTCGCATAGTGTTGTTTTGTTCGTTTTTCTGTGTGAGTTTTGCCGCTGCGTTCTGTTTACGTACGAGGGTTTGCATGGCTTCGGAGACGGATGGAGGCTCTGTGGGTCGGCTTTCGGAACGCTGGGCTGATATGGCTTTGGAGGATGAGGAGCCGGCTTTCGAACCAGTTGGTGATGATGTTGGTGTAGTGCAAGTCGGCGGTGAGGAGGTATGGATGGTGGTTGGACGCTTCTTGACTAATAAGCTGGTGAAAATCGAGTATATGCGGCAGGTGTTGGCTTCGGTCTGGCAGCCAGTGAAGGGCGTCCAAATTTCGGAGGTTCAACCAGGTTTGTTTCTCTTTTTCTTCTACCACCTCTCCGATATGCAGCATGTGCTCGAAGGGGGCCCTTGGTCCTTCGAGAATCATACGCTGGTATGTAGACAAGTTCGCGATGGGGCGCTGCCCGTGTCTGTTGCTCTGGATTCTGTGGATATGTGGGTGCAAGTGCATGAACTCCCACTTGGCTATACATCCGACTCGATCTTGGAACAGATCGGAAACTACCTAGGTGTTTTTGTGAGGGGGGATGATAGGTTTGCAGGTGCGCCATGGAAAACCTTCTTCCGAATTCATGTTGCAATACCGGTTGATCGCCCGCTCAAACGCGGAATGAAGCTCGTCAAGAGGGATAAATCCACATGTTGGGTCTCCTTCAAGTATGAGAGATTGCATACGTACTGCTTCTGCTGTGGCATGTTGGGGCATGCGTATCGTTTCTGTATCAAGGCTAGAGAATCTGTTGTGCCGGTTGATCAGTACATGTTTGGGCCTGAGATGCGTGCAGGGGTGAGCAGAGGGCCTCGTGCGGTAGGTGATCCGTGGTTGATACCTCTAACTGGTCCGGAGAAGAAGGAATCGACGGATGAGTCTGTTGCTGTAAACGAGCCTGTTCAAGGCGCCTCTCCAGTTCGTAATGGCCAAGTTGAGACCGGCGTGGTGGCGGTGTCTAAACGCCGACGTGAGGGGTCTGGGGGCGGTGGTAGGCGGCGGGTTGGTGGCAGCGGTGACACGTTGATGATGGATGTGTCAAAAAACTTGCATTCGGCGGGTCTTGGCTCACAGACCCGCCCGTCATCATGAGTACGATAAGTTGGAACTGTCGTGGCTTAGGCAATCCACGTACAGTTCGCGAATTGGTGGACATTGTGTCCCGGAAGAAGCCCGCGTTTGTATTTTTAATGGAAACTAAGGTGGCCCGGTCTCATGTGGAACGTTTACGGGTTACGCTTGGTTTTGATGGTTTGTTTTGTGTTGACAGCTTGGGTCTGAGCGGTGGCTTGGCTCTTTTATGGAGGAAAAATTGCACGGCTAGATTGCTGAGTTATTCGAGGAATCACATTGATGTGGAGGTCACTATGGAGAGGTTGGCAGCTTGGCGTATGACTTGCTTTTATGGCTTTCCGGAGCGCGGTAGGAGGACTGAGTCGTGGGGGTTGCTCTCTACCCTGGCTCATCGCTCTACGTTACCTTGGGTGGTGTTGGGAGATTTCAATGATCTCTTGTTCCAGTCAGAGAAACGTGGGGGGAATCCTCATCCGGATAACCTCCTCCGTGGTTTCGGAGAGACGATTGATGCTTGTGGATTGATACAGCTGCCTATGCGGGGAAGTCAGTTTACATGGGAGAGGGGTAGAGGTACTCCGGGGTGGATTGAGGAGAGGTTAGACAAGGTCTTAGCCAATGATAGTTGGTGCAGTATGCGGGATGGGGCAGTTGTTGAGAACATTCATACCCGGTCATCAGATCATTCCGCATTATTTCTTTTTTTCCAAGATCTAGCCCGCAGAATTGGTGGGTCGAGAAAGTTTAAGTTTGAAATGGCATGGCTCTTAGATGAAGGTTGCAGGGGGGTTGTTGAGGCTGCTTGGCTCGAGGGGAGGGCGAATGGGGTGATGAACTGTGTTAGACTTTGTGGTGAGAACTTATTGAAGTGGGGAGGTGATCACTTCCACAAGTTTGGTGAGCAGTTCAGGCATCTAAGGAGGAGGCAGTTGGCATTGCAAGGCCAAATGGATCCAGTTTCTTTGACTGAGTTCAAGAGGCTGGAGGACCAATTGACCAGACTTGAGGCCCATGAGGATGTGTTTTGGCGGCAGCGGGCTAAGCAGCATTGGTTGAAAGGGGCGGATGCAAACACTCGCTTTTATCACAGGTACGCCTCTGCTCGTAAAAAGAAAAACTTGCTAGCTAAGCTTAAAAATGATAGGGGCGAGTGGGTTGAAGGTGAGGGGTTGCATGATGTTGTGATTGCTTACTTTAATGACATTTTTCATTCGAGTGGGTCGGTCCCTATGGATACTTTCTTTGGGTCTATTCCCCCCCGAGTGACCCAGGAAGACATGATTTACTCCTCCGGCCTTTTACTACTGTTGAGATTAAGGCTGCTCTGTTTTCAATGTTCCCTGACAAGGCCCCTGGACCAGACGGAATGAACCCGGGCTTCTATCAGAATTATTGGGATATTGTGGGGGATGATATCTCTGCCTTTGTGATTGATTGTCTAAACTCATGCTCTTTCCCGGTTGGGCTTAATGATACTAATGTGGTCCTCATTCCTAAGAAGAACATTCCAGAATCTGTGTCGGATCTTAGACCTATCGCTTTGTGTAATGTGATGTATAAAATTATGGCGAAAGTGCTGGCTAACAGGATGAAACACTTGCTTGGTAACATAATCTCTGAGTCTCAAAGTGCTTTTATTCCAGATAGGCTCATCACGGATAACATTTTGGTGGCTGCTGAGGTAGGTCACTATCTTAACAGGAAGTAGAGCGGGGTGGTGGGCTGGGGGGCTTTGAAGCTAGATATGGCAAAGGCTTATGACCGGATGGAGTGGCCGTTCTTGCGAAAGATGCTACAGGCCCTTGGTTTTGCTGAGAGGTGGGTTAATCTGATTATGTTATGTGTCACTACGGTTTCATATAACTTCTTAGTTAATGGAACTAGTGGTGGCCAAGTTCTCCCATCAAGGGGGCTCAGGCAAGGTGACCCTCTATCTCCGTATCTGTTTATTATCTGTGCTGAGGGCCTATCCCTGCTTCTGCAGAAGGCGCAGAATGAGGGTTCTATTCATGGTTGCAGGGTTGCTAGGGGAGCTCCTCCTATATCTCATTTGTTCTTTGCGGATGATAGCCTTCTGTTCTTTAAAGCGAATGCTCAAGAGGCAGGGGTTATTAAGCAATGTCTAAATGATTATGAACTGTTGTCTGGCCAGGCGGTAAATTTCCATAAATCTAATGTTTGTTTCAGCAGAAATACGTCAACTGAGCAAAGAGAGGTGGTTGCTAATGTTTTGGGTGTAAATCAAGCTCCCAATTTTGGGAAGTATTTGGGGCTGCCTGCTTTTGTTGGAAGAAATAGGAAGGTTGCATTTGTATATATTGAGGACAAGATTAAACAGAGGATTAGCTCATGGAATAAGAAGCTCTTATCACAGGCTGGTAAGGAGATCCTATTGAAAAGTGTGGCCCAAGCCATGCCTACTTTTGCAATGAGTGTCTTCTTGTTGCCCGAGTCAGTCTGTCTCTCTATTGAAAGAGCTATGAATAGCTTTTGGTGGGACTCCGGTAGGGACAGAAGGATACACTGGAAGGCCTGGGATCGTATGTGTATGCCTAAAAGGTTTGGGGGTCTTGGTTTTAAAGACCTACGAGCTTTTAATTTGGCTATGTTAGGAAAGCAGGCTTGGCGTTTCATGACTAAACCACAATCCCTAGTGGCGAAAGTTTATAAGGCAAGGTATTTTCCTAAATCATCTTTTGTTGATGCTACTCTGGGGAGTTGTCCTAGTTTTTGCTGGCGGAGTATTATGGCCTCCCATGATATGGTTTGCAATGGGGTGAGACGCCGAATTGGGGATGGGAAGTCAACACTGATCTGGGGACATCCCTGGTTACCTGACGACCCGAATCCCATGATCCAAACCCCTATGCCTGCAGCATTGAATGGTTCAGTGGTTTCCAGTTTAATTGATGAACACACAGGTACCTGGGATCATTCAATTCTTTCAGATATCTTTCTCCCTAGTGATGTGAGCCGCATTATGAAAATCCCAATATCACCTGGGTATAAGGATTCGTGGTACTGGTTTGGTGACACAAAGGGCTGTTATTCTGTTAAAAGTGGTTATAGATATATTGTGGGAGAGTTTGGGGATACCCCCATGGTTTTTGACAAATGGAATTCTTTGTGGAAAATTAAAGTGCCCCCTAAATGGAAGACTTTTCTATGGAGAGCCCTCAATAACATTCTCCCTGTTACTACAAACTTGGTTTTAAAGACAGTAGATGTGGATCTTACATGCCCAAAGTGTGGTCTAGCACATGAGGATGTTATGCATGCTCTAATTTTGTGTGACTTTTCACAATTTGTTTGGCATGAGTCTAAATTACCTTTGTCATCTGTTATTGGTGTTTCATTTACACAATGGTTTACCAATGCCTTGAATATTTTGACTGAAGAGGAAGTGGGTTTGACTGTGGCAGCTTTATATTATATTTGGAAGGCAAGAAATTCGGCCCTTTGGGATCTGAATCTTCCAACGCCCAGAAGACTGATGATTCAAGCAACAAAAGCACTTCACGACTGGAGGGCGGTGCACTGTCATACGGCTGCCTCCACAGCTCCCACGCAATCCGTCGCACACCCAGCGGACTCCGGCGATCCACACCATGCGGCATCCTTGCAGCGGTGCTTTTTCGATGCTGGGTTCCAGGCCGATTCCATGCGAGCAACCTACGGTGCGGTGTTGTTGGCACAAGATGGGAATTTTGTAGCGGCGTGTGCAGGTGCTCTACCAGACTGTTTTACTCCTTTGATGGCCGAGGCTTCTGCTTGCAGGGAGATCCTGCTATGGCTTCAGCGCAAAGGATTGGCGGATGTTCAAATTCTTACGGATTGCATGCAACTTCGGGAGGCTCTATTAGCAGCTCGTCCACTGTTTAGATCTTATGCGGGTCTTGCAATTGATGCATGTAGAGCTTCCATATCATCTTTTCATCAATGCCAGATTAGTTGGGTTCCTAGATCAGCAAATGTTATTGCTCATACTCTCGCTTCTCAGGCTTTTTCAGCTTTAGATTCCATGTACTGGGACTCTGTCCCTCCTGACTCTATTTCATCGCTTTTGCATTAATATATCTGGTTTTTGATTTCAAAAAAGAAAAAGTTTTGATTAGAATTTTTCTAGATTCCTCGACCGCGGGCTTTGCGCTTCGGGCTCTGAGCAAAATCAACAAGATTGCACTCCAATTCATCGATGTAGAGAGGAACAGAGATGGCAAGGGGTGGCGGAAAACGACTTCAAATTCAACAATCAAAATATGGGCGCTGAAGTTGACGATGCAAAATCTGCAAACCTGCAAGGGAGTTGGGATCGGTTGGTTTCGGCTTGGTGGCTATGCGTGAGAGAGTGAGAGCATCAACTCTCCACCTTCCCATGAACTGGGTTTTGCAGTTTGTTTATTGATTTTAATTTGTGGCGCTATGGTGAGTGTTTTCGTCGGATTTTCATATATACTTTGAAATTGATTTAACTTGTTGACAAAGGGAAGATAACATTAGAGGATACACATGTTTTTCTAGTTTTCTATAATGTCACCCAGATAACAGTGCCACCCAGGTTGTTGGCATCATGCGCAAGCTGGAGGAGAAAGTTGGAGGATACACATGTTCAAATGTTTTCATTTTGACCAAGATCAGGAAGAAGAGACCTAGCTATAGAAAGGACCATTTTACCCCTTAACACCTATCTACTGACATGTTCACGGAAGGACCAATGGTGGAACAATTTTGATAGTCAAGGGTTTATTCCGTCTAAATTAAAAGACGATGATCAAATTTGAAAAATCACAATAGTCGAAGGACTATTGCTGGAATTAACTCATTTTTATTAACTCTGTCCAAACCGCAGCTCCAAACCACTGGTTTACCAAACGACGACTTTTACATTTTGACCATGATCAAAATGTTAAAGTTGAGGGATCTGCCATTTACGAAACATGGTCATTGATGGGATATAAGTCCGGCCGAGTGGGTGACTCGGACGGAGCAAGTATGGATGGACGAGTAAGGGTTGGCGATCGTCATGAAGAATAGGATTGAGTAAAGCAGTAGGAAAGCTTCTGTGCGGTAGAATGAGGAAGACCAAAAGAATGAGGCTTACGGCCCGACTGAGGCCAAGGCCAGCAGGCCGAATGAGTTGGAAGGAAGGCTGGGAGATCGAGGCTCTCGGTTGGATGGTCGGATGAGTCAGAAGGAAGGCTAGGAGATCGAGGCTTTCGGACCGGATGAGTCAGGAATGAAGGCTGAGAGTTTGAGGCTCTCGCTTAGACGTATATAGAGGCGAGCACATCTGAGAAACCTTAACCTGCGAGACCAATAACACTGAAAGATCAACGGACGGGCATTCATGATTGAAGATCCATAACTGAGTACATTAAATGCGCTTTATCGATATTAATTTGTATTATTAAGTAGGAAATAAATGTGTAACGGCCTAGGTGCCTAGTATAAAATGATGTTCAATCATTTGAGATAGAGGGGGAGATTTTCCGAGAGAAAGCAATACAAAGATTTGAGAGGCAACCAAGAGTGTTTTGATATTTTATTCTTGGTTTTTTCGGTTGTGTTGGCTCGCCGGCCGACCATCTATTGGTCGGAAAACCATCAGTCATAATACAATTTAAACATGACCAAAGACCTTGTGGTCTAGTGGCACCCGGTTGCACCACCACATGGGAGGGAGTATTTTCGAGTCTCAGTGGAGGCGATATTAGCTATACTACATTGTAACAGAGTCAATAGTACTAAACGAAAAAAATACAATTTTCTCATTAAATATATCAATTAGTTAATATATTAAATGCATATTTATAAATTTAAGTATTTAAACAAAGTAAATAATAGTATATCAATTAGTTTGATTCTTGTAAACACTATTTCAATGGAATATTCATACACAATTTTATTAGTATAATATTACAACTTATCTATAATATGTAATTATTGAATTATTATAAAAGAATATTATTTATTTTATGTACACTCTTAAATAATTGTAGTACTCAAAAAAAAAAAAAAAAAGATTGTAGTATGCAGATTTCATTTTTAAAAAATTATGGGAGAGTAGTTACTGATGTAATGATAGATCTCTATTGGAATTCTCGAGAACTTTCTAGACTTTTCTGTGCCACAAAATCTCCTACGCGTCTGTAATTCACAGTACCCAAACGTTTAGAAACTTCTCTCTGAAAATATCCCATCCCCTTTTCTCGAGAACTTTCTTCTCCACCTCCCTAAATATCCATTCAACACTCAAAATCTCCATAAATAGCAAAAAACCCTTTCCTTAAACAGCCCGAAATTCAAATCTTTTCCTGCTCTTATACACTAACCCACACTTAATTCTAGTTGCTATTTCCATTTCCAGTAAAAAAATGGATGAGAAGGTGACAGTCAAGCTTGAAGAAGAGACGCCGGCGCCGATGGAGGGGCTGCACGAAGTGGGCCCGCCTCCGTTCTTGTCGAAAACGTTTGATATGGTGGAAGACCCTTCCACTGACGAGGTGATTTCTTGGAGTTCGGCGAGGAACAGCTTCATCGTTTGGGACTCTCACCAGTTCTCCACAACCCTCCTTCCTAGGTATTTCAAGCACAGTAATTTCTCCAGCTTCATCCGCCAGCTTAATACTTATGTGAGTACCATTTTATTTCAATTCCCCTTTTTTCACAATTCAATCTTATTCGGTTTTAGTTTGGGTTGCTGCTTATTTGCGTGATTAGTTTGATTTCAGCAATTTCGTCTTGTTTTCGGTTAAGTTTCTTGTTCCTGATTTTAATTGTGGTTGGCATTATCATCTTCCAGAACTATGTTGTCTAGTTAGATTCTTGCAAAGTAGAAATGATAAGTAGTTCTTTTGCTAAACTGATGAAATTAATGTTAATTTTATCAGAACTTACTAGTTATATCAGGTTAGAGGTTTTATACATACAAATTTTACAAGTGGGACTAGATTTTGTTTAAATACCCAAGTTGTTCCAATTTCCATGAAGTGTTTAGATTTTAAGCATTCTGGGTTCTTCCAATTTATGATTTCAAAACTATGATTTTATTTTTTTAAAATCAAAGTGGGGGTCGTTGGTTGCAATGTTTTTAAATTTACAGTTTTTCTGTGGGGAGTGGAACTGCTGCATTTTAATAATGATTTCTTAAAAACTTTATAATGCAACAATTAGATGAGATGAGATGTAAATGCATAGTGGTTCTTGGTTTGTTCACAATTTCTTCAAATTTGTTCACAATTGTAGTCAAGAGCTAGCAGACGATAGATCCTTGGTGATTCTGATGACTTCCTGCGTGTTTTGTACGATGATACTGGCAATTTTATCAGTGCGAGAAAGAAGCAAAGCTAGGTTACTTCTTCTGTTTTGAATCCTTATTTGTATAACACTTTGAACGCTATCCTATTTTATTGTATCTCTTCTATGAGGATTCTTAAAAACTATTCGCTACGTGCAGGGTTTTCGGAAAGTGGATCCTGATAGATGGGAATTCGCGAATGAGGGTTTCCTCGGAGGGCAGAAACATCTTCTGAAAACCATCAAGAGGAGGAGGAATGCTGCACAGAGTATGCATCAACAAGGAGCCGGCCCGTGTATTGAAATAGGGTATTTCGGTATGGAAGAAGAGCTAGAGAGACTAAAGAGGGATCGGAACTTGTTGATGACGGAAATAGTTAAACTTAGACAGCAGCAGCAGAGTTCCAGGGCTCAAATCATGGCGATGGAGGAAAGAGTAAGGAACACCGAGAGGAAGCATCAGCAGATCATGAGTTTCTTAGCCAAAATTTTCTCCAACCCTTCGTTTTTCCAGCAATATCTCGATAAGTATGCCCTGAAGAAAGATCAGAGACGTGTTGAAATCGGTCAAAAGCGGAGACTGACGATGACGCCAAGTGTGGAGAACTTGCAGGATATTGATTCAGTTGCGTTGCAAAGTAGCCAAGAGCCCGAAGCAGACCTCGAGATAGAGACAGACGTGGGTAGCTTGATATCCGCTGCACTGGACAATGAATCAAGCAGCATTATGAAGCAATCTTCCTTTGCATCAACAAGCGGTACTAATACCGAGGATCTTGTGCCCGATAGTATCTGGGACGAGCTGCTCGGTGAAGGACTCGGTAATCAAGCAGAGGAAGCGTTGATGGGCAATCAAGCAGAAGTGGATGTGGAAGTCGAGGATTTGGTTGCAGCGGAGACACCCGAATGGGGTGATGACTTGCAGGATCTTGTAGATCATATGGGATATCTAGAGCCAAATCCTTGAAACTTTCTGGTCTCTACATCACAGTGTTCACATTCTTTTTGGTATGCATTGTAAACTCCAACTTTGTTATTATTAGTTCTTCGTGTATTGCCAATATTTCAACTTTGGTCTCTTGTAGCAGTATGTGGTGTTGGCAAGAAGACCAAACATTCATTTTGTCTTGTGTATACTTTATATTAAACTTTGGTTTTGATTAATTTTCTTGTCTCCCTAAATTTTGCAGGTTAGGAAGCTAGGAAAATGTTATTATCAAATTTTGAAGTCCAAAGTAATATATATCAGGTGAACATCTCATTCATTCTCTAACTAATATCAGATTGACTCAGACCAAAGCAAATGTTGTCAGCTTTGAGGTTTAGATCTTCATGATATTCATAGTATGAAGTAAATGTTTTGTAAATTCTCTTGGGAGCCACCCTAGGAATGGCATTGTAAATTTGCCAACTAGCAGTCATATTATTTACTATACCAGTCTTAATTTTGTAGTAAATTCTGTTCTATATGCTTTACTTGTAAATAAATTGGTTGATGAAAAAGATTATACTCCTGTCCCATTTTGTGTTTGTTTCGGTTAATGAGATTTGACTGAAGCTATTTTCAATTCAATTTTTCAGGGTGATCGGCGCCGTTCTCAAGAAGGGGTTTCCACGGCGGAATACGAGAGCAGTAGTATGTTTCATCGAATCCCGGTCGGCTTGAGTGCTGCGGGCTATAGTCGTTGAATCCCACTCTGTGATATAGTAATTGGATTCCCATTCTCCCCATGGTCATTGGAATCCCACTCTGCGCCCTGGTTATTAGAGTCCCACTCTGGCCCTTGGTCACAAGAATTCCACTCCTCATCGGAATCCACTCATCTCGCTGCGCCTTGCTCGCGCTCATTGGAATCCCAATCTGCCTCTTGGTTACAAGAATTCCACTCCGCGGCATGATCATTGGAATCACACTCTGCGTTATAATCATTGGAATCCGACCTCGGACCATTGTTGTCAGTGGAATCCCCCCGCACTATGATCATTATCAGAATCTGGTTCCATGGATGTTGATTCTTGAGATTATCAGTAAATATTGGAGGTATGGTGCCGAGCTTGTACGGTAGCATGGATTTATATAGGCCATTGGAATACCTGTTCCTATTTTGATTAGGATTTGGACTGTGTATATTGTTTCCTAATATGTGTATGAGTTGGATTAACATGGAATCTTTCCCCAAAAACGGGAATAATGACAACATATATTTCCTAAATACTACTATTTTTTTTTCTCAATAATGGCTGGATCCCAACCGTAAATACTACTTGTATTACAAGTTATCGCAAATTATACTGTGGACCGCGCAATCAAAACGACGTCGTTTTGATTAACGAAAACAGACAAATGAAACGGTATATGTTCCGCGCAACTGTAATTCACTTTCAACACAACTGCAATTACAGTTCCAGACGGATGAACGCATCCATTTCGCGCAATTGCAGTTTCCTTTCAACACAAGTGCAGTATCAGACTATCAGTTCAATACAAGAGCAGTATCAGTTATGACCATGGTCCACGATATAACAACTGACAAGTTACGGAGTAATAAAGAGTCAACATAATAATCAAATACAAAATAAATTCAATGCAATAATAGCATCGTATGAATATTAAAAAGTGATTTTTATTTTTATAAACATTATACGTCCACACTCTCGTTTCTTTAGTCGGGTTAAGGTCAAACGGTTCGGGTCAATGTCAAACAGCTCAAGTTAGCTTCTAGGCCTATATAAAGGGCCTTGGCCCTTCACTTAGGCCTATATATAAGGTTCATTTGAAAATATGAAAAATATTTTATGCAAAATGAAATTATTTTTTTTATTTTTTTAATGTTTGACTGCAAGTTGACTCAGAAAATTGTATCTTTTATGTTGAACCATTTTCTTTTAAAAAATATGAACATAAATCTATTACAAAGATATTTTATTTTATAAAATATTAATTATTTCGATGAAGATAATTATTATTATTTCTTTTAAAATAAAATTATAAATTAAAATTTATACTTCGTAATAGTTATAAA
>CP025644.1:20098655-20142611 GCA_003576665.1 Ipomoea trifida | reverse complement strand
GATCCGGCCGCCGTTCTCCAAGGAAGGGTTTCCCACGGCGGAATACGAGGAGCAGTAGTATGTTTCATCGAATCCCGGTCGGCTTGAGTGCTGCGGGCTATAGTCGTTGGAATCCCACTCTGTGATATAGTAATTGGATTCCCATTCTCCCCCATGGTCATTGGAATCCCACTCTGCGCCCTGGTTATTAGAGTCCCACTCTGGCCCTTGGTCACAAGAATTCCACTCCTCATCGGAATCCCACTCTGCGCCTTGGTCATTGGAATCCCAATCTGCCTCTTGGTTACAAGAATTCCACTCCGCGGCATGATCATTGGAATCACACTCTGCGTTATAATCATTGGAATCCGACCTCGGACCATTGTTGTCAGTGGAATCCCCCGCACTATGATCATTATCAGAATCTGGTTCCATGGATGTTGATTCTTGAGATTATCAGTAAATATTGGAGGTATGGTGCCGAGCTTGTACGGTAGCATGGATTTATATAGGCCATTGGAATACCTGTTCCTATTTTGATTAGGATTTGGACTGTGTATATTGTTTCCTAATATGTGTATGAGTTGGATTAACATGGAATCTTTCCCCAAAAACGGGAATAATGACAACATATATTTCCTAAATACTACTATTTTTTTTTCTCAATAATGGCTGGATCCCAACCGTAAATACTACTTGTATTACAAGTTATCGCAAATTATACTGTGGACCGCGCAATCAAAACGACGTCGTTTTGATTAACGAAAACAGACAAATGAAACGGTATATGTTCCGCGCAACTGTAATTCACTTTCAACACAACTGCAATTACAGTTCCAGACGGATGAACGCATCCATTTCGCGCAATTGCAGTTTCCTTTCAACACAAGTGCAGTATCAGACTATCAGTTCAATACAAGAGCAGTATCAGTTATGACCATGGTCCACGATATAACAACTGACAAGTTACGGAGTAATAAAGAGTCAACATAATAATCAAATACAAAATAAATTCAATGCAATAATAGCATCGTATGAATATTAAAAAGTGATTTTTATTTTTATAAACATTATACGTCCACACTCTCGTTTCTTTAGTCGGGTTAAGGTCAAACGGCTCAAGTTAGCTTCTAGGCCTATATAAAGGGCCTTGGCCCTTCACTTAGGCCTATATATAAGGTTCATTTGAAAATATGAAAAATATTTTATGCAAAATGAAATTATTTTTTTTATTTTTTTAATGTTTGACTGCAAGTTGACTCAGAAAATTGTATCTTTTATGTTGAACCATTTTCTTTTAAAAAATATGAACATAAATCTATTACAAAGATATTTTATTTTATAAAATATTAATTATTTCGATGAAGATAATTATT
The DNA here is from genome assembly GCA_003576665.1 of Ipomoea trifida. NCBI lineage: Eukaryota > Viridiplantae > Streptophyta > Magnoliopsida > Solanales > Convolvulaceae > Ipomoea > Ipomoea trifida. The sequence continues at coordinate 20,141,256 of CP025644.1, read as the reverse complement.
ATTATTTCTTTTAAAATAAAATTATAAATTAAAATTTATACTTCGTAATAGTTATAAATATTAACAATAAATATAATAAAAAGATGTGAATAAATAATTAACTTGTAAATTATTTTAAAAAAATGAATATTTAAATTGATAAATATAATAGCTCTGAACTAAAAAAAAATTGAAGAAAAAAGTTAAATTTATAATAACTTGTAACATACTAAGATTTTTATTATTTGGTTCACCAGGTTCGGTATTGCATGACTTATATTTAATAAGCTAAGGCATTGAGAAATGTAATAATTCTAAACTAAAGAAATTGAAGAACACATATTAATTTTATTATTACTTTCTTTTTTGTTTGTGTGTTGGGTCAAAATTTTTATTGTTTGGTCCGTCTAAGTCCAATTTATATTTTAATCCATCATTGATAAATGCAATCGTTATGTGGTGGACCAGGATCCATAGAGTGAAGACTCAACACTAAACTGTATAGTTCTATTCACACAGAGACCAACACGAATCCAAACTCCCAAATCTCAATGTGTGTGGCAAAAATATCAAACAAAAGTAAATTCCTTCAATTGTTCATTATATTATACACGTACATACACATAACTCCATAGTGGTCGATCAAACAAAAAGCGGATCGAATTACCCATTCCTTCATCAATTCCTACCTAAAATTCATTCATTATGGATGATAAATTTCTCCTCCTCCTCAGCAATGGAATTCTGCCTCGACAATATCTCGAAAGCATTGGACTTGGTTTTGGGATGATACGTGGAGATCCTCTTCCCCTTCTCATCGTACACAATCGCCTCCTCGTCCTCGTCTGGGACTCTGCACTTCTCACCTAAGATGATCGCCTTTTTCCACACCGAATCCTCGTGTTTCAAGTACTTCTGGTCCCCCCTTCTCGACCCCTGCCTCATCATTATCATCATCGACGATGTCGACACGCGCTCGCTCACGCTCGACTCCAGCTTCACCGGCTGCGAGTGCGACCGCACGTGGCACGACGCCGACCGCGACGGGGGAGGCGGCAATGGCCGTGAAAAGTTGCCGTAGCGTCGGATGCCGTCGTTCTTGATGATGATACTCCCATCCTCCTCCTCCGCCTCTGGCTGCGGGGTTAGGGGTGTGAATTCGGGTTTCGCCGGCGGCGGGGAAGATGGGAATTTTTCGGGGTGGTTTCTCTTCTGCGACGGCGGCGTTTCGTCGCCGCCGACCGGAGCTCCTCCCGGCGGCTTCTTCCGCGACAGGGCGCCGCACAGGGACCAAACTACGGCGATTGTCGCGGCGATGCAGGCGATCAGAAATGTTAGGGATAGTGCGACGGGGTGTTTTTTGTGATTATAGCTGTTGTAATCATGGTACGAAGGAATATTTCTTCCCATTATTTATAACAAAGAATCGTTTTGGTGTAATCAAGAAAGAATTAATGGCTGTATTGTTGATTTTCGTTGTGAGAGCGAGAGTGATGTTAATTGACAAAGAAGAGTACGAGGTCGAGACGACAACAATGGAGATGTTTTCTGTTTGTTGTTGGTTTTCTTTGAGACTGAGGAAAATTGTAACCGAAAGTAGCAGTTTTACGGAAAAGAATGATGGGCTAATAATCGAAGAAATGTTTGTTTTTAGCATTATATACAGTCCCGACACTGGCCGTTAAGTTAGTTACCCAACTGTCAAATTTGTTTGCTGCATGCAATGCCACCAAAAAAAAAATAATGTTAGGTATAGATAGCATAATAGCATTGTCTCTTCACAACGCTACTAGGAGACTTCAATTATATTAATAATAGTAACATAATTAGATTAGAGATTTTCATACATCACACTATAATTAATCTTTAACACTCAAGAATAAAATATTACACATGTAAACCGTAATAATGACGATTCTTAAAGTGCAATAATATGTTAATAATATTTAGATCAAAATACAATCGTGTAAACCCAGTGGCGGAGCCACCTTATGGGTTAGGGGGCCCTGCCCTCCCCCCCCCAACCCCCACCCCTACCCCTACCTTAAAATATTGTAGTAAATATGCATGTATATATATATTGATATAGTAGGGATAAAATACACTTTTGGTCCCCCTCTGATCTAATTTTTTCTAAACAATCTATTATGTTTATATTAATTGAACTCAATATATATATATATATATTAAAATTTAAATTCATTAAATAGAAAGAAATAAACCAAATAATTAAAGTGACGATTTTCTTTTTTATCTTATTTCTTTTATCAAATATCCATTTTATTTTAAAACATCTTCAAATTTGAGATATATGCTTTAGTTTTATTATTAGTTATGTTGATTAATTAATTAATGATTTATTCTGTGTTTTAATTATTTATTTACACTTTAAAGATATACATTTGCTTGTTTAAATAATTAGTTTTGAAATTGTCAAAAATTAATATTGATTGGTCAATTCGTGATATTGATTGTCTTTATCTCTCAAATTTTGAAATATTATTAATCAGTAAAATGAATATCAATTAATTAATGAAAAAATTTGGTGATAAAATAATTGACAAAATTTTTTATTTGACAAAAATTGACAATTTATATTTAAATAAATGTTGTTGTTCTTATTGCCGTTGTTGTTGTTGTTGTTGTTGTTGTTGTTGTTGTTGGTGTTGTTGTTGTTGTTATTATGATATTTTGTGTTATGTGAAAAAATTCTAAAGTAATGATCGACACTCGCGTCGATCAATCATACTCATATATTTATGTATTTCATACTTTATTATACAGAGTATAATTATAAATCATTATCAATAATAATAATTAGAATAATGTATGGTATATATAATAATATAGTACGGTTAATTATAATGTCGACTAACACGGTAAATTTTTTCTACTACATTGGCCCCCCCAACTCGAGTTTTCTGGCTCCGCCCCTATGTAAACCGTAATATATATCCAATATTATAAAGTGCAAGTGGAGAATTGAGTTGATTCGATTGTGTTTTGTGATGTTATTATTGTTTGAATTTGAATTTGTGATGCTATCATTATTGTATTAAAGGTATTTGGTGATTGCATTTTTCTAGTGATATTTTCATTTTTTATCCTAAAAATAAGTCTTTTATTTAATAACTAACCAATTATATATAGAATGCCGTTAAATTGTTAAATAATATTTTTATGATCACACGTAATTACTCAATTTTTTTAAATAGTGGACTGACAAGCAAGACTATATAAGATGATACTCTACTGAAACTCCCATACCCCCTCTCTTTCTCAAACATAAACACTCTCTCGCTCTTTTTGCTCAAAGCAAGAGACTAATTGACCAACTTTAAAACCTATGCAATTCTGCAAGCAAATGCTGGAAACCCATATACACAATTTTTTTGGTAAATTCACGGGTCTTTCTCCGTCTGTTTAATGGTCTGAGTCCACCCGCATTCATTCTGGGAGGCCCGGGAGTTGGCTCAAGGAGAATCGTCACTTGTGGAAATCGAACTCGGATTCTCTCGAAACTCTTCCCCACAAAGAGAAAATCCATGTACACAATAATAAAAATAATATAGTGACTTAAAAATGTTACATGAAGCCTCAAAATGGATAAATGAGTGAGTGAAACATAATTTTCATAAATGAAAGTCACAAGTTCTATTTTTACTCACTCTATCAAGAATTCTCTTAAGAATTTTATGTATTTTTGAAAAAAAAAAATAATCAAATGAATTATAATTTTCTTTCGAATCTCAATCTTAGAGGCATATGAAAGTACTAAATTCTTGATTTTTTTTATTTTTTTTTGTTTGGGATATTTAGAAGTGATTCGTTTCCACAAATTCGATTCATTCAAATTGACCATCACATTGAAAAATCCCCAAAGTCCTCTCTTCCTCTAAAAGCTTCCTACAATCCCAAAAAAGTGTCCACGCTTTCTTATTAGCTTGCACCTGTTAGAGTTTTAAGTCCGTGATGCTTTTAATTAGTCAATTTACAAATTTAAAAAGTTAAAAAAAAAATTATCCAGTGGACCATAAAAAAATATTTTTTAATATACTAAAAGTACATTACATCCGTGTACTGAATATACATTATACAAAATAATGTATTTTCAATATTCAAATAATGATTTCCCTTAATACAATATACATTTTTAATATACTAAAACACTATATTATTAGTATACTAAATGTACATTATTTAATAGTATCGTCCACATAATAATGATTGATCTAAAAATGGTTTCTTCTTGTACTAAATTTCTCATCCAATATTTTTCTGTGACATGACTTCCATTTATTGGGTGCTATGGATGGACTCGATAAAAAATAAGGGTCACACTTGTGTGAGACGAGTTGAGTTGGGTATGTTCAATATGAAAATTTAATATTTCTACGTACTGAAAAATGTAATAATAATTAAGAATAAAGTGCTTGTTACTTATAAGAGAAAGTGTAATACTTTTGAATAAAATAATATAATATTTTTAAATTTTGAGAACATCTCCGCGTATAAAAACTACGGATAAATCTGGACTCTCCATTTAGAAGATGTGTGTGGCTGTAATTTTATGATTTTTTTTTTAATTTCGATAATTTTTAGACCGGTAATTTGAGATATTTAGACTTGTTTTAAATATGTATAATATTTTATACGACTGTTATTCATGATCGTAGGGAAGGAATTTAGGGTTAGTTTGGATTTCTGTGTTGATGTATTTTCCTAGCTTCTTCCTGTGGAGTCCTTCTCCATCTTGCTCTGATTTTTTACTTCTACTATACGTTTCTTTAATTAACCATGGACTCAAGTTCATTTTTGCGTTTTTTTAATTGTCTATTGTTTGAATATAATATTTTCTATATTTGTGATTGATCTATGTGTAGTTTTTGCGGGCAATGTACTAGTGTGCACTGTGGCCTCTGTAAGTGTGCATTTTCACTGTAGTTTCTCGTTGCTAGGTTTTAGTTGTATGTGTGCACATCGTCGTGACCTAGTGCGCACTTTGTGCTCATGTGATGTGTGTGTGCATCGTAAACTTGACATGTGTACACTATAGTACATATGCTACACATTTGCTTGTAATAGTGCATGATGTGTATGTGTGCATTTCGATGTGAACGTGTGCATAATGTAAAATTTAGAGTATGGGCAGTGTAATACAGTATAAGTGACGTGTGTGCACACAACACTGACGACATTCTATGGTGCACACGACAATGTGCATGAGTTCATTCGCACAGTCGCATTGAGCACAACACAGCACCACATGTTTATCTTGTTAGCTAAATTAAAGTACCAGACATTAACAAAACAATTTCGTATATTTAATAATAATAATAACACATTTAATAATATAGAAACTCTTATTTTATCATGACTTGCCTATTTGGACGAAAGTTTAAAATTTTACTTGGACTGATTTGCCTTTTACTTTATATTGATGGGAATTGGATTACTAGTTATGTGCATGAATTTAGGTTGTTGACTTGTAATCATAGTTATTGATCACTATTTTATACGACTAAGATTTGTTCTTAATTTTTATGTGAGAGGTGTTTTCATGTAAATGATGAGCCTATATATGGGTATTGGTTATCGGGTATGGACACTCCATTACTATCTAAATCCATGACAAGAGTGCTTTACTCTATCCAAATTCATTCCAAACTTGTTTAGACAACACTTAGACGGTAGTATGTCATGGACTCGGATCCACCTTCTAAGTTGAACCTAGATCAAAATATATAATTTTTATATTGAATGTCCACAATTTACATACTGAATGTTTACAATACAAATTGTGAACGTAACATTTAATATGTAAATTGTGAGCATTCCATATCTAAATCGTGAACATTCAATATGTAAATTGTGATCATTCATTATATAAATTGTGTATTTTTGGATGCAGATCTACCTTACTCAGGTCCACGGAATAATTTGCCACACCTAGACATATATGCCAATAAGGTTCGAGACTGTCAGGTACCCAACAAATTAAATACTCGACCATCTCTAGTCTTCAATTTTTAACACTAAATAATCGGAATCAAATATGACCAAATCTAATAGATTAAATTTCCTGGAATATCCTTGGGCTTTGATTTCTTTCATCTTTTTTTCCTGTTTTTCCCTTTGTTCTCTCTCACTAATTTTTTCCGTTGATAAAATCTGGAATATATACCTTTGCTATCTGCAACTAACGACTCGCTCCCGCAACAACGCACACCAACCATGCATGCCCAACAATTTTGATTCCAATCAAACCATATATCTACTTAACCACCCAATCAACGTCAGTATAACCCAATCAAGTCATCCAGGAAAATAGTTGAAAATAAATATTAAAATCAAAACTTGAAAAAAGTTATTATATTGTTGACTATAGATCAGATAAAGGATCATGCGAAATAATTGTAATATGATGAAATTATATCCGTAGATTGAGTCCATATCAAGGGTCCAAATTGAATTATTTTTTTTTTAAATGTGGTGACATTATTATAATTTTTTGTAAGTTAATTTTTTTTTGCCTCCAGTGTACATTGTTATGTCATACAGTACACATTGTTCCTTCTTTTAGTGCACATTGTTATGTCATACAGTGCACACTGTTCCTTCTTCCAGAGCACATTGTTGTCCCTTCTAGAGCATTTTTTTTTTTTAAATTGTAGATGACGAACTTTTTTTAAAAGATCAGTTAATTTTGATCACTAATTACTAATTTGAGTTGAATATTGTTTGTTTGTGTATTATCAATGGTCGTTTATGATTTGTGTTGAAGATCCTATATTAAATTTAATTTTTTCAATAATTGTTTCACATCTTTGTGCATCCAGTGCGCATTTTTTGCCTTCTAGTGCACATTGTCCCTTCTTCCAATGCACATTGTTGTGTCTTACAGAGCACATTGTTGAAGTTCGTAGGTGGCGAATTTTTTTTATCTAGGGTTGAGATTCTATCTCACTTCTCACCTGTAGCTTTTATCTCACCCGAACCACTTCGATTGAGTGTGTGTGTGTGTGTGTGTGTGTGTGTATATATATATAATAGAGATCAAATGCGGTAAATCGGTAAAGTATATACGAATTGATATTCTTGTTAAAGAAAAATAATTAATTTGCACAATGAAGTGTAAATAATACAAGTAAAATGTATTTTTTTAAAAGAAAAAAGTGTAAATACAATGAGATAGAGGGTGTAATAATAAATACATTAGATGACATAACTTTATTTTTTTTTTGTAATAAAACGAAACAATAAATATGGAATATATTCATTTTTAAATGGTGTCTATTAAAAATATTAATACATAAAATAGGATAAGAAATGAAACTCAATTTTGAGGAAAATATATTTAATCTATACTATCCATAAAAGTAAAATCTTTCTATTTCTTTTTCTCGTCCAAACTTTTGTAGTCAATTAATTAAATATTTTATTTGTCAAATAATTAATAAAACTTATTTGGTAAGAAAATATAAAATAGAAATTAACTAATATCTATTAATTGGTAATATTGTTTCTATATTAACGTATTAACGCAATAACATAATACCGTATAAAAAATATGTATTAATTAAGTAATAACATGCAAAAGACCTTGTGGTCTAGTGGCACTCGGTGTCCCGGTTTACACTCCTACATGAATCTTACTAACCTTCAGTAGGTTGAGAAAATAGCTGCTACTACAGATAGTACATTGTAACAGAATCAGTTGCACTAATCTTTTTTTTTTTTTTTTTTTTTTTGAGTTTGCCTCCACTGAGGCTCGAATCCAGTACATTGTAACAGAATCAGTTGCACTAATCTTTTTTTTTTTTTTAAGTACTGCTGACTCCGTTACAATGTAGTATCTGTTCATAGCTACTTTCTCAACCTACTGAAGCACAAAAAGTCAACAGTTGCCTCCACTGAGGCTCGAACCCACTCCCATCATCCATGTGGGAGTGTTCATCGTCAACAGTTGCACTAATCTTATAACCAAATAATTGTACATGTTCAATATTTGAATTTTTTTTATAATTTTCTTTAATTTTATTATCTAAATATATAATAAAAAATTATCTGTGCATCGCAGGGGTAATTGTGCAATTATTTGCTTGAATTCAAGTAATGATAACATTAGAAATATAACAGATCCAATTAATTTCATCAATTGCACATCTACACTATATAATATTAAATGCTATAATTTATATAATTATATATCGATCTAAATATTTTTAAAATATTATAACAAAATCCGTTCCGTACAACTAGAGAAAATACTTGTGATTTTTTTTTTTTTTTGAGGAAAGAAAATACTTGTGATTAATAATACTAATAATTACTTTGTTGAATGGTAAAACTAATATTTGAAAATAAAATAAAAACATAATAGCCCACAAAATGTCACAGTTTACGCTTTATGCAATGAATGCGACAACTTCTATGAGTATTTATTCGGGTATTGTTGGACACTTGGACTCAATATCTGAAAGCCGACATATATAGGCTTGGCTTAGAAAGCAAAAGGTGTAGGTTTAATCTCTTTTGTCAATCATCCTATATTCTATTCTATTCATATATAGGAAGGAGTATTCATTTCTTGATGATTTCGACTGTTTTCTTCATCACTTCAGGCGATACCCAGATTCTCTGTTGTTTTTTCTGTCGTGTTTGACTCCTTTTTCAATAAATTTTCTCTCTTTACACACATTAAGAGGTGGGTTTAAGATAAATTTGAGGTTCTTGATCGTTTTAGCACTTATATTGGGACATTTGAATTGGTAGGCGTTTGCGACTTGTATGAATGGAAACCAATAGTAGCAGCAAATTCAAGAAAATTTGTGTTTTCTGTGGAAGCAACCCAGGCCACAGAAAAGTCTTCAGTGATGCTGCTCTTGAGTTGGGGAATGAACTGGTTAGTTTCTTTGGATCGAATTTAAACATACATGAATTGTTGAATGAATACCCGGCATGGGATTTTGATGTTATTGGCTTTTGCTTTGCAAAAATTTTCGTGTTAAGGATTTGAATTGAGTTGATGTAATAGTAGAATGGGTTCTATGTATGAATTTCTGCATTGAAGTGGTGCTTTGTTTATTTCCAATTGTTCTTGTCATGTGGTCTTTGAAACAAGCTAGATTGGCTTTTGTAACTGTTATTGTACCCATTTTGAAAAACGACTAAGTTCCATTCTTCTTGGTTTTTTTTTGGATGACGAGGAAACCCCATAGGGTAGGTAAACCTCGTTTTGTGACCCGGCAAAGGATCATAATAAAGCAAACCAGCCTAGCCTAGGTTACCCATAGTCTCAAACCAAGGGGGCAAGGTTCGAACTGGTGACCTTGTGGCTACAAGGGTGAATCTCTTGCCATCTTGGTTGGGGTTACCCATTCTTCTTAGTTTTTAATTTCAAGAGAAGCATGTAGTGATGTAGGTGTCACCTTTTGACTCTGAAGTTTGTTTGCAGGTACTGAGGAAGATGGACTTGGTCTATGGAGGTGGAAGTGTTGGTTTGATGGGGTTGATAGCCCAGAGAGTCTATGATGGAGGCTGCCATGTTTTTGGGTAAAAAATAAATAGAGTTAAAATGTATAGGCATTACAGGTTTTCAATATCAATAGCTACACTCTCTTTGATTTAGTGCAGAAGTGAAGAATTTATTTATTCCTACTTCTCTTAACCTGCAGGGTGATTCCAAAAGCACTTGTGCCGATTGAGGTAGTCATGGGTCTTAACATATTACTATTTTGCATTTTTGTCTAGGCTTCATTTAGTTTCTTGTCTGCTTATGTATATGTCTTGTATAAAATACATAGCAAATGTAGATGTCAAAATTACCAATAACTTTGTTTTTGCTTTTAAATTGCTGTCAACAACTAGGTTGAATATTTCACTTTTAACATAATGTGTTTTTCTTCAGATTTTTCTTGAAGGTGATAGATGCAATTTTTTGGTCCAATGTTCTAATATTTGAATATTTATCCTTTTTAAATTTTCTTTTTGTAACTTGCTATAAAATGTTTCAACTGAAGTCACAGTTAACCCAAGTAGCATTGACAGATATCTGGACAAAGCGTTGGTGATGTTAAAATTGTTCCTGACATGCACGAGCGTAAGGCTGAAATGGCTCGACAGGCTGATGCTTTTATTGCACTTCCTGGTAATTATGTGACGGAATGGGACTAAAGTGAACCTCTATTTTGATAAGAATATACATACATTAGAGGCCTTCTTAATCCTGTATTTTTGTGTAATGAATATTTTTAGGTGGATATGGTACCATGGAAGAGTTACTCGAAATGATAACATGGGCACAACTTGGAATTCACAAGAAACCGGTAAAAACCCTGAGGTTAAATTTGTGCGAAATCTAATGAAAATGGTAATTACTTCTAAAAGGAGTGACTGAGTGCGTCTGGTTTGCAGGTTGGCTTGCTCAATGTTGACGGGTACTACAATTCTTTGCTGACATTATTTGACAATGGCGTGGAGGAAGGTTTCATAAAGCCAGGTGCTCGGCACATTGTGGTCTCTGCTCCCACTGCCCGAGAGCTCTTAAGCAAGATGGAGGTACTAACACAAAAATAAATCAATAAAAATGGATAAAACTGCAATTACACTAAGGAGTATTCTCTAGTTTACATTACATATTGTTGGGCGGAGGCCAGTGAAGGGCCAAGTCCAGCACCAGGTGGCTAGGGGATCGTTGGGCAGAGGCCTAAAGGTCCATGTCCAATATCCTGCCTCTCGAAAATGTGGTGGTATAAGGAAATATAGTTGCGCCTTCGCTACGAGCTATAGCTTTTGGCGTAGTGGTAAGCGCTTGATCCTAACACAGTATGATCTGTTCGTATATGCAATGCCATGTTTTAAGATGCGTTTTGTTCTTTGGTTCCACAGCAATACACTCCCTCACATGACCATGTCGCGCCTTATGAAAGCTGGGAGATGGAGCAACTAACTAATTATTCGCGGGAACAAAGCCCATAGTGAAATTCGTGCACAGGTTAGGCCTACAAGTACAATCCTGTTTCGCCTTGTTAAGTCATGGATGAGAATCATTTCAGGTTGGACCACAATATAATGGCATTACTGTTTTGCCCCACCTTCTGTGATTGATGCAGTCAGTGGCCAATCAGTGAACTCTTATAGTCCTTTTAGCTGTTACAAACTTTGATACTTGCTCGAAACACGCAGAGTTTTTCAAATAACAGTAACAACTGAATTTGTTTTTGCCAAAATACAAATTCCTTGTTGACACCACTCCATTTACCTTAGATTACTGCTCTTGAATATTATCTTTTGATTATTATATAAAGCCTTTACAAATTGGATCAGACAGACTTGACATATGCTATGCTGGCAAAGCCCAAATAAGTGGCTTTTGACTAGTTTAGAGTTTTTGGTGGAGTATTATCAAAGTCTAAATCTCAAGAAACATTTTTGTTGGGCTATGGCTTGGAGAGTCGAGTCCAGCATCCTGCCATCAAACCGTGGCATTGACTATTATGCAACAAGGAAATAAAGTTGCTTCCTCGCTTCTAGCTATAGCTTGAGTAAGGCGAGGGTGGTATTATGGGTTTAGAACATTCATAACATACCTATAATATAATGATTTCATCTTTAGTTGGAACATGGAAGTACTATATCTTTACCTTTTGACTAGGCACTAGGCAGTAAGGTATTCAAGTGTTTTGGAGATTATAAGGTGGGTTGTGGCTAGGCTGCAAGGGACACTTTTAAGGGGAAGGGGGTGAGGATATGCATCATGCCCATAAATATCTTTAAATATTGTATTTCTAGGGAGCATTGATTTTATTCTTTAAACTTTATGCTCTTGTAGTCTTGTGCCTATACCCTGTTCTAAGATTCCTCTACCTAACACATATGTTGTGGTCAGGTGAACCTTAGTCCAAAATGGCGTCGTTTTTATCCAAAAACTCAAAGCTTAGCTTAATATTAAAAAACTAAAAATTATATATTCATAAACTCAAAATATAATATTCATAAATACAGTATAACTATTGCACATCATGGGCTATTGCCTCCACTGAGGCTCAAACCCACTCCCATCATTCATGTGGGAGTGTAAACCGGGACACGAGGTGCCACTAGACCACAAGGTCTTTGGCATAATGGTGTGAGTTAACTCTATTAAGATCTAACTATTATTGTGTGGACCATACTATCAAATAATGTACATTCAGTACACAAATAATATACTTTTAGTATATTAAAAATGTACACTGTATTAAGGAAAAGTACATTATTTGAATACTGAAAGTACATTATTTATTTTGTATAATGTACATTCACTACACGAATATAGTATTTTTAATGTGTTAAAAATGTATTTTTGTTATGATCCCATAATTTGCCATTAAGATCACCCTGGTGTGGTGTTTTTGGACAGTGTGCTCCAAATGAAAAAAGGGTGACATTCTTATTCAGTAAGGTCTAGTGGTCCAGATACACAGACACACAGTCGTGTATAACATAGTAGCCAAGGTTGAAAATATTCAGTATAAATGTTATACCCTTCACTACTTGCTCCTTATTTTTGGGTTTTGTCATTGGGGAATACGGACTGGTAACGTGATAAAACTATGTGGCTTGTAATGGCATGTGAAGATCAGTCCAAAACTGTACTAAAGAAGAAACCACATAAAAAAGGACCTTTTTTTTTTTTTTTTTTTTTTTTTTTTCTTGCAGCTCATCTACAATACAATCCATTCATATCAACCATATCTCAAGTCCTTTACACCCAAAATCAAAATAATCTGCTTCAGGTGTAACCTCAACCAAGATGACAAGAGATCCACATTTATAAATTGTAACCACAAGGTCACGAGTTCGAATCCTTGCCTCCTTGGTTTGAGCCGGTTAGCTATGGATAACCCGAACTAATGTTACAAGGCGAGATTTATCTACACCCGAAAGGGTTGTGGAGTTTCCCTCGTCATCCACAAAACAAAACCAAAAATAATCTGCCTCAAAAAATTGATTCCAGTAAAAATACAGTTGAAACCCTCTGGTCAAAGTAAAACTAAACTTTTACTTAGTCTATCTGTTGTATGGCTGATGTATTGTATTGCTGTACACCGTTGGACACTTGGACCAAATGCAATTCAGCAACAGTTTCAATTTGCTTGATATCAAGTGAGGGTTAGTAGCAGCGGTCAAGCCTTTTCTTTGGGTAGAGACGATATCAAGTGATGCAATGTGGCCGCTGGGATTACAGTAGAGCTTGGATCTCTATTGCGAGCTATACTTGATTGTCTCTGCCCCGGGTTTCTGTCAGTTCCAGTTTGGAGAACACGTCTCAAAGGTCGTGGCAGGCAACGTAGTACCCGCTTTGAAGTTACCAGCAGCATTACGCCAATTATAATACAGAGCCTGTATAGAAAGATCTAAAGCTGATATTTGTGATAGAATTGATGGCTAGATATTTGATAGGCTAAAATTAAGGCTTCGATAGGAAACAAATGCTACAAGACATAAGAAAGTATAAATACCATCCAAACAAAACGAAGAGACGGGCTGATGGTGTGGAAGGCAGCCGTTCACCCAAAGCAAGCATACCGGCAAGTACTCCAGTAACAATTGATGCAACAGCAGCACATGTGGAAACTACAATTGCTCTCCCATGCTTCAATCCGCGTGTCTGATTAGAAGAAAAGTTAAACCTTTTAAGAGAAGTAAATGGTTATACTATTAGGTATAGGGTCTAATTATGAGTTGCAGGAGAAAACTACACAATCTCCATAACAATAAAATACGAGGAAACCAAATCAGAGTTTATGGTGCAATGTTAATATTACTGAAATAGTATGTTTGATGTTCAAAATACCTGATAAATGAATCCAGAAGCACTGCAGCATATGCTGATGGAGATGCAAATGGGCACCAGTAGCTTTGAGAAGCCTTGCTCCAAGAATATAAAGCCTAGCTTTGATATAACAGACGCCATCCTGCATTGATAGGTTCAGAGGCAGGCACACAATGAAATAGGGGAGAAGATAAATTTTACTTTTTTTTTTTTTTTGCAAACATAAATTTTACTTAAAACTGCATGACAGTCATAGTCTCATACACCATACGCATACTAAATACGTTGAGTGAATACATTGCATGCATGCTATACTTGCTCTACTAGATTTAGCATTTAATTTTTCAGAATGGAAACATCAACCTTTTCATGAGATGTTTCTGATCCCAACATGGAGCCAGATGTATCCAGTTTATACAAAAAAATTGATCCCTAAACTGTAAGCAATAGTCTGCTCCCATGAACCACTATAACAAAAGCAAAAATAGTACCGAATCAAAAGATAATGAAAATTACCCGAACAGTATGCCAGATCCCAAACCGTAAATTATTTCTTCAAGTACTTCATATTGCATCTGCATGGTAGTAAAATATTATCAATTAAACATCAGGAAAATTCACAAGTCCCTTAGTATCAGTGGAAAAGAAAAGCTGTACCAACTCTTGTTCTCTTCTCTGGCGCTTATATATGCGAAGGCAACCATTAAGGAGTACCTATATTCAAGAAAGACATTTGAGATCAGAAATACCCAACAGTACATAAATAGGCACAAACAACTCGGTTGACTGACCATAAGCATAAATTATTCACCAAAGACACTAATAAGCCCATAATTGCACAGAAAGTCAAATTCATTTCAACTTGGTTCACTGGCCATAAGCAGAAATCATTCACCAAACTACCAAAGACACCCATAATCCCAATAATTGCAACAGAAAGTCAAATTCATTTATGATAAGCCAAAGAATTTAAAATTGATAGTGTTGCTACAGATCAGAACTCATCTTAGTTATTTCAATGATTTATAAGCTCAAGAAGAGGGTATTTAAGAATGTTGGCAGAACAAGTAATTAAAGTTTGATAGCATATCCATGTGCCCAATCCCTGCATCCATGCTTTTATGACATAAGTTATTGCAATATTTCATTGCCAATCATTAACTTCTTCGTTACAATACGCATACTTTATAGTGCATATAGATTAAGGTACCTACAAACAAGATTGCAACTGCAAATGCCAGCCACGGTAAATGAAAAATTGAAACTGATGAAGCTTTTTGCTCCTCCCCTCCAGCACCAACACCTGTATGTATGTGTGTGTTAGTGTATGTACAATTGTACATATATAGAATGATGTAAGTTCTCAAGGAGATACTCTTTTGCATGAATCAAGTTGCTGCATGTTTTTCTGATTAATACATTTCACGGCTTAAAAGAAGGGGGAAAAAAAAACCTTACATTACCTATGGTACCAATGCCAGCGAAAGCAATTCCCAACCAGTCAATAGCATTCATAATCTCCTTGAGATAAAAATGGGAGAAGACTGAAAGGATGGCAAGTCCACAGCCTGAAACAGGCTGAACAACAGAAACCTGAAATGGATAATTGAGATCATAAGATGTGAAATGACGAATCAGCATCCAATGAGCATCAAAGATAATGTCGTTGCAATTTTTCTAATTATCCATTACTCAAGACAAAATTATTCATTGTACCAGTGAAATTTGATTGGTAGGAGAATTTTAATTAATGAACCATGAAACCAATTTGAAGTCCAATAATGCACTTACAGGGGCAAGGGATAATGCTCGCAACATTAAGGCAGCTCCAAACAAGTCCATTAGGAAACCTATGACCCAAGCTTTGTTAAAAGCATATGCTTTTATCACCTGCAAACTTGTTGGCCAAAAGATTAATTAGGCTGTGTTAATATAATCAAGAATGCTAATGGTGTATGCAGGTAAAATGGTATATGGTATGATTGTTGGGATAATAGATTGCAAAATCTATTATCATACGTTTTAGCTTATTTAAGCAAATAAAAAGTAACTTGGCAATCCATAATCACAATTCATATTCATAAGTTTTGCCAAACAAGATCAATATACTACTATGGAATTAATTACTCCATAGTTAGCAGTTGAAAACTCATAGATGACTGTTCTATAATACTTGAATGCAAAACCTCCCTTATACACTTTAACTAACTTAGCTACAACATCATAATGCCAAAATAAATACATAAAAATTCAGGGAAGCATTTGAAATGCGCACATCATGAAGAAAACAGCTATTTTTCTTCTTTCTTTTTTTTAGTTCGTTTGTTTTACTTTGGAATTATAACTATTCAATGTTAATATGGACCAAGCTAAAACTGTGTATGTGTGTGTGAACCAGAAATCTACAAGTATTAATTGGCTTTTTTCTAAACTTTTCCAGATTTGGTAGTTTGGGTTTTTAGAACCATTCAAAAGGAAACAAATATATGGGTACAAAAATTTTCTAGTGTTTTTTTGACTTAGCATACTTAACCCGCCAAACTCAGATAAAAAGCATGGAATCTATAATTGAAGAGAAGTCTCCAGCAGCAGAAACGCTTTATAGAGCTCATTAATTCCTTGAAATTTACACAACTGCTTATCTTTGGCACATATGAAGACAATTAAGCATGAGATTTAATTATACATATACGCCAATCAAACCAAAATCATTCTTGATGTAGTTAGGTTGATCGATGACTGAAAACCTAATCTAGAATTAAGTGACCACAGGCACAACTGAAATTCTCACGAACAGTTTTCGTGCAAGATAGAAAATAAAAAACGTTTTATAGAATGTGCATAAATATTTCTCCTCGGAAATGAAAATTTCAAGAAAGAACAAACAAACAAAAAAAAAATGCAAGAATGCTATGGTGATCCCAATCATACAAATAAATAGAATAAAAGAATTTGTATATATATGCGGCCAAAGAGAGAAGCACGTACCTTGAGCTTGAAAGAGAGAGGGGGAAGAATGACGGTGCCCTTCTTCTGGAGGACTTTGCCGATGTTGTTGCCGGCGGTGGCGGCAACGGTCAGGCAGATTGATTCCCACATCTCTCTCTCTCTCTCTCTCTCTCCCGCTTCTTGATTTTCCAAAAAGATCTCAGCTCCGACCCCCCTGGCCCCTGTTTTTGACTTGCTAATTCGTAATTGCTCGCTTTCAACTATTCCTAATTTCTATAGCTCGCTTTCAAGATAACACTTTATTTTAAGAACTAAAAATAAGAACTCAAAGGTAAGCTCAGCTGGTCAGGTAACAAGTGAGCTCGGAAAAAGACTCAGTGAATTTATCTATAAAAAAAATAAGACTTACAATTTATTTTTAGATGAAAATTATTTTAAAACTAAAAAGAACTCCTGGAAATCAATTTTTAAACTAAAGACAATATTTGTGAATCATTTTTAAACAAATAAAAATACATGAAAATTCATTTTAAAAACAAAAAACAACACTTGAAAGTCATTTTCAAAACTAAAAATAACACTTGCAAATCATTTTTAAAAATAAAAAGAACACTTAAAAAGCATTTTTAAAATTAAAGAAAAACACTAGAAAAATAATTTGTAAAAGAGTTAATACCACAAATGGTCCTCTGACTATTAAGCTAGTACTCATTTTAGTCCTCGACTTTCAATTCGACCACAAATGGTCCTCTGACTTTCATTTTTGACAATAAATAGTCTTCTGTTAAAATTTCTGTTAAATATGTGTTAAATCTAGGGGTAATATTGGTAAATTGATTAATATTATTATGATTACTTCTTTTTGAGAATTATATGACACCATAATTAATTTCAAACATTAATAAACATTAAGTTAATAAATATAATAACAAAATGGACGTGACAAACAAAATGTTTGATCGATTCATGATTAATGTTCGCAATTTGTACTAGATTAATTATATTAATTCAATGGTGCGACCTTCAGTTATGTCCCTGTAATACCCATATTTTTTTAGAAAAACAATTATACTTATGTTTATTAAGTGAAGTCAACAAGTCAAAGCTTCTTAAGTTGACCTTGGATGAAATTACCAAATTACCCTTCATTTCCCTTAAAGGTTAAGAAATCACTTGTCTTGGATAAATATCTCATTTGCAAGAATATAACTCATTTTGAAAGAAGATAAGGAGAGTTGCTAGAGAGATAAGGGAAGGAAAAATCTTGAAGCTTTATTCTCCATCTTCTTCAAGCTTGGGTCTCAAGTAATTTTTGGAGTATTCAAGGTAAGTTTGACCTCCATATTTCACTCTTTTTGAGTTGAGTTTATCGTTGGAGCCCTAAGATTGATGTTTTGAAAATATTAGGGTTTTGACAAGGAGTATTTGGGTGAGCTAAATAGCTAAGATTTGGATGTTTTAGGTAAGTGGTTAACTCTTCTCTCCTTATTATTACAAAACCCATAGTTTATTTGGAATCTCTACCAATTGGAATACCCATTTTAGGGTTAGTTTGAGTTAACAATATGTTGGGCTTTTGATAAAGTATGACTCAAGCTATTTAAGATTGTTAAAGTGTGAGTTCACTATTATACGATTTATGAGTTATTAGTATTAATTTTTAAGTATATGTTTGAAGAAGTGCTATGATATGTTTTTGGACTATTAAACATGATTATAGATATCTTTGGGCATGCCTAGGTATGGATTTTGTGAATAGGTGAACATGATCTTTTGGGCTTTAATTGTAAGTGTGATTTGTACTAAGGGGTTTTGCTATAAGAGAGGATCAAGTAAGTTATTTAATTTGGCAATTATTAGTTTATGAAGTTAGATTTGTTTTGCCAAGTTATGAGCTATACGGATTTCATATTACTTTTGGACATGCACTTGTTATGTGGTGTATGTTAAGGAAACGATTTTTGCTACAATGGGCTATTTGATTATAAGAATTATTTGGAATGTTTGACCAAACTCATGAGGCAACCTACAATTTGTTTTGTTTGCCTTGGAACGTTCCTAAATGCTCATTCCGAATCGTCGAGCATGACTCATTCTGAATCGTCGAGTCTTTACTTTTGAATTATATGTTGGAACGTTCCATCCGGCTCATTCCGAATCGTCGAGCCTGACTCATTCCGAATCGTCGAGTCTTATTAGATCATTATACCGATAATGGCCTATGCCACAAGGTATAATGGTGGGTGTAGGTTGCCAATGAGTCATGGGTTAAAGAATGATTTGAGCTTTGAAAGTATTGTGTTATGAAATAATGTTGATGCCCATGTAGCTAAAGTTAAAGTTTCTATTTTGGAGAACCTGGGTATGGTATGATGGAATTATATGACTTCGATACAGTTTGAAGATCGTGATATGCACCTATTAATTACTATAAAGATTATTGTCTTTTATTTAAGGTTACTTGATCCGGGGTTGAGGAGAGTATCACTTACTGGGCATTAGCTCATTATTTGTATTTTTCCTCATGTTTCAGAATAGTTAAGGACATGTGAATAGCAAGAACACAAGTGGTGAAGTCTCAAAGGTGACTTTTGAAACTAGGAGACTTAGTCCTAGTATTGGAGCTTATCATGGATTTTTGGTTGTGTGGGATAATAGCTTTGCCCCATTATATTTCTGGTAAACCATTGTGCTTGATTTTGGTGCATGTGATGCATTTTGGACATACTACTATTGATTGTAAATATTTAATAGTGGTGAATTGATTAGTGTTTTTGGAAGAACTAGTTATTGGTTGTGGAATTGTTATATATGTATTCAAGTGTTGTTATGAAGGTTTCGAAAGGTATGTATGGTTAGGCTTCGTATTGTTACAGGTTTTAATGTAACGATACGGCCGGGTCATGTCCTAGAAGTGGGGCGTGACAGTCCCAAACAAAATGTTTGATCGATTAATGAAGAGTGAAAACTATTAATCATCCATGTATGAACAACCATGAAAATTATGGAAACAAGGTTTACAAAAAATTCTTCCATTTTAATATGTTGGTTAAATTAAAACCATATAGCTCTAATATTAAAATTTCATTTTGTACGCATAATTACAAGAATAATGTGTATTGTCTTTTTATTTAGGAGTATTTATATTTGTTAATTTTTCATTTTATGTTTGTTGGTGAAAAATTGTAAACATTTTTATTTTATGACAATTATATATATCAATTTGACGATAATACCCATAGATTTAACACCTATTTAACAGAATTTTTAATGGAGGACTATTTGTAGTCAAAAATGAAAGTCAAAGGACCATTTGTGGTCGAATTGAAAGTCGAGGACTAAAAGAAGTACTAGCCCAATAGTCAGAGGACCATTTGTGGTATTAACTCTTTGTAAAACTAAAAACAACACTTGGAAGTCATTTTTAAAACTATAGATAACGTTTGAAAATCATTTTAAGAACTAAAGATAGCACTTTGAAAATTATTTTAAGAACTAATGAGATTACTTGGGAATCATTTTTTAAACTAAAAACAACACTTGAAAATCATTTTTAAAACTAAAAAGAACACTCTTTCAAACAAAAAAAAAACTAAAAAGAATACTTGAAAGTCATTTTTAAAACTAAAAAAACCACTTGAAAATCATTTTAAAAACTAAAAAGAATACTTGAAAAACATTTTTAAAAACTAAAGAGAACGCTTGACAATCATTTTAAAAACTACAAAAGCACTTGAAAATCATTTTTAACAATAAAACGAACACTTGAAAATCATTTTTAAAACAAAAAAAAAAAACACTTAAAATCATTTTAAAAAGTTAAAATGACACTTCAAAAATCAATTTAAGAACTAAAAAGAAAAGTTGAAAATCTCTTTAAAATCTAAAAAAGAACACCCGAAAATCATTTTAACACTAAAGCACAATTAAAAATCTAAAATTGAAAGATTTCATTCTATTTGAGCTTAGAATTCGAAAGGTTTTGAGATCTTTTGAATAAGAATATTGGTAAATATAGATATTAGTGGTAAAATATACAATTAAAAAAAAAATCATATGTCTGTAAATAAATTGAAGGCACGTAATGACGTAATATATTAACTACAAACACATAATGTATCGTTAGTATATTATGCGTATGCAGTTAACATATTATCTATTTATTTTTTGAAACCAACATATTATGTATTTGTAATTAATATAATATGAGTTTTTAATTTTTTATCGGACACATAATTTTTTTAATTAAAATACATAAAATATTAATTATAAATAAATAATTTTTGAATTAAGATCCATAATGCAAAGTGGGCATTTACCCATGGTATAATAATTGACATTTGACTACGGACGGTCTATTATTTGGGTCAAATTTGGTCTAAGTGGAATGGTCAATTCTACATTAATCCAATTTAGTAATTTTATAGTATTACCCTTTCTTCTATTTAAGGACACCTTATTCAAATTCCGATCAAATGAGAGGCAAACTGATGACTGAGAGTCTGAGACATTCAGATTGCATTGCCGGAAAACGATGATTTCTCCGACCTTTACGTAATGAAAAGGAAGGGATATCGGAAGCGTTTTACATGATGATGAAGATATCAAACTCGATTTCAGATTTCATGAGTTTTTACTCTCTATGGTTGTGCAGACACCATTATTCCACAAATGCAAATATTGCTACATTTTTCAGCAAATATGTGGACAAGAACAATGTCTTCTCTTGGAACTCTATCATTGCCGAGTTGGCTAGGAGCGGAGACTCAGTCGAGGCGCTTCGGGCTTTCGCTTCTATGCGGAAGCTCTCTCTTAGACCAAATCGATCCTCATTCCCATGCGCCATCAAATCGTGTTCTGCCCTTCGTGATCTCACTTCTGGCAGGCAGGTCCACCAGCATGTTTTGATCTTCGGGTATGGGTCGGACCTTTTCGCATCGTCATCGCTAATTGATATGTACTCCAAGTGTGGTAAGCTCGAAGATGCGAGGTTACTGTTCGACGAAATTCCCCAACGAAATGTGGTTTCTTGGACGGCTATGATTACTGGGTATATACAGAGTGACCACGCCCGTGATGCTCTCTTGCTCTTTAAAGAACTTTTGGTTGAAGAGAGCGAGAGCCTAGAGGAGGAGGAAGTGTATGTTGATGCAGTGGCATTGGTGTCTGTTCTATCTGCTTGTTCTCGGGTTTCGGGGAAAACTATGACGCAGGGGGTTCATGGTTTTGCAATAAAAAGGGGGCTTGATGAGCATTTGGGTGTAGGGAATACACTGATTGATGCTTATGCAAAGTGTAGCGAGGTAGGCTTGTCTAGGAAGGTGTTTGAGGAGATGGCTGAGAAGGATGTCATATCTTGGAACTCGATTATTGCAGTTTATGCTCAAAATGGGCTTTCCTCTGAAGCAATAGAAATGTTTCATTTACTGGTGAAAGATAAAGAAGTTAAATACAATGCTGTCACATTGTCCACCCTCCTGTTGGCATGTGCACATGCTGGAGCTCTTCATGTTGGGAAGTGCATACATGATCAGGTACATATTGGTATTTTTTTATTTTTTTTTTTTCTGAACCACACAATTAATCACTTCATTACATTCTTTAATTTAATTCCTCTCTGTAATAGTTTCCAAACTCTCTATGCATTCCCAATTTATTGTTGACTTTGTTATCCTTAGGTCATAAAAATGCGCCTCGAAGATAATGTATATGTTGGCACCTCAATCATTGACATGTACTGCAAATGTGGGAGACTAGAGATGGCTAGGAAGGCATTCAATCGTATGAAAGAAAAGAATGTAAAGTCATGGTCCGCCATGATTGCTGGTTATGGAATGCATGGTCGGGCCAAGGAAGCTCTTGAAGTCTTCTACGAGATGAACCGTGATGGTGTGACTCCAAATTACATCACGTTTGTTTCAGTCTTAGCTGCTTGTGGGCATGCTGGCTTGGTGGACGAAGGATGGTATTGGTTTAGAGCCATGGAGCACAGATTCCATATACAGCCTGGGCTGGAGCATTATAGTTGCATGGTCGATCTACTTGGGCGTGCTGGTTTTCTCACCAAAGCTTATGATCTAATCAATGAAATGAAGGTGGCACCAGATTTTGTGGTTTGGGGTTCTCTCCTTTCTGCATGCAGAATGCAAAAAAATGTAGACCTTGCGGAAATTTGTGCTAGTAAATTATTTGAATTAGACCCGAACAACTGTGGATATTACGTCTTGCTTTCAAATATATATGCTGATGCTGGAAGATGGAGAGATGCAGAAAGGATGAGAATACTTATGAAAAATCAGGGGTTAACCAAAACTCCAGGGTTTAGTCTGGTCGAACTCAAAGGTTTAGTTCATATATTTCTGGTCGGAGATAGAGAACATCCTCAACATGAGAAGATTTATGCGTATTTAGAAGAATTGTCCATAAAGTTGCAAGCACTTGGCTACACACCGAACATGACTTCAGTTCTTCACGATGTTGATGAGGAGGAGAAAGGGATGGTGTTACAAGTTCATAGCGAGAAGTTGGCTGTGGCTTTTGGGATTATGAATTCCGTCCCTGGTGCAACAATCCATGTCATTAAGAATCTTAGGATATGTAGCGACTGCCACACAACAATTAAGCTGACAACGAAGATTGTTGATCGGGAAATTGTTGTGAGAGACTCCAAGAGATTCCACCATTTTAAGGACGGATTATGTTCATGTGGGGACTACTGGTGAGGTGAAACTACTGAGGAAACAATGAACCCCTTCTCTGTCTGGAACTTGTGTTTCATTTGCAAATGATGGTAGTTTGGCCGGTTTTTATGGCAAGAATTTGTTGAGGTCAGAGATGGAGGAGGAGGAGGAGGAGTTTCAGACTTCTGTTATTTATTAATTTGTATTGTTTCTTTTGGAAGAGAGGGTGGGGAAAGATTTTAATCTGGGATCAGGTAAAGTTACAATATCATCCAAGAATGTTCTTTAGACACCCAGCTTTGTTTCTTCTCTCCAGGACCATTGTTTCTTTTCAACATTGTTTACTACTTTGATGGCTTATATCATAGTATAGAAGTAAACAACCTCAATTGTCTACATGATATGTTTATCTAAAGCAGTATTAAAGCAGATTTTAACAACCAGTTGTATTTCTGTTTTCAGGTTAAGCCTTTGAGACTCTTGTGCCTGCAGTGAATTTGTGGGCAATCTTCCATTGCTGGTGAAATTTCACAGCTTATAAAACAACCAAATCTTCTGAGCACAAGGGATATACCCATTTTGGCATCATTCTCACTATAATTGTCGAGTTTCGGACATGTCTTTTATCTCAAATACTATCTACAGAACCAGTAAACTAAGTTAGTGCGGGCATTTTGATATATATTTTTATTAAATTATTACGGAGTATATATATATATATATATATATATTTTTGAATGCTACTGACTCTATTACAGTGTAGTATATGTTCATAAACTACTTTCTCAACTTACTGAAGCATACCTCCCTATACAGGGAAGGGTTTGATGCCATTGGACCACAAGGCCCTTGGCATATATTTTATTTTTTAATAATATATATATTTTTATATTTGCAAAATATCTCAAGTATATAAATCAATCACCAAATTCCCAAAATCTAATTTACAATTTTTCAAATCAGGCCTATAGCGTCTGGCGAGTGGCGATCGACTACGACGAGGCGACGACGCAGCGGTGAGCTGGCAGGTTTGTCTTCACACTTGAGTTCTCCCTATTCGTTTCCTTGATTGTTAAATCTTATTTTTGAATTTTGATTGATAATTTTAGTGAAAAAATATATAGGAGGATTGAGGAATAAGAATTTCAAGCCCGTTCTTTCCGGAATCTGAAGAAAGAACCAAAAATGGCGTTGCCATCGCGCCTTCAAGTTCTCTCGTTGTTTCGGTCACTGCTGAGAACTGCCCGTGACTTCCCAGACTACAACATGCGAGAATACACGAAGCGCCGTACCATGGATGCCTTTCGGCAGAACAAGGCCCTCTCAGACTCGTCTCTGGTCGCCGCCGCTCTCTCAGATGGGAAGGCACAGCTCGAGATTGCCAAACGTCAGGCCTTCGTCTATGGTCTCTATGCTCCCAAGATCAAGAGTGTTATGGAATTAAAACACTGATTCCAAGAATGAATTTATCCTTTAGATTTTCTAATTTTAAATTAGGCCCTAGAGCTAGATTTCTCTGGAGCTTGGATATTGATTATATGCCAGAAACTGAACTGTGTTAACTTAATTGTTTCCAACTATTTATATGTTTGTGGATTAGGAAACAGAAGAGTTTTTAAGGACTTGGTAGTGGCATGGGATTGTGGATAATTGTTGTTCCTAAGCTACCTTACATCAGTGCAAGGTACCCTGGGAAGGTAAGTATATTTTGGTTAATAAGCTGCAGCTTTGTTGGCAACTCTTTGTGCTGAGCTACTGTTTCCATTATCCCTTACATCTGATAAGTTGCATGAGCATGATTGTTATATAGGCCTTGTTTGGTAAATTGCTGTTAGCTGATTGGTAAATTGCTGTTAGCTGATTGGGTTAGAAGATATGATTAGTTGATAACATTAGCTAATTGTAGAAAGTTGTTTGATAGATTAGCTGTTAGCTGATAAATGTTTGGAATAATTTCTTTCTCAAAAAGCTAATTGAAAAAACTGCTTTGAGTAGCCTTTTGAATTTTAGTATTTTAGAGTTACAAAAACCTTGTTAACCAAACAACTAATAGTGGTCAAATAAGCCAAAATTGGTTGATAGGCTGATTATTTACCAAACAGGGCCATAGACATTCATTCCATAACAAACTTTCCATTTTTCTATCTGTACGAGATTCACCTTCAATTTCATCTTATTTTGTTAGCATTCTCTGGAAAAAAAATATTTGCATTTTGTGCTTTTGTTGTTGTACCTTGTTATTTATTTCTGAATTGTGGTTGCTGATGAAGCTCCTAAGAATCTGAATAGTCAGGATGTTAAACCTTCCTGTTTGTACTTCTCACTTAGTCATTTATCTAGATTAGCTTTTCTTGGTTTTGATAATAAAAAGATAGGTGAGCTGAAAAAATTGAGAAAATCATCAGAATTAGCTTGTGTCATCCTCACCAAAAAGTATTCCATATTCTAGAGTAACCAGTACATGGATTCCATGGGCATGTGGATGAAGTTTTGGCCCTTTCCCGGTGAAGGAATTGGATTAATTTGATCTTTATGCTGCTTAACAAATTAGAATCTATTATGTTTTCATTGTTAATGCTATTCTGTTTGCATTGCTAATTGTTATGATGTACTGTATTGGTTAAGGATTTGTGGTTATTGGTTGGTTTTCATTTGATTCTAGAATGATGTAAATCAACTCAGCTGATTGGTGCATTTCAATTGTTATGATGTACTAGAATGATGTAAATTATGACAACTCAGTTAAACATAAATATTTTGAGAGGTTGTTAGTGAGACTCGATGGAAGGGCTTTACTCCCCTTAAATAGAAAGACATGATTCCCCCGAGGGAAAATTGAAGCGAAGCGTAACAAGGGGGTAATGAGTTAAGGCTTCCGTAGGAAGTCCTTATGACCCTCCTCCCAAGGGGGATTAAGCGGGGTAACTTTCATTCCCTGTTGCCCTTGCGCTAAGTCCTTGGCGTTTGAGAGGACAAAGAATAAATAGATATTTTAATGTAGGGTTAGCTGTTTTAAAGTAGGCTAATCTTAATACATAGCCTATCGTCGGTTTTAAGGCCTCTTTTCTTTAACCTTTATTTAACCCTTCTGAATTCTTAAAACATTATTAATATAAGATGCACGGGAACCAACGTAAAGTAGTTGTAGAGTTAATGAAGCCCCCTCCAGGAACAACATACTTATCACAGACAAGGGGGCGAAAGCTGCCTCTCCTTATGATTCACCTCCTAAGAGGGCTGATCTTTCTTCTCAAACTTTACCCCTGTGATCAATTGAATTGTCCATACGGACAACACCAATTTTCATTATTGGTCTTACTATTTGTAGCAAATGCTCTTTTAGTATATGCTTAGTCGGTTTTGCAATGGTGTGTTATTACAACTGTCAACTTGTAAACTCTTAACTGTGATTAATTGTCATGATATGACTTTGCACCATGGCCGGTTTTTAGATTTTTGTGGCCCCGTTCTTGTAAATAAATGAGGTCAACTTTTATATTTTTGTGGCTCCGCTATGGTAAATAAATGAGGACCTACTAAAAGCGTAATCTTTAAAACCAAAAGGATTTTAAAAAGTAGGATATACACAATGTTAGGACATCAAGCAAGATTTAAACCTCTTATCTCAAGTATGAAATACAATAAACTTACATTTTTACCATTTCTCCATTTAGAATCTTTTAAAAGTAATTGCAAACTTATTTTTAAATGTCTTAACTGGCTAAGTAAAAATTAAATATTGGGTCCTCTAAAATTTGAGGCCCTATGCTGTAGCCCAGCTTGCACAACCCAAAATCTGGTCCTGATCTGCAGTGTTGTTCACCAATCAAAAGACAGTCGTTATACCATGGACCGCGGTCCACAATGTATTGTGGACCATAGTCACAAAATGACGTTGTTTTAATAAGTTGGAGAAACGGCTCCCGTAAATTTCCGTAACTAATACTACAGTTCATCTCAAATTATACTACAGTTGTGTTGGGTTGATACTGCAATTGTGTTGAACCGCGCAACGGAAGCCGTTTCATCCGTCTGGAACTGCAGTTGTGTTGAACTGATACTGCAGTTGCGCGGAACGGAAGCCGTTTCATCCGTCTGGAACGGAAGCGCGGAACGGAAGCCGTTTCATCCGTCTGGAACGGAAATTGTGTTGAACTGATACTGCAGTTGGGTTGAGGCTGTTTCATTCGTTTAGAACTGCATTTGTGTTGAACTGATACTGCATTTGTGTTGAACTGATACTGTGTCACTGGTGCAGTATCAGCACAGTATCAGTTCAACACAACTGCAGTTCCAGAAAGATGAAACGGCCTCTGTTCCGACCAATTGCAGTTCCATTTTAATACAATTGTTGTATTTGTTCAACACAACTGCAGTATCAACCATGATCCATATTTCACAATGCATTATGGACCATGGTCCGCAGTATAACGATCGGTAATCGGGTGACATTAGAACCAAGTCTTTGACTGATAATTTATTCATTACTTTCCAAAATCACCCCTAGATTCCGTTACCCCTTCGCTCGTGCACTTCATTTCGACTTGTTCCCTTATCTCTTCACTCTATTCTGATATTCTCCACACCAAAGCTACCGCCACAACCCCCATATAAATCTTCGCCTCGTCATCTTCTCTCTCACAGATTTCCGGCACCGCTCTTTACTGCTCCGTCGCCGTGAAAATAGCCTGAGCACCACCCGCCATCGAAGTCCACCGGCGAGTACCTATCTTCTTCACAAAAATGCAAATATCAGTAGTCATAACAGCGACCTCAAAAGCACCATCTTTTCCGACATTCAACCGTTTGATAAAAAATCCACTGCAATCCAATCTGCTTAAACACACTCATAATCTCTCTTTCCATACCGACACCGGAATTTCACCTCCCGCGGCCGTCAAAGGCGGCCCCTCTACTGTCGCCGGAGGATTTTTGTCCGCGATTGAGAGGGTAATTGACGAAGAAGATTACCGGAGAGCTCGGGCCGAGGTGAACCGGAAAGGAATTGATGTTGAGGGATATTCGTTTGAAGGGATGTCCGTTGGCGGCCACGAGACTTGTGTTGTTGTGCCTCAGCTCAAGTGCGCCTTCGACATTGGAAGGTGTCCCCCCAAGGCTGTTCAGCAGAATTTCTTGTTCATTACTCACGCTCATCTTGATCACATTGTAAGCCTTTTCAGGAATTCTGTTTATTTCTAATTCTTGTAATCTTGTGGTATGGTAAAGCTGAATTTAAGTCTTTGCTCACTATAGAGTGCACTTAATAAATCATAAATCATAGAGATTAACTATAAAGTAGACCCGAACAACACAATATTAACTGCACCTACCCGAACAACACAATTTTATTATTAATTGGTGAAAGTTAGTTACTTGCACTCTATATATATATATATTTTTTGATAGTGTTGTTACTTGCACTTGTTGTTAACACTTGTACCGGTTAAAGTTCGAATTATTTATAAAAACGCTACCACGTTTTTTTTTTTTTTTTTTCTTTCTATAATTGAGCCCTTAGATCTTTTTCAGATGGAGGGTTTTGATTAGTTCCTAATTCTCTCTAGGGCAGCAGTCCTCTTCAAATGGAGGGTTCTGATTAGTTCCTAGTTCTCTCTTGGGCAGCAGTCCTCGAGTGCGCCCATATATATATATATATATATATATATGAGGAATATGTTATCAAATTGAAGTTACTGTTATGCATTCTTTGCTTAAATAAGCTAAAACTGATAATTTTATTTTAAAAAAGTAGATTAAAAAATTTCAGTTTGGTAAAATAAACCTTTGCACTAACATGATTACTTCAGTAAACCTATCACTTGCAGATGATGAAAAAGTAGATTTTTATCACAATTCTGGAACTGTCAAATTATTTATCAATGCCGTTATTCTAGCAAGATTGCAATGCTCTCATTTCAGTTGCTAGCATATCAAAGTGCTATCCTTCAACCATTTCTTGATATGCTCATAAAAAATGGAAGTTAAAGTTAGCTCTTTATACCATTTCAGGGTGGACTTCCTATGTATTTAGCTACTCGTGGCTTATATAACTTGAAACCTCCAACTGTATTTGTTCCTCCTTGCATAAAAGATGATGTACAGAAGTTACTTGACATTCACAGATCCATGAGTCAAGTAGAACTTAGCCTGGATTTGGTTGCTTTGGAAATAGGTACCACCTTCGTCTTGCTTAAATGCCTTTCAAAATTCTTCTCTGCCATAGCCTTAAATATCATTTACAACTTCACTCAGGTGAAACATATGAATTGCGGAATGATCTTGTGGTTCGGCCATTTAGAACTCACCATGTCATACCCAGCCAGGTATGCCTGCATTGACTAATCCACAAAGATCAGATAAATACTATATCGCTTGTGAGATATTCATAGTAAAGGAATGCACAAAAGCTTTTATTAAATATTTTATACGATGTTGATAAAAAAAATCTCGTTCTTAAATGTCACATATCTTTGGTCATTGAGTGCTAAATATTAGAATTGTAATGAGCTTACCAGCCCACTGCACTTAAATATCTTGAATTTGCTAAGCTATCTTGTGTGGCTTTCTTCCCGATGAACTATTAAGTAATTGCAAAAGTGGTGAAGACATTTCTGGATTTGTACTTCAGTCTTATGCTTTTGTTAAGAACTTAAGTTTTGATAAACAAATTAGTACTCTATTATTTCTGTGTTTTCTTATTAATGTCTTCGAATTGGAGCTCGTGCATCTTTTGTTGTTTGCAAAATGAGATAACTACTTTCATATGTACACAGGGTTATGTCATTTACTCTCTTCGGAAGAAGCTGAAGAAGCAATACATGCATCTTCAGGGAAGACAAATCGAGAAACTGAAGAAATCCGGAACTCAGGTTTGTAATTCTTTCAAGTTTCAAGTCCTGATAGGCTGATATTAATGGTGATTTAACAAGTATGTAATACAAGTATTCATTTTTTAGATAACAGATACTATGCTGTGCCCTGAGGTAGCCTTCACCGGAGATACAGCATCAGATTTTTATATTGACCCCAAAAATGCTGATGCCTTGAGGGCAAAAATTCTTATCACTGAGGTAAATTGTTTTGGTTGGCCTACTTTTTTATAAGTAAATCAAACACTGTGTAAATGGTAGATGGCATAGTTTAACTAGCCATGAAGTTCTAGAAATGAATGTCTAGATGCATTATATATTGGTCAAATGTAACTAGGTTCCAAAAATTTATTCTACTGGGAGGAAGACTTGTAAACTTTACCCTTCTGCAAAGTAGGCCAATTATATCAGCTAAAATGAAAACAAGTCAACCGATGTAGGAAGTGGAAAACGTCATTACACTGATCTGCAACTTGCGTTTTCTTGTACTAGGGCCGGGCCTGGTACAATATATACACGATGAATGAATGAGTCAGTTGTGATTAAACTGATTATAATCAACAGTTCTATTGATTTCTTTCTCCTAGAAATATGCGCCATTTTAATGATGAGGATAAAAAAAAATGTTTCCACAGGCAACTTTCTTGGATGAAAGTATCAGTGTTGAGCATGCACGGGAGCATGGTCATACTCATCTGTCTGAGGTAATTATAAGCGAATTTATTAGGTTTAATTTTGCTTAAAGATCATCTTTTTCTTAACTTTCTTGTTGGTGCATAGTCTCAAGCCAATAT
The DNA here is from genome assembly GCA_003576665.1 of Ipomoea trifida. NCBI lineage: Eukaryota > Viridiplantae > Streptophyta > Magnoliopsida > Solanales > Convolvulaceae > Ipomoea > Ipomoea trifida. The sequence continues at coordinate 20,110,166 of CP025644.1, read as the reverse complement.
TATTGGACTACAAGATCTCCCTTTGCATATCATATCTTTGAATTAATTGCAGATAATGGAGCATGCTCAATGGATTCGAAGTAAAGCAGTTGTTCTAACCCATTTTTCTCCACGCTATACTCTCGAGGTATCAATTACTAAAGAGAAATTACTGCCCCGTAGTTTTTTTCTCAGCTATTATTCCCCCCAACCACCGCAGTAGCAATTTATAAAAAGATTTATTTACCAATTACAGGATATCCGCAAAGGTGTATCAAAGCTGCAATCTAAGGTGCCAGCCAAAGTAGTTGCTCTAACAGAAGGCTTCAAATCAATTCACTCATAGCCCGTTAGGTGACCAAAGTCTTAAGCTTCTAGGAATTTTTGGATATGATGATGAAACCAAGTTGATTGGACCATACCCTCTCCTTCATGGCTTGTAAATACATTGGGTATTTGAACGAAAATCTCGACGTTACTTGGACTCGTATGCAAGGTACAGAGGAGAAAGAAGTAAATCTTTCGCTTCGTATATACACATAACACCCATTAGATGCTTGAAACGAACTTGCAGAAGAAGCGAAGCTGGACAGGACCAGCGATAGCATGTTTTGCAGGAGTGGAGTGGCTATTGAATCGAAGAAATGTCCAGATTTTTGTAATTGGAACAATCACATATTTGTATTGCTTTCAATCACACAGGCTGTTGTTTAGGCAGATATATGTGATCAAAATTCCAGTTGGTGTTGATTATGGTTTAAGGTCTGTGGGGTGGAAATGCTGACAGATTTAGAGCTTAAGTATTAAATGCTAATACATTTAGATTTTACAATTGTTACTTGATAATTTACAGTAACTCTTTTCTAGTGATGTGGAGTGTACAGTGTACTGCATATTTAATTAACAAGTCATTTTTCTTGTAGAGAAATGCTCTTTAAGTTTAATGAATGTTACATTGCAAGGGACCAATTCTTGACACTAAGGAGTGGTGAAGTATAAAAGAGTACTATTGATGTTTGGAGCAATTGGAATATGACAATAGGAGCACTTATAAAAATGAGGATGAATTGCACATTTATTACATTTACTTGAGTGCAGATACTGTTAGTTATTCTGAACATATTGCATAGATATTCATCAACTAAACACCATTTGTTCACTTGAAATAGCTTTCGTGCTTGTGTAATCCAACTCTATCCATCAGAAGTACATTACATGCAGTAACTAAAGAACAAATAAAATTACAATCAATACTGTAGAGATTTTTAAAAATAAAATAAAATAAATTATTGTTTCTTTATTTATTTATGAAAAAAATATTTTTATCAGTTAGTTATTTACAACTAGCCATTTGATCAGCAGCTTATCAAAATGTAAAATAATGTCACGGACCAAAACCATTAAAATCTTGCAAATTTTAAGATATATTTGGCATTTTATATTCTATGAACTCGGATCTACCTTACAAGATGAACACAATCCAAAAATACACAATTTACATACTAAATATTCACAATTTAGTTTTTAACATTAACAATTCACAATTTGTGATGACCAATTTCCAAAAAAAAAATCCCAAAACTAATTTATATACTAGTTCATAATCTAAATATTAAAAATAAAAACACATAATTTAGGACCAAGATCCTCCTTGCAAGGTGGACCATGGGGTCATGGCACAACTGCCGTATGGTCATGAAGGGAATCAAAGAAAAATCTTTAAACACTGAGAAAACAAATGCCATCAACAAACAGAAATAAAGATGACTGTTTAAACAAAATAAATAAACCTCAAACAACATTCAAATCCTCGGTTTTTTTTGTTCTTTTTTGAAACTTACAGTACAAAGACAAAACCAACAAAATTTCAAGTAGTAGATTTGGACTTGTGACCAAATTGGGAAACTGCAACCCCCTATCGAAATACAAAGGCCAGAATTTCCCAACAAAAAGTCCAGTACACAACTAGCCTATGAAATAAGAGATCAAATAGTAGAGAGCTTCAATTGAGGAACAATTCAACTCGTCTTTGACCCAAAACCCCCATCACAGGAGATCAGCAACGTTTGCTGGCAACTCTTCGACTACAACATTGTAAAACTTCTGTATGTCAAAAAGCATCCTTTCGTCATCCTTCGTGACAAAGTTGATAGCCACACCCTTCCTTCCAAATCGTCCACTTCGTCCAATACGGTGGAGGTAATTTTCTGGCTGAGTAGGGAGGTCGTAGTTGATCACAAGTGACACTTGTTGGACATCAATACCACGAGCCAAGAGATCAGTGGTGATGAGCACTCTGGAAGAACCAGACCGAAATTCACGCATGATGATGTCCCTAGTGTTCTGGTCCATGTCTCCGTGAGTTGCAGAAACTGTGTGATCACGGCTACGCATTTTGTCGGTGAGCCAATCAACCTTTCGCCTGGTGTTAACAAAGATGACACTCTGGGTGATGGCCAGTGTCTCATAAAGATCACAAAGTGTATCGAGCTTCCACTCCTCTTTTTCGACATTGACATAGAACTGCTTGATACCTTCCAGAGTGAGCTCATCACGTTTCACAAGAATCCTAACAGGCTTGTTCATAAACTTTCGGGTGATTTCAAGAGCCTCAGGTGGCATAGTAGCAGAGAAAACACCAACCTGTATCTTTGGTGGCAACAACTGGAAAATATCATAGATCTGAAAAAAAAAAAAAAAAAAACACACAAATATTAGTTTCTATTCACAAGCAATTATGTCAACTTCATCAGCCTCCTGCGAATATGCATTTTGAATAATAAAATTACAGCAGAAAACACCAACATAATATTATCATGCGCAACCTATAAAAAACAACAACAATAATAATACAATGCACAAATCAAAATATAATAGTTAATCATGCAAATTTCATATTCATGCCACTGAAGTTCTTAATAATTCCGAATGAAATCATACCATATAACAAGTTCAACACAAATCTACAATACAAGTATAACATTATAATATAGGGATAAATTAAAACCTGATCCTTGAATCCTCTGGAGAGCATTTCATCAGCTTCATCCAACACAAACATCTTGATATGGTCAGGGCGAAGAGACTGCCTGCGCAACATGTCAAAGACACGTCCTGGAGTTCCAACCACAACATGAACACCACTTTGAAGAATCCGTTGATCTTCACGAACACTGGTACCTCCAACGCATGCATGGACTTTAACACCAAGATAATCACCAAGTGCACGCATAACCTTCTCAATTTGTTGAGCAAGTTCACGTGTTGGTGCAAGAACCAAAGCCTGGCATTCAACTAAGCTGTAATCGAGCTGTTGAAGAATCCCAGAACAGAAAGTAGCTGTCTTTCCTGTTCCAGATTGAGCCTGTTGAATAACATCAAGACCCTTGATGAAGGGAACAATCCCTCTTTGTTGAATTGCAGAAGGCTTCTCAAAACCTTAAACCAAATCAAACCCAACTTTTAGCTATTAATATACACATAAAACTTAAGTAGAAACCATAAAAGAAAATTTACATATGCATTATGCAAAAGTCAAAAAGCACTGAACACTATAATATTAAAGGTGCAATGCAAGCTGAAATTGAACAAACAAGGGGTTGCTTATTAAATGAACTTCGAAACAATGTGCTCAGGCTTGGTTTGTTTTAACTTCATTTGTATTCAGCCCATTTAAATAAAATGAGCTTGCTCACGAGCATATATAACAAGTTGTGTGCAAACAGCTTGTTTATTGGCTTTTTAAAATTAAAATTTAAAATATTTTTAAAATTAAATTGAACTATTATGAATCAGATCAGAAATTGAGCCCATTACATAAATAAGAGTTTGCCTTGATTATTTATTCAACAAGCACACCACACCAGCTTCCTTAAACCTCTACGGTTCATGGCTTTAATAAGGCATGACTCTACTAGCACAATAATAGAAAAGGTAGTAGTTGTTTGCTTAGAAATCCAGTCTCCATGTTATGTTATAAAAGAACTCTATATACAAAGAACAAAGATGGCTAAGAATTAATTACCGTAAGCATAGATTCCCCTAAGAAGATTTTCTTGCAAGCCCATGGAGTCAAAGCTATCGTAAACCTCATCATAGGATGTGAAAAATTCCTGTCCATCAGTGTCCAGCCTGCACCAGTGCACCAACAATGCAGAAAGTCATAAATCACATCAATAATGAAAAAAAGGTAAATAGATAGGTCATACACAGAGTTGAGGGTCCAACTTTTCTAATCATTTTTCTGGGAGGGGAAGGAGATTTTAGCAAGAACTGTGTCTTCTGTAGTCATATTATGGCAGTAAAAGTTAATAGTAGATGGTTAGTGGAACTCACAATTCAGTCATTTTTGCATCATACTGTCGAGCATCAAATTGAGAACCCTCAGGAGCCAAGCCAGCCATGACTGTAAAAGATAGTAACTGTTGAGATAAATTCTGATACATAATTCACTAAACACTCTGAAGGAGAAATATCTGAGGTTTCTTCAAAACAATAAACGGAAAACAACCTAAAACAAGTGAGATCTAACACACTATGAGGTCAAACATATATGCTCTGAGATTTCTTGGATACAAAGCCATAAATGTAAAGGAATCATTGATTTTATAACCACTCAACTTACTGAAGATTTGTGAACCATATTAAGGAGAAAATATTTATAGAGTATTAGGGACACATAATCAAATCAATGTCAGCATACTCATTGGATATAGAAAAAACCCTGGTATTAGATGCATCCGTTAACATTCTAGCAAAGATATAACAAGAGCAAGCAAGTGTACAACACCTGCTCACCATCAAGTGCATTTAAAGGCATTCAGAAGTAAGTGAAACAGCTGTGTTGTATCAGTGAGGCTTTTAACTTGGCTTATATGATGTCCAATTATGTATCCACTGATAATGGCAACAACCACAATACTATAAGTTTTTATTTTTTCAGTCTTGTTAGTCTACAAGCTCCCAAAACTTAAAATCGCTCTTCTTCCCACTTCAGCACATATGCAATAATACTTTAGTCTGTTTTCCAACGCCAAATGCAAACAAAAAGGATTGAAATATCTTATCACCCACCCAACCTCATCCCACAAGAGGACTTGATAAAGTTCCCCAACTAACTAGCACACCCCAAAATAGAACACTTTCTCAATTAGGATTGGTACTATAGTAGCAACTGATAATGATTACACATGCACATGAACCCATATTTGATCAAGGACACAACAATAAAACTTCTTTCTAGGTCGCTAAACACTACTGAATCAAGAATAAAGAGCATAAAATCCCATGAGATTCTTAGATATTTCAAGAATCAGAAGTTAAAGTTAAAACTTCCAAGAGACAAAGAGCACAGGCATCAAATTAAGATCGCAAATTTCCAAATCAAATCAATCCTATAAAAAAGATCTTGCATAAAACAAAACGCACAGAAATCAAGTCCAACGACCTCAGAGCACCATCATCAACACCGATCAATCATCAAGATCCAAATTTTAGTGCCACAAAACAGTGCATATACATATACAAACACATAAAAACATGCACAGAGAGAGAGAGAGAGAAAAAGTACTTGATAGCAGTGAAGATGGAAAGAAGATCTGAAGATGCGTAGAGAGTTTTAGGTTTAGGGTTTTCTTCGCTTCTGGTGGCTGGTTTTGATTTTCTCTCCAAAACTCCTCGGATCTACGCCGCGGAGTTGAGGAAACACAAAAGTGAGGAGAGAGATATTGGGTAGGGGCTGATTTGTAGTCGAAGAAAAAAGAAGAATATTTGTGGGATTCGGATTGCTCCCACGTCGTTTTTGCAATTAAAAATGTCAAAATTTAGTCGTTTCGGGTCGGTTGAATGATTTTGTTTGGGCCTTAACCTACTAGCATTAAATTGGGCCTTTCTAGCCTAACTGGTTCAACTTACATGGCGCTTTAATTTAAGCCTATATCTTATTAGATTATCCACTCTGTAACTTTTTTTTTTTTTTTTTCTTTTTGAGAAAATCTGGTCAAATCTTATTTCCTCTATGATTATGAGTTCGTCTCGGCATCTTCGAATCTAACAGGTAACAATTGTAACATTTTGTTTTTTTTTCGTTATTTTTCTAGGAAATTAAATTTTAAAACTTCTTTGAAATTTTTTTTTTTCTTTTGTATTCTTGCCAAAGATTTGTTTGTAATTTCTTTTCCAGAATTTTTTAAAAACATTTTTGGGAAAATTTTTCCCTTTGTATTTTGAATAGTTCTATATTTTTAATTTTTACTTTTTTTGTTTTGTTTTGTTTAGGCCATTAGGTTATATAAATGTTTATTTTGTATTTTTGTACAAGCGACATGAAAGATTATCTATTTTTGTTCATTGAGTTGGTTTTTCTTTTGTTCATCTGCTTTTGTTAGTTGTTTATAGAGAGTACTCCCCGACCCCTCTATATGTACCGATCTAGAAGTCTATCGAATCGACCTGGTACGTGGGACCGAGCAGGAGTTCAGTCAATAGTGTTGGAGGATGACATGCATAATGAAGAAAAGGAGAAGAGGGCACCAAAGTAAATTCATAGCATATAGCATATTAGTCGGTGTATATACACTTCCCTCTTCTTCTTATTCATTCTATAATCTTCACTGCAATCAATACAACAACATTTCGTTCTTCTATTTTTCTCTTGCTATACATGTGCACATTCCATCATGGTATCAGAGCCTCGGTGAGGGGGCTATTCGTCGCAGCTTCCGGCACGGGCAAGTCAACACCTGGAGATCAGTACTGTCTTCTGTAGTTGTACAGCTATTGTATAGTAATCTACTAGTCTTACTGTGATCAAGAATGAGGATTTCAGTTTATAATTGTGCACATTGTCAACATCAGTTCCATTAATATTAGGTTTCAAATTTTGAGAACACGTACTGCACTTTTTATTTAGATGTTTCAATTTTTCAAATTGTGAGAACACGCGCCATTGAGAGTCAAACTTAACATTGTGATTACCAAACCAATAGCCTGATTGTCTGTTTGCCCAATTTGATTTGGGTTGATCCCTGATGTCTCATAATTTGAAACCTAAATGCCTTGCATAAACAAGGGTATCTTGAATTCTCTCAAAGTCTGTTCAAAATGACCGCAAATTTCCAAATATCTCATCAAACAAACTTGTAATACATCAGAGCATCTCCATATACTCTCTTGGTTCATCTTCATATCAGAAAGGGTGGCTCAACTTGGCGCACCAGTTTAAGGCTTCACGTTCTCCCTAATAAACTGCTCTAGCTGAGAGATTTCGCCTGTCAAACCGGAAGCTTCTCCAACTACTACCTGGTTTTCGCACTGTGAAAATGAGAACGCTTCTCCAGGTGTCCCTAGTGTAATCTCGTTTGAGATATCTGCGTCGGATACAGCAGTTCTTGAAGCACGAAGCTTGTCACTGAATCATTTTCAATACAAAGTGAAAGATCAGAAGGGTTGAACTTTGAGCAAAATGCATAAGCAAATGATTAGAAACAATAATGCCACTTGTGCCTCATTAACAACCAAATAAAATTATTAACTTTCACACGAGGGATAATATATTGCGTGTGAGTTAAAACTATAGATGCCCATGTTTTTGTCAATTGAGAAGATTGGAGAACAGCCTGAATTATTTATTAGGAAAAGCATGCATGCCAACTAAGAAAAAAGTAACTTAAAAAAATGTTTATCTCACATTTCCTTTTCAAGCTGCTTTTTTATGAACTCCTTTGTATGGGCAGTAACTTTATCCACTTTGTTGCAGAGTAGTAGTACTGGAATCTTCTTCTTGACCACAGTCACCTTGGTCAAAATATCATAAAGGTACCTTCAGAAGGAGAAAAATAAATGAGATGTTCAAATCAATTGTCCAGTAAATATGTAAATGCAACTTTACAAGTGCCATAAACAATGTAAGTTGAGAAGAAAAGATTGTTAAGTACTCTGAAGCAGCACGGCAGTTGGGTAAAAATTCTACAGCATCCACAACAAAGATGATTGCAGCTGCTTGAGGCAAGAATTCCTCAAGTTTTGGCCGAAGGCGAGAATGACCCGGCACATCAACAACATGAACAGGTTTTATTTTGCCCTTCTACAGAAGAATAAAAGCAGGTGCAAAGAAATCAAGTTTAAAATCTACTACATCCATTAATAAAGGACAGAACATATTGGTTTGCAAAAGCCAAGGATAAAAAGAATCAGATAATGCATTAAAGGTAAGCTAGTTTAGGGAATTATGTATATATAAAGATTCAGAACTCAAGATCTGAAAAAATGAAAGGGAGAAAAAAGAAACTTGTACTATTTAGGTGATTACACATTACACATTTATAATAATTACCTTGGTTGTCTCAGAGTGTAGTATAAAAGTGCCTTCATTGGGTTCCATTGAGGTCACAGTGCCCTGATGTGATGATCCATCTTTAAGCTAGTGCAGGCAACAAAAATTAATTTACAAAGTGATATTGCATCCAAATAACTTCAACTCGGTAAAAGATTTCCTTTAAAAAAATCTATATGCACTAACAACTTACCTGGTAAAATAAAATAGTTTTTCCACTCCCACAAAGCCCAGTGAGTACAACGGTGTTAGATATTGCACGCTTGAACAACCGAGCTGCAATAAAGCAAGATATGAATAGAGAACAAACTATTAAAGGTTATACTTTAGAAATATAACAAAATCTATATGATGTGTAAACATAGAACCACTAAAATAACAAGATGGAGCCATTGATGACTTAGACCAAACTATAGATAGATGGAAGGAAATACAGGAAGAAAGATGTTTTTGTCCTCTGATCTCTACTGAAGTTTTCAAATGGAAGTGGGTTTAAGAAATACTTTCCTCACTCATTTGCAATATGTGGCATTGTGGCAACAATAGTCCAAGGACAAGAGCATCCACGGTTCCACACTAAACTAAATTTTTTGTTCCGGTCTAGAAACCTGCTCTAATTATTTTGGCGACGACTAAGGAAGCATATGCACCTATACACAAGACTCATAATACCAGGACCGAGTATAGCTACACCTTTCTTTACTGCTAAAACTGTACTGTTTTATCACCCCCATTACAATTCCTTCCCTTTGCCTAGTACCCAACAAAATGGCAAATGGGAATTCTAATATAGACCTCCATTAGGTTATAGATGCAAGAAAACTAAACCAGAGTTAACTAACATCCCTAAATCGTTGAGTATTTGAGTTACCCGATACTGCTAAGTAAAATTAGCAAATATTATAATTTAGAAGAGTCGAGTTGAGATGAGAAATTACTGATAAAGAACAAAAAAGCCGTGAATAACACAACTCCAATTGCAGCGTAAAGTTGAGTAGGAGGTATCTGATTGACCAACACCTCAGCTTCACGAAGCCATTTTTGAGCTTGCACCTTCAATTCCTCAATTTTCTCCTTCTCCATTGTGACTAGCACTACTCCACAAGCGGCACACTTCAATTATTTCAAACCCTATAAAACCAGTAAAAATTCAAATTAATAAGAAATTTTCAAAATTTACCATACAAACAATGTTAGCAGAGAAAGGAGCATCTTTGTCAATTGATGAGAATTGAGAATGAATTTCAAACATGTAAAATTCAAATTGGTGAAACTTACCTGAGGCCCACCGGGGAGCCAGGGAGATAACAAAATAACACTGATTTGTAGCTCTAGTGAATCCGGGTTTTCAATCTCACTTTAAACTAAAAGCACCTTGAAAAAAAATGGAAAAAAGAAAAAAGAAAAAAGAAAAAAGAAAAAGAAAGAAAAAAAAAAAAAGAAGTTCTTTCGAAGTTACTGACAGTAGGGGTGGAATAAGCGAGGCTAGGACTTGCTAAACCTCTTAAGCCTTTTTAAAGGCATGTAGGCCATTAAAAAGGCTTCAAAGACTAAATGTTGTAGGCTTTAAATAGGCTTTGAGCCTATATAAGGCCTACATATTTATGAAAGAAATTTTTTTTTTAACTTGATTTTATGAAATACTACAACAATAGAACAGATTATGTAGCATGAGAATCAGTCCAATAATCTAACACAAGTTTAATGCAATGTCCAAAATCACATGAAAACCAATCAATACAACATCATAAGTCATAACAATGCAAGCAGAATAACATGAAAAGCATAAAATGACACCAAGTCACCAAGATCAATCAAGACTTCAACATAATCTCCTCTTGTTCAGATAACTCCTACACAATAAAAGGATAAATGGAACATGCTGATTACGAGTTACTACTCTTTTGGCTCAACATGTCAAGTAGGACTCATGTTCAAAACAGCAATACTTTCTGAGGAGAAACTAAAGCTTAAGATTCTAAGGGCATCTCCAATGGAGGAGTTTAAAAGGGGAGAAAACAAATGGAGGGCCGAAGACAAGTCTGTCTTCAGAGAAAAAGGAGATAGGCACGTGGCGTTCACGCGCAATGGTGGGGGGCAGGTCAGTCCCCCACCATTAATGCTCTACTTAATATAAAAAAAATCTAAATTCAGCCTCAACGGCTATTTAGCTGTTGAGGCTGAATTGAATTCATTTCATATGAATTCAAGCAAGAAATGCCATTGTGTTTTTTTTTGTTTTTTTTTTTTGTTTTTTTTTGTTTCTTTTATTTTTTTAATCACTATATATATCCTTCAATATATAGCCATCAAATGTACAATTTAAATTTTGTATAGATATTTTCATTTAATTACGAGTTTAATTGCTTGAATTAAATTTATAAATTACTCCGTATATTTTATAAATTATATTTATAATCAAAATTGGACATTATTAAATTATAAAGTTGAAATTATAAATTATAGAAAAGTTCGGTTTAACATTATAGTTCGGTTCGGTTTGAAAAAGTTCAGCTTCGGTTCAGAATTATTTTGGTTCGGTTTAAGAACGTCCAATTCTCAACATTTCCTAATTTTCGAAACACACTACCAAACAACACATATTCATAGTCCAAACCCAAAGTCTAAACATCATATATCAAAATAGCAATCCAGTCCAAACACACTACTACCAAAGTACCAAACTACCAATTACCAAACATCACATAGTTCAAAGCCAAAGTTCAAAGAATCCAAACTGAAACATCACATAGTCATTACATAAAAAATTAACAACATAGCAATCCAAACACAATTACACAAAATATAAATAAATAAATAAATAAATAAATAAGGCAATGTTCGATTGTGTCAACTTTCAAGCACTGGGAATTCTTTCCAGAGCTTGGTCTAGCATTCCAGTGCACTGGAAATTTATGCAAGATTGCAAACTAGATTGGACAGCACATTGTGACATTATATTTTGAAGCAGAATAAAAGCAGTCCAAATACCAAACCTCTCAAAAAACTAACCAGAGGACAAAACATATAAAGATTTAAACTTTGAAGGAGAAGGAGGAGGAGGAGTATTGGAAATCAGACATGAAAACTCCTAATTGGCTAATTCATACAATACATTATATAAAGAATTCGAAGGAGGAGAAGCAGGAATACATTCGTCAATGATAACTTAGGGACGAAAACAGGGACGGAGCCAGGAT
>CP025644.1:20017827-20098559 GCA_003576665.1 Ipomoea trifida | reverse complement strand
GGGGGGAAGAAGCAAAGGTAAAATAAATTCAAAAATGTTCGATACAGGGCCTTGTACTTGGCACTTCGCGACTACCTTGACTAGATCAATAACACCAACAAAATCCTATATAGACAACAAAATTTGGGATTTTTTTTTAAATTTTTCCATAACTGCTCACAATCATCATATTCAAAACAATATTAGAAATTCTAAATTTCTAATATTGACATACACATACTCACTGCTCAGGAAGCTCAATGCTCACATTCATCATTGATTAAGCATTTAAGCAATTAAGCACATACATTAAATTGAAAGAAAGCACTTAAGCACAGAGCACTTAATATTGACATTCACTGCTTAGGCTACTGCCTCTCTCGGCCTACTGCTCACATTCATATAAAAATTTTATAAAATTCAACATTTCAACGGCAACAGCCAACAGTGCAACACCAACAAAATTCAATGGCAAGTCCGCAACCGCAACAAAACTCAATATAATAAAATTAGGTAAAATTAGGGCAAAAATAAAATTGTTAATTAGAAAAATTAGGGCTACTAACCTGAGTGTGAGAGGCTGAGGAAGTGAGGAGTGAGGACTCTTGTCTCTTGTTGACCTGCTGACTGCTGTCCTACTGACCGGAGGCAACGAGATCTGTGAGTGAGAGGCTGAGCTTGGTGGCGACAGGCGAGGTGCGACTGCCGTCTGCGGCACAGGTCGAGAGACGAGAGTCGAGAGGCAAGCGGTGAGAGGCGAGAGGCAAAGAGGAGAGAGGCGAAGAGGAGAGAGGCGAAGAGGCGAAGAAGCAGAGGTCTGAGAGCCGAGGTGGGAGAGGCAGAGGTCTGAGGCTGCTAACAAATGTGAAAATGTGTAATAATGAAAATCAAAAAAATTATATATATAATACAGACCCAAAACGACTTCGTTTTGGGCTGTATGAATTTTTTTGGGCTGTATGAATTTTTAGCAGTGGAGCAGCTGGGGCACCTCCATCTCTGCAATCATTATTGCATGGACCATGGTCCAGTGTGAATCAAAAATAAAAAGTACATTATTTTTGCATTGAAGGTACATTATTTTTGTATTGTAGGTACATTACTTTAGGGTACATTATTTTTGTACTGAAGGTACATTATTTAATATATACTATCAAATAATGTACCAACAGTACAAAAATAATGTACCTTCAGTATAAAAATAATGTACTTTTTATTTTTGGTCCACACAACTGTGTGAACCATGATTCATGCAATAATTTGCCCCATCCCTGGACGAAAAATGAGTATGACACTTAGCCACGAATTTTACAATTACCATATAATTTATGGATAGAACTCTTTTTTTTTTTTTTTGTTAAACACTTATATGGCGTTTGGTTGGGAGGAAGGAATTAGGACAGAAAAGAATTATAATTCGGTGGAATTGCAATTCAATGAATAAAGTAGGAATTGAAATTACAGTGTTTGGTAGACAGGAATAGGAGTACAAGAAATTGAAAGGTAAGAATGACAAAATGACTAAAATGCCCTTATGTTGTAGTATATGTTGTTGTAGTAATATTGTAATAATAATAATAATAATAATAATAATAATAATAATAATAATAATAATAATAATAATAATAATATTTAAAAAAAAGAATAATAATAATAATAATAATATTTTTTTAAAATTTAAATTAAAAAACAAAGGGTATGGGAGGAGGGACAAAATTGTCTTTACACCAACACAATTGTCCCTCCTCTCCACCGAATTGCAATTCCCTATAACCAAACAGTTTAGTTTGAAAATTCAATGAATTGCAATTCCTCCCAAACTACACCCAACCAGGCCATATAGATTCATACACTGAGAAAAATGCAGTATTATAACTAGTGTGAGAAGCGGAAAATATGGATATGGGGAGTCGCTTGGTTCTTAATGCACGTGTATTGTCAGTCAAGGACAATCAACCTTGTAAGATTTTTACACATATTATATGTTACTCCGTATATGTTAAGATATTAATTATGTGGTATAAGTTGACGAGTTCTATTATGCATACTCGAAAATTTTACTATCTGATGTGGCAAATTAGGATTAGTTATTTTTATCATATGGGTTCATAGAAAAGTGTCTATATCAAGAATTTATGAGAAGGAATAAAAGTTGAGAGTATAAAATAGAGTCCGCCATGTATTTTCTAAGTTAACTAGGTCTATTAAATAATTTCGGTGAACTGAATGATTAGAAATTGTCTGTCATTTTCTCAAAAAAAAAAAGAAATTGTCTGTCATCAAATACTATGCCTAATATGAAGCCTTTATATATTTATAGGATATATAAAATACAGTATATGGCCCATTCAATTTATGGTATACATACTACTCAAAAGAGTCATTTCCATTTTTGGTTCTACTGTTATTGGGACATTACCAATTTTATTCCACTTCATTAATTTTTGTCACATTGTGGCTAGTCTTATTTAGTCCTTGCCACTTTTAGTCCACCGTTAATTTTTTTGTAAAATAACCGTCCAAAACAATGGTGTTTTTGCCTTTTCATGCTTTGATCATCTTCTTTACCCTTTGCAGTGGTTTTCCTTACACATTTTCATCCAATGAAGAAGTCCGGCAAAAGCCATGGCTTTGTAATGTGGCTCACATAGCTTTCGCAAAACCTCTTCATTGGATGAAAATGTGTAAGGAAAACCACTACAAAGGGTCAAGAAGATGATCAAATCATTAAAAGATAAAAATACCCCTGTTTTGGACAATTATTTGACGAAAATTTTAACGGTGAACTAAAAGTGGTAATGACTAAATAAGATTGGCCGCATTGTGGCAAAAATTAATGAAGTAGACTAAAATTTGTAATGCCCCAATTACAGTATGACCAAAAATGGAAATGACTCTACTCAAAATAATCTCTAATTTCTTATACACCATTTAAAGTTTCGAGTTTAAGTATGGGACAAAATGTCTCATATTTTCCTTGCAGTTCTATTTCTAAGTTCTAAGTATAAGTATGAGACAAAGTGTCTCATCTTTTCCTTGCAGTTATACTTCTAAGTTCTACTATCACCCGTAACGTATAGGAAACTTTGAGGACAAGATATTTTTTGAAAGGATGGAGAGTGATACGCATAAAAAGAAAGAAATAATTGGTAATTTAATAATTGGATAGTCTGAAAGGAAATAATCAATTACAATGCATAATTAGATGATAATTAATTAGGAGAAAATTATATAATGAGTTATTACCTTGTATTGTTAGAATAACTAGTATTTTAACCCAACGGGGTAGCTCAAGTGGCAAGTGAGCTCTCTTTGTGGGGAGGTCACTCCCCCTGGGCCAGCTCATGTGCCTCTCGGAGCGAACGTGGTGGACGTCGGACCGTTAAACGGACGGAGAGAAAGACCCTGCAAATTTACCAAAAAAAAAAAAGAATAACTAGTATTTTACCCGTGCGATGCACGGTATGAAAAATTTAAGTATAAATGTTTTGATTTCATATCAAACGTTATTTTGACTATAAAAATAATTAATCAAAATTACAAACTATTAAAAAGCTAGTGTGTGTGTGTGTGTGTGTATATATATATATATAAAGTTTGTTGACACACATACTAAAAAGATAAAATATTAAATTATACAGTGTTATTAAATTTTATATATATATTTTTGGTATTATAATGTTTGTGTTTGCTGAGCACATACTTTCTGATTTTCTCGCTTTATGCTAGAGCAAATTACCAAAATGGTACATCGACTATGTCAATTTCACCAATTTGATCCTACTCATTTTGGCTTGGCTAATAGCATCCTTCGACTATTAAAATTTTAACCATTTTAGTCCTCTGGTGACTTAGACGACATACGTCCGGCGAGTGTAAGGCTAAGATGGTAATTTCAATATATTTCCCGCTTCTTCTTTCACTGCAACCTATCATTTAGTCAAAATCCCCAAAATGTTGTCAACCTAAACCCTGAAATTCGAAGGTGCGTTCGAAGCTCTGGAAATCAGAAGCAAAATAACTACAACTCTACCTTGGAAGCAACATACACATGGCGAATGATGGTGGAAGCGGAAGTGGAACAGGTATTTATATTTTTCTAGAGTTGCCTTTATTGTACTATGAACAGAGAGTTGGCTTTATTGTACTCTATTTTGAATGGGGACCATGTGCGTATGAATTTCTCTATTTGTTTATCAATTTCACGTGTCTTGTAATTGAAAATGGGGACCATGTGCGTATGAATTTCTCTATTTGTTGATCAATTTCACGTGTCTTGTAATTGATATATGAGTATTTGAAAGCTATGTTTGCCTGCCTGTACTGAGGTTGGGAATGAAGGTGTTAATGACATTCCTAATTTAGGTAATATTTGTTTTCATTGCTTATTTTTACATCAACTTGGCTTATGCTTAATAGTTTTTTTTTTCCAATGTAGATGAGATACAAATGAATACTGAATGTGGGAATGAAGCTGTGAATGGAGTTGAACAGAATGAAAGAAGTAATTTAGGTATAATTGTTTTATTTGGTTAATATAACTTCTTGTTCTGTTGCTTATTTTGTTTTTACATGTAGTTGAGATACAAATCAATATTGAAGGTGAGAATGAAGCTATGAATGGAATTGAAGCTGGTCTTGAAGGTCAGACTGGAAATGAAGCTGGGAATAAACCTGTGAATGGACTTGAAGGTGGTCTTGAAGGTTTGACTGGAATTAAACCTGTGAATGGAGGTCTGAATGGAAGTGATGGTGGCCATGAAGCTGTGAATGAAATTTATGGTGGTCTTGATGGTGTGAATGGAGTTCAAGAGGATGAATGCATCAATTTAGGTAATAATAGTCCAATATTTTGGTTAATAAAAGTCCAATACTTTGGTTAATATAACTACTTGTCATGTTGCTTTTTTTATTTTTTATTTTTAAATGTAGATGATCCATTGTTGGGAAAATGGGATGCAATTCAAATCCCATGGGAGGTTTTTGATAACACACAAGAACCACCTTGTGATAACACACAGACAGAGGAAACATCAAATGGCAATGCTAAAACTCAAGGACTACAAGTTAATGACCATGGAGTCAAGATTAGCTATGGACCCCCTCCAAAAAAAAGAAAAAAAATGTTAGGGAAGAAAGTCAGCCTGCGGTAGTGTTTGAGAAGGGAACAAGAAAGAAGAAATCATTGGGGTTAACATCTGCTAGATCTCAAGTCACCAGGAAGTATGCAACTAGATCTAGGTTGAAAACAAAGTTCCATGGAAACTCTAAGGAGCCAATAGAAATTGGTTAATGTGGTAGATTATGTTTTGGTGATAAAAACATGTGGTATCCCTTGCATTTTGTATGCTATGAAGCTGTGAACTACTAAACAGGTTTTTGCAATGCCAAAAAACTGCTCTTTGTTGTGATTATGTTTTTGTAATGATCAATTGGCATTTTCTTGTCACTTGTGAGCAATTTCAGGCAAGCATTATATTGTATACACCATACCAACCATTTCATTCATTCAAGTAAAATTAATACCATTACTGGCAAGCACTAAATAAACCATACCAACAATTTCATTCATTAAACCTTAAACATGATAGCATTTTTTGCAAACTGTATATAAAACATAAGTATTCATTTCATTCAACAAACCTTACAACATTTTAACAAGATATTAAGGCAACATTTTAACCCTATTTTCCATAACTTCAACACTTGATACAGAACAAACAAAAAAATACATTGCCAGTACTAATATTATTGTCCAAACCAAGACTACTTTAACAGTAAACATCCAATTAACACTTGATTTGCCAATATTCATGCCAGTATTGCAACTATTCTTATATTCATTCTCAATGTCTCAATTTTTTCTTCATTTCGATTTATTCTTCTCAATAGTCCTGAAATGATTTTTTCGACCTTGAGAACATTGGAGGATCGAACCATTTAATAAATCCACATCCAAATACACTGCCATGTACATAAATTTGACAAAATTGACAAATTTTCAGATTCGAATTTTAATAAAATTGACTCCTTTTTTTTTTTCACATTATCATGGTAAAAAAAAAACTTACATTTGAACTGAGCATTCCCAATATCTTCTCCCCGGATTATCATTTGTCCACGAAGTTTTCATATTCAACACTTGCCCACAATTACAATAAGGAATTGATATGAACTCACCATAATGATGTGCTGTATGGTCTGATTGTTGGGAAGAAGACGACCTATCACCCATGTTAGTCACGAAGAAGCAGCTTGGTTGCTCTACAACGTGGAGACGATCGGAGACGGGGAAAAGATCAAAGAGCTACCTTTGTTGTTTGGTGTTCATGATGTATCAATTAGGGATTTATAACAGAACATACGACCGGTGATACAACACACAGTCGATGCTACAGTGAAGTACCAATAATATCCCTCAAAATATGTCGTCTAAGTCACCGAAGGACTAAAATGGTTAAAATTTTGATAGTCGAAGGATGCTATTAGCCAATTCAAAATGAGTAGGACCAAATTGGTGAAATCGACATAGTCGAGAGACTATTTTGGTAATTTGCTTCTTTATGCTATATGCTTTCTAAGTTTTTGAGTTTACATGGAGTTAATACCCATTTTGGTACCTCAACTATTAAGTATTGCGTAATTTAGTTTCACACTTTTAAAATTACCCAATTTAGATATCGCACTTAATTTTAGCTTATATATATTGTGATAGTAAGATTTTATAATTCAACACAACTATAAACACAATAATAAATTAATTCAACAAGATACTTGGACCATGCATCTCTAACTTCATCAATTTCTTGTTGATTATAGCTTAATCTTATGAATTAAATTAATTCTAAAATATTTTATTCAAGTCTATATGTACTTATAAAGTTATAATCTACTTACTTGAGAACATATGGGCCAAATAACAATTTTTCTTTCCACCTTGGTATCAGTAACATATCTTGTCATCTCATCCACATTCCTTAGTTTAGGTTGGAATGCAATTTGGATCAAGAAAATCATACGAGTTCTTTCTTATAAATAGGGCTCCTATTTAATATCACAATCAATCACAAATGCCATTAATGATTGCTATAATAAACATAACTCTATACACGTTTAATGAAATGTGATCAGATAATAAATAATAATAACTTACATATAAACATCTTAACGTAAGATTGTTAGAAATATATTGTAATTGTTTTGATGAACCAAAAATGTAATATTAGACCCCCAATTTTATTTTGAGTCTAGTATAGGAATTACGTCGAGTACAAGCCTAGTCAATTAAGTGGAAATTGCAATAGTATAAATTTTAATTTATACTTGTAAGTCGTTCGCTTCCACTTTACAATTCGAGAAGAATTTGAAGATTGATTAAGTCTTGTGGACATCTTTGGATGTGACAACATGGTTCGAATTACATGATGAATTAATTCTTTAGAAGAATTAACTTAATTCAAGATGATGATGTTGCAATTAAAGGTCAAAATTGAAGTCAACCATAAATGGGTTCTCTCACAAATATTTTAGAGGCTAACTCATGCAAGGAATTATTTTGGAGATGAGGATGACCTCTTGGAGCAAAATGGCATGGCCAACCTTGAGAGAAGGATGACCGTGTGGAAATTCAAAAAGGAGGATGACCTTGCAATATTGAATTAAAGTATGAGGATGACTTGCAACTTAATTGGAAATGGTAATGGGGATGACCATGCACAACCTTGAAGATGAGGATGACTTGGTTTCGAATATTGAAAGAGGCTGATCGTGTATATCTTTGAAGGAAGAGGATGACTTGCCTTTTGAAAGCTAAAAATGAGGGTGAGGATGACCTACATCTCATTTATCCTTAATGGAGGTCAACCTATCATTTATTAAAAGGAGGCCAAATTATAGGATGACCTACGTATCATCCAAAGGGGAAGAAATGCAACCATCTTATTTTAAGGTTGACCACGACGTGATTAAGGATAAAAATAGGATGACCTATTTTTATTTATTCCAAAGGAGTCTAACTGCCTGCAACACTTCTAAACAAGGAAATATTATTTTTCCTAAATATGGCATGGGAATGACTCCTAAAGGTGAATTCGAATATTCTTGATACTTGGAGATGAGAATCAATTTGAGAAAAGTCAATGTACTTTTCGGTGGCATTAATTATGCTCAAGCAAGAATCACCGAGCAGATATATTTCAGAGCAACCTGACTTATGGATTATGAACAAAGTTAAGTGTTCACACTATCAGAAGATTTATAAAGTCAAGGAAATGTGACTACAAGTTACAAGGAAAATTTATGTCAGTGATTGAAGAAGAAAGTTGGAGGATTATCAGAAGCAAATATTCAAATTCATCTGACAAGAGCCATCAAAGTTGACAAAGACCATCTGAAGACATTTAATGATCTGAAGAAACATAACGGGCAAATAGCTAATTTAGCTATATAAACCCAAGAAGACTTGAAGACAAATGCAACACTTGAACGGACAATAGCGGAACAAATAACACTGAGAGCACGAAAGCATCAAGTGATACAGATCAAGCAAGTGCTAAGTATTGAGCTAAACACGAAAGAAAATCAATTCTTAGAAAGAAATACTTTTATTTCTTGATAAGAAGTGCAGGGGTGTAGCTTTGTGCAAAACACTCGGAGAAACTAAGTGTAGTTGTGTGCAAAACACTTGGTTGAGGAGTATAGCTTTGTGCGAGATACTCGGGGAGCGCAGCTTTGTGCAAGACGCTCGGGAGCGCAACTTTGTGCAAGACGCTCGGGGAACGTAACTTTGTGCGAGACGTTCGGGAATGAGTGTAGCTTTGTGCAAGACACTCGGAGTGCTAGAAGGGCACTGGTTCACTATTGTATCTGGGTAATTGAAGATAGTGGAATCTCTCATTGGAGTTAAAAGAGAAAGTGGACTAGGAGGATTACATCACCTCCGAACCACTATAAATCACTGTGTCCATTTACTTTATATGCTTACATATCTGCGTGCATATTTATCTGATCATCACATGCATCACACATTTTGTCACATTTATTACTAGAGCATCTAGATTCACGTGACACTACATTTGCATGCAAAGCATATTTCAAGATCAACCTCATCCTGCTCAAGCTTTATTTGTTATTATACTATGAACCCACTATTCACTGCTTAGAAAGATTTATCTGGGTTTGATAGTTCCCACGTCCGTATGCGAGCGAAACTTTACATACTTGTTATTTGAGCTATTCCAAAGGTTTCTAACGTGTTGCATGTTGTGAAGCTCTTCATTTTTACGTAACTTTGTTTATAGCACTTTACCGTTATATTATTTCCGCTGTGCAATTCAAGTTGAATTTATTCACTTGAATTCTCTTTGATAAAGTGTTATAATATTTTTGAATTGTTGAAACTATTCACCCCCCCCCCCCTCCCCAAAACTTTTCCCACCCTATCGGGACCAACAAAGATATATATAAGGTTGCCATAATTAAGAAACACATGATCTCCTCTTTGTCAATATATAAAGTATATTCCAATTTGCCCTCAATTTCGAGTTCCATATGAACCACAAAACTGTCATTACCAAGGTTTTTTTTTTTAAATAGTTTTATATGCATTTTTAGAGGTGTGGAGTAACAAATGTTGTATCCACATGGACTACACGAAAACTAGTACTATATGTTGTTCTATTGTGTAGCCTAAGAATTGTAAAAAAGAATTAGAGGAAAGTGAAAATAAATGTATGTCTAAAAAGCAAATATGAGAAAATCAACCAGTGAGGAACTTTGATCTTATATGGATCCCCTATAGGATATCATTAACCATAAAAAAAATACATGCCAATAACAATTGTTCATGCCTAAGATCACGAGACTTCCTATTTCTTGCTAATATTTCTCTCAAAAGTATTAACAATTAATCATAAGTTACTTAATTAGAATCTCTTCTAAATCAAATTCTTCCAAGGATTATTGTATTGACGTTTTGTGAGTTATACTGAACGATTTGATTCAAACATAGATGATTGATGCTATCTTAATTATCTCTAGGGTTGCAATCGGCTCCATCCAATTGTGTGAGATCTACATTCACTAAAGATATCTCCATTGCAAAGTTCATGCACCAATCAAGAATACAATAAACTAGCAATTATTGATTTAAGAACAATAAAGAAACACAATTATCAAAAGAAAAACAATTATAAATTGGAAATAAACAATCAAGAACAAGGTCTCATCTTAGGTTTACCACAAATCCGAGTACTATACCGTTTGGCCTCAAAATATGGAGACAAGCACAAAAGAAAATAAAGAAACGACCAAAGAATTGAAGAGCATAGAAAAACTCTCTTTAATCCGTGAAGAAATTTTAATTCCAGGCCTTCTCAACATGTAAAAATGTCTTCGTCGAAGTAGTTTTTCTCCTCAAAAGTGTCTTGGAGTGCTTCTTGAAGCCTAGGGTCAAAAAGTCCTAAAAAAAGACACTACTTAGCTCGTATTGTTTGACAAAATAGATGAGATACAGAGATTGTGGGTAGAATATTTTGTGAAATAGCGCGTATAAAATTTTATTATGTGTTTGAATTAGAATTAGATTATATATATTGTGTTGGACTAGTGTTGAATATAATTATTGTGTTCGATTATATTCAATAATATATATATATATATATATATATATATATATATATATATATATATATATATATATATATATATATATATATTATTGAATTATTGTGTTAGAATTTTGTGTTGAATGTTTTAGATTTGTGTGGATGATAGAATTATGAAATTTTACCGCATAAAGATATAAATAATTTTTTTCTTTTTAAAAAAAATTGTAATTTATGCCCCTCCATGCCAATTATCAATGTCATTCCTAAATTATTAGTGGTGTAAATGTTGCTCTCAATTTTTGAAGACGGTTCATATATTACCCCTCCCGTACTGACAGGAGGGGCAGTATTTACACTACGGGAGGGGCAATACATGTGCTGTTTTTAAAAATTGAGGGGCAACATTTACACCACTAATAATTCAGGAGTGAGATTGATAATTGACATATTATGAAGGGGCATAAATTACAATTTTTTCATACAACATTTGTAACATCATGGTACAGACCCCTAATGTATTATTATTAAAAAAAATTAGAAAATTGGTATAATAGGTGTTTGTACTAGTTCAGTACCAACACTTATTGTCTTTAAAAAAAAAAAAAAAAAAAAAAAAAAAAAAAACCGTTTGCACATATGTTGTAGTACAGGCACCATAGAATAAGTAAACAGCTAGCTTTGAACTAAGTATTTATCTTGATGAAAAATCAATAGATATATTTAAATCTTTTCAAATCCAGAAGATCTCATTCAAAGGTTAGAAAGAGATTTGTGGGCATAAAAGAAAAAATCTTCAAAATCCTAAGAGAGAAAAAGTTAAGTCTTTCAAGTAATTAATACTAGAAAATTTTAAGCTTTCTTGAGTCTATCTAGATTCAACTAAGTGGCCCAATTATATCTAATCTTAGACAAAAAATCACATTTGCGGTCAAAGTAACTCGAGAAGATTTGGTGGTTGATTCTTGGAGTGAACGGGCAAGCAGCCAAGCAGTGAAGGGTAAAGAAACTTTGAAGAAAGACCTTGCTATCAAGGATTACTAAAGGAGCTAAGTAATGGAGCGACTTTGTGATCAAGTTTAATGGAAGAGTTATATTGCTTGTATTTTGTATATAATGAAATATATCTCATTAGTGTTAATATGAAGAGTGGATTAGAATGTTTACACCAATTACCAAACCACTATAAAAACTCTCCCCCTTCTTACTTTTACCTTACATATTTACTTTGATGTGATTCATATACACACACAAGCATGCATTTCAAACAAACTAAGCTGCAAATATCTATGTAAAATTGGAAGTTAAAAGTTATGTTGTACACTTTATTGTGTAAACTCTGTTTAGTTAAAGTTTTATAATACTCCGTAGTTTATTAAATCCACTCTTTCTCGTCTAGACTTTTTACTTGCCCGGCCAATACAAACATTTTTTTTTTCTCTATTCAGCCACCGGTCCTATTGTGTGTATATATGTTGTTATAATAAATTTTAACACTAACTTATACATTATGCTTATTTTGGAGTATAGGTACAAATTAGTTATGATTTAATTTTATCATTTTTGTATCTAAATTATTAATATCATTAAATGTAATAGTTTGTACATTATCTTTTATACTAACAAAATTTTTCTATATATATATATATATATATATATATATATATATATATGTTAATTAATTTTATTCTTTATATCTTTATAATTTGAATTTTTTATTAAACATTTATTTTAATCACGCAATATTAGTATTAAAGTAAGTCATAAAATATCATATCTTGCAGACAAACACTATGCTGTCGGAGGTGAGAATTATAGGGTCAAGGGAAACAGAAAAGACTTCACCAACTGATTAAAATTACTTAATTTGAGAACAAATCTCTACAGTAAAGCAAATTAATTAATAAGCCCCAAATCTTTAGTCGCTTTTTTGGGATTTACGATCGTTATTCTAACGGTCATAATGTATGTCGTTATAAGAATAATATAATTAAACCCAGCTTTATCCAAATGTTGGACGAAGCATTAGAAATAATTGGGTGGATATATATATACACACACACATATACATATTAGCTAGTCATTTTTACGTACAATACACAGAAGTTTGAGCCCAATATTAAAATTATAATTTAAATGTATTAAATAAAAACTATTTATCAACCAAATAATTTTAACGCACGGAGTATTATTTTTAACTCATAATAGTTATACTTGTAAAAGTTCTATGTTTAAAAAAAAAAAAAACTATTTGATAAATATGATTTATGAAAAGGTATCTCTTTTCCTAAAATTTAGGACTTTTACAAATATAACTATGATGAGTTAAAAATAACATTTTAAAATTATTTTGTTGATAAATATTTTTTATTTAATATGTTCGTTTAAAATATGATTTTAATATTTAGCTCAAACCATCGCGCAATTGCACGTGAAAATGACTAGTGTATATGTGTATTTATGTGTGTGTATATATATACACTAGTTTTATACGCGCATTGCGCGTATGAGTTAATGCCCAATATTTATATTTAAATAAATATTTGAAAGTATATCAATGCAAGATTATATAGGAGAAGCTTATGCATGGGTAATTGAATGTCGAATTTTTTTATTTAAATATCCAACTCAAAGTATATGAATCCAAGATAATATAGAAAATTCATTATAATTATTACTAAAATAAATATTTGCAACCTTGTAAAATCGATAGTCTAAATATTTGGTCTAAAAATGATAGTCTAAATAAATACTGCTGTTCATTTGAATTTTTCTAAGTGTTCTTAATTCTCTTTTGAGTAACATTGTCATTGACTTCATCTTTACTATTTGTTCTCTTCCTTTTTGTTGGTAGTGTGTTATTTGCAATTCGGTTATTGTCGGTAGCATAGATTACAACGTCATGCAATAAGATTATGATATAGGAGCTATGGACTTGCCTATAGGTGTTTTGCTTGTGGTTCATTTGGTTCAACCATTATTGTTGAATGAGTTATTGTGGATAAAAAAATCCCTAGTTTAATAAAAAAGATTAAATAAATTAATAAAAATTTGAAAATTTAAAATATTATATATTCCAAAGATATTAAAAGGTAGTTTCCCGCTTCAATTTGCTGGGTAATGGGTTATTTGAGTATTTTCATTGTCAACAAATCCCCCAAGTNGGCTCAAATCAAGAAAAATTAATTATTATATATATAAAAAAAAGCGCACTTCTGTCAACATGAATGCAAATGATCAACTGTTTCAAACTGGTGCACCTTAAGATATAAAACTAGGCACCTTAAGTTATAAAACCATGCACCTTAAGTTATAAAACCATGCACCTTTAATCATTCGCGCACATTTAATCATTGTTCGCACACACTTAATCACCCTCCACATACACTTCAACTTAGAATGTTAAATCAATCTGAACCATTAAATTATTACATGGATGCACAAGATCTGATTTCACGATCTTACCTAAACAAGTGATCTCATATGATCCTAACACACTCTCTCTCTCTCTCTCTCTCTCTCTCTATAAATATATATATATATATATATATATATATATATATATATATATATATATATATATATATATATATTTATCCAGATCTACTATTCTTTAAAAAAATTACACTTCGAATTAACAAAAAATCTGCACTTGAAAACACAAAAACATGCACTTGAATGCACAAAAATATGCACTTGAACGTCAAAATTCTGCCCTTGAATGGATAAATATGTGCAATTAAAGCAATTTATGGTACCAAAAAGAGAAGTTATTCAACTTAAATGTTATTTAAGCAATTGCTCATACATACAAGTCATTTGTAAATCTCACAAATTCCATTAGAAATTTAGTTATAGACTATTGAAAAGAAGGCAAAACATATAATAAACACTTGTTCATAATTGTGCACTTGAAGGCACAAAAATGTGCACTTGAAGCCCAAAATTCTGCACTCAAAGGCATATATATGTTCAATCGAAACAATTTATGGTAGCAAAAGTGAAAGTTATTCAACTTAGTATTATTGAAGCAATTGCCCATACAAATTGTTTATAAATCTCACAAATTTCAATAGAAATTTAGTTATAATTATTAAAAAGAAGGTCAAACATATAATAAACATTGGTGCATAAATATGCCCAATAATGTCTACTTGGACGCACATACATATAACTAACATACCCGGCCTGTTACCATTTATCAACCGCCTATCCCACTAACACAAATAATATATCAATAAGCAATTAGAGTTTAATTTCGTTATTAATTAGATGGGGAATGTTGTGTTGTATAACTTGTACAGATAAGATTTGCTTTGGGTTTTCAACGTTGTGTACGCCCGCTGCCTTTTTCTAAATGACAACTTTAGGTTAAATAATGCAAAGCATACTGCATATATACCCTTTTTACATGATTGTTTATTAAATAATGTAAAGCATATATGCTTTAGGCTGCTTTAATACCGCATAAGATCGATGTATGGCGTGGGCTCACGTTATTGATTTGATTTTTTTTTTTAACAAAAGAAAATACCTATTTTTTTAACGAGGGAAATCTACAACTACTAATCGAACCATGCACCAAGTAAATCTCGCCTTGTAATCTTAGCCGTAAAATTAAAGCATGTGCTCCATCTCAACTAAAAGCCTAAGCTGATAATAGTTGGACTTCCAAGCGCAACAGCTCATGATCTTTTGCATGACTCTGAGCTGATACCAAATTAAAGCATGTGCTCCATCTCAACTAAAAGTCTAAGCTGATAGTTGGACTGCACATATTATATTTATGCTCACAGGTAAATTAGTTTAGATCACTTATAGTTGACTGACTCAAACAAAAAAAATTTAATACAATATTTAAGTGTAACGCTTTATTAGTGTTAGTAATAAATTTATAATGTTGGACCACAAAATGTATGATTTTATTGTGAATTAATGATTAGTTTAGGTATTTGTTAACAATTACTCCATATGTATACATATATAGATTCCCCACCCACCACAGCACCCTTCCCTCTTAAAGACTTAAAGAGTTAAAGTTGTGTTAAAAGACACAATTCCCGCAACTCCGTAGTGGGATTGCTAATGTCATTGCAACTATCACCCCTCCAAGTGGCTATCTTGTAATCATCTTGAAATTGGAAAGTAGTTAGCATCGAAATATTATTATTTATTTTTATTCTGAATTATATATATATATATATATATATATATATATATATATATATGAATGAGTTCTGGTGCGTTAACTTGTTCAGGTGCGACGGTGCGGTTAGATTTGAGTCGTTGATCAAATCTAGATCAACTGCTCAAATCATTGAAAATTAAAAAAAAATACGCGTATAATAACAACTAGTACTCAAACCTATATTCAATCTTGTACTCAATTCTATACTCAATTCTGTACTCAATTCTATACTCAACTTTGTACTCTTTCTGGTGTTACTTTCTTTCATTCTTCCTTCAACAACTAATGCACATTAAGCATACAAATCATGCACTTTAAGAAAGAAAAACACGCACCTAAATAAGTAAAATCACGCATCTAAAGCTTTAGACCGATGCACTTAAGTTTCAACAAAATACGCACCTTAAGTTATCAACTGAAAAACTGACGCACCTTAATCACAAAAATCACGCACCTAAAGAAGGAACACAACGCACCTTAAGCACAAGACCTACGCACCTTAAGCACAAATCCTGTACACCTTAAGTTTGACCCATATGGAAAATTACCAAATCGTCACCGCGTTTTCTTAAAACATTGTTAATCCTGGACCTTGATTTTGGCAAGATCAATGGCTCTCTTCTCACCGCACAATCGCACCTAAGAAGATCAACCGCACGCGAATTGAATTATATATATGTGTGTGTGTGTGTGGAAGGGTTCCTGTGCGGTTGTGCGGTTATGCACCTTAAGCATTAAAATGGCATACCTTAAGTACACAAACCACGCACGATAAACACACAAGCAAAGTACATTAAGAACACAAACCACGCGCACCTTAGGTACATAAACCACGCACCTTAAGTACACAAATCGTTGTCTTTTACCGCACTTTGAATACACAACATTTCAAAGATAATAGTTTTCAAAAATCGTTGTCTTTGTGCATTTTATTTTTTTAAAAAACAACGATTTTATTTATCCGTTATTGTTTGTGTGTTGCCTTTTACCGCACTTTGAATATACAACACTTCAAAGACAACAATTTTTATTTTTTAAAATCGTTGTCTTTGTGCGTTTTATTTTTTAAAAAGCAACAATTTTATTTATCTGTTGTCGTTTGTGTGTTATCTTTTACCGCACTTAGAATACACAACACTTCAAAGACAAAGACTTTGTAAAATCGTTGTCTTTGTGCGTTTTATTTTTTTAAAAAACAACAATTTTATTTATCAGTTGTCTTTTATGTGTTGTCTTTCACACAACAGTTATTTTCAAATGACACTTAGACAATTATATTCTACTATATACACTACTAGAAAAATCCTCAATTGCGACCGAAAACTACAACATAACAAATTCCATTGCAAAATTGCAACAGAATTTGCAATGGAATGCAATTTCATTGCAAAGTTACAACAAAATTTGCAACTGGTGAAATTCTTTTACGTTATTTAAAAAGATAACTAATTGTGATGAATAAATGAAAGTTAATGATGTAATCAAACAAAATTAAAAAGATATAACTAAATATGAAAATGTCAAAGATTAAAAGTGGAATTTACTCTTGCCATGTTTTCCTTATTATTTAGTTTGTAAAAAGAAATTACTAGGAATTGAATATTTAATGTAAATGCTAAACTATTATCCTTACATATATGACAAAGATATGTGAGGGAAATTAAATATTTTAACTATTGTCTCAACATGTTTACTTTATTTTTTTTTTAATTAATTTGCTTTTTTTCTCCCTTTTTTATTTTCAAGCAATATAATAAAGAATTTTAAAATACCAACTTAAAGGTACCCATAGAATTTCAACTCTTCAAATTTCAGGAATTGAAATTCTGTTGGACCCCAGCACTACACTATGCTTACTTCTCTAGGATGGGACTTCCCAATATGCCACCTATCCTGTAAGTCAAACATGCAATCTTTTGGAGTTTTTTTGGATATATTTGATTGTCATATTCCTCTTAAAACCAATTGGTGATAAGTAGGTGACCATTAATCATTTAACCACATCCCTCCATGTATGGTAAGCCACCATGCCACAGTTCAATGCAGGATGCTGAACTCGGCTCTCAAAGCCGCACTCCCAACAAATTCCAAGAAAATTTCGTTGCCATCAATCAAACATGAAAATGCATAATTTGGAGGAGTGCTGAGAAAAGAAATTCCAATTTCAGTGAACTAAATAAAATGTTAGGCCTTCTAAAATGATTATTTATTATCCTTAATAGATAATTCCTTTTAATTTAAAGTATGTGAGTATGTGAGAATCCCATTGGAAATTTGGTGATCTTTAGATGCCAATGGGCAATGGGACGTATCAAACTTAGATTGCATGCGTAGATAACTATAATACCAATGCTCTTAGATTGTTCTTGTTGCTAGGTATAGCTAGCATATATATATGTCACATTCTCTTTATTCATTTGACTTAATTGCACCTTTTTGGACCACTTAATTAAAGTACATTAACAATTCCTCATTTGATCAGATCGTCTGGCTAGGGACATCTAGACAGGTGTAGATAGGGATAGATCCACTCAGCACAACATAATCTTGTGTTAGATATGCATGTATGCTGATAGATCGTTTCACTAAAGGACTATGTTGTTTGCCCCACCACCTGGAATTAAGAAGTTGGGTTTTCCTTTACTAAAAGGAGAGAAAGACATCTAAATTGATGGGAAATTTTTTTTAAAAATCAGCTTTAAATTTCTCTATCTCCTCAATTCTGAAAATTAAGTCAGCTTTTCGATCTATCCTTACAGAAAATGTTTTTTTTTTTTGAAAAATCCTTACAGAAAATGTTAAATTACGCAAGTAATATTTTTCTAACACGTCCACATTCATTGAATATATATATACATTCACTTTCAATTTGAGGTTGGTGAAAATAAATTTGAATTTTAATAGTTGAGAGGTTTCAAATATTTATACAATTAAAACGAATAATGCGTGAACTAGTGTAAATACATTTTAACTTTTTAAGTGATTTTAAAATGGTCAAGCACCGTGTGCTCATATGACATGTAGTGATTCTCTCATTTGGAAGGTCATGAAATCGTTTTGTGCTTAGGCGATGTCCAAATCATGGACCCAAAATACAATAGTTATATCATAGATCAGATTAGGGTGCATGTAACATTATGAAATTAAACCAATGCATCCCTAAATTTTTTATTTTTTTACAAATAAAATTAATGTATAAAAAATATCATTAAAAAGTTCCTATTGACATTTTTCGAATGATACACATACTAATATATATATATTTTCTAATTTTTTAATAAATCTACACATACATAAAATTACTACACTAGTATAGGTTCATAAAGTCACCATTTTAGGTTCATAATGTCACCATACTAATATATATATTTTTTATCTTGTTAACAAATATATACATACATATAAAGTCATCACTATATTACTATAAGCTCATAAAGCATCATTGTAGGCTCCTAAGCTATATTCATAAAGTTACAATTACAAGTTCACAAAATTACTATTAGAGGTTATAAAGTTACTAATCTAGATTCATAAAGGTATTACTACATGTTTATAAAGTTACTATTACAAGTTCATTACACAATTATTAAAAAAAATTATACCAATACATGTGTTATTTAAAAAATATTAACAAGATATTTTTAGTCATATATACTTTTATATATTGATCTTATTTATATAAAAAAAATAGAGAATAATATATTTAAGGGACAATTAATCAATTAATATCATTTTTATGAATTTATAATATTATTTTTATATATACCTCCATGATGCAAGATAAGCTCTAGTACAACCCGTATGAGCAGCTTAGTTGGTCACATGAGTAAAGTTTGAGAAGAAAAATCAGGGATCGAGTTTCACCAGCGCCAGTGTGTGAATAACGTAACCTCTCAAGTGAGGGGGCTCGTTGTGCACAACAAGCAAATGTCTAACCTCTGTGTTTCCAAATATTTTGTCGGGATGTGAGGACCCTTGGGATTAGGGATTCAATCGTATAGGAATTAGTTTTCGATAGGAATTCCTACATATTGTGGGTGTCTACTGTCTGTGTATGTAATATGTATACTGGTTAATTAAATATAAAAAGAGTGATAGTTAGATAATGCATGGACAAGTGCATGTAATCCTCTTGGCAAGCTCACATGAACTGACAAAAGTTTGGGAAATTTTAAGCATGTTTGAACGGTTAAAAAGTTTTCGAATTACAAGGAGCACAGGTTATAGTGGTTTGAATTTATTAATGTTGTCTCTCTGAGTGTGGTTAGTTATAGGCAGCAGGTGCGGTATGAAGTAGCGTGCAGTAGCTTTTATTTTTATGGGAAACCCAACCCCTTGAGATCCAAACAGAGGCAGTACAGTGGCAAATTTTTTTTATTTTTTTTTTATTTTTTCTATTTTCAGATTTTTAGCTTAACGGAAAGAGATAATAAAAGAAAGAAGGGAAGAAGGTGCTAGAATAAGTTAGGTATGTGAATCAATTGAGTGTATATGTGAATTTCGATGTGGATGTATACGCAACGCAATGTTAGAGTGTGCACATTGCAATGTATGTATAAGTGTGTACAATGCAATGTAGAAGTGTGTATTGTGTACATAATTTTTGCAGCATACAACGGTACACACGATGTTGTGCATTAGTGCATACAGTCGCTTAGAGCATAACAATACTCCCTGTGTTGTTTCATGCACCACGTGTTTGTCTTATTAAATTAAAACACAGGTATTAACAAAACAATTAGATTTTTGTATATTTAATAATAATAACAATAAATTATTATTTAAATGAAATGGTTTACTAATATAACCTATTTCGATGGAAGATTGAAATTTTGATTGGATAGATTTGCTCTCTTAGGGTTCATATATTAAAAATTTATGGTTTTTTTTGTTGTTGTTGTTGTTTTTTTTTTTGTTTTTTTTGTTTTTGTTTTTGTTTTTTTTTTTTTTTTTTTTGTTTTTAGTTTAGTTTAGGAATTCATTTGTATTGTTTAAGAGTTCAATAATATTTATGGTTTACCTTTGGCTTTTGGCCTGGTATAGTTTTTAGGATTTATCAACATATATATAAACTATGTGGTTTTGCCTAATTGTTGCATTCTATAGTGTTGAAGACTTCACTCTATATTATTGCTAATTGCATTTCTAAGTTTGAATTATTTACAAAAATGTCACCACATTTTTTCTACTAATTACTTAAAATCTATTATATTTTTTTAGATTAACGGCTCTTATTGATTTTTATTAGTTCTCTCATTCGGGGTGATTCTCAAGGGAATCACTCATATATATATATATATATTTGAATTTAATTATTTGTTGATTGCCAAGGACCTTGTAGTCCAGTGGCATCAAACCCTTCCCTTTATATGGGAGGTGGTGGGTTCGAGCAGTCAATATTGACTCTTGTGCTTCAATAGGTTGAGAAACAGTAGTTATGAACAGATACTGCATTGTAATAGAGTCCGTAGTATTCAAAAAAAAAATTATTTGTTGACTATTTAATTTAATTGTTTCCATTTTTGTACTTATTAGCATATATAAATGCTTTGTGTTTTTGTAAATATAAGTTTTTTTTGAGTACTATTGACTCCGTTACAATGTAGTATCTATTCATACATATTTTTTCAACCTACTAAAGCACAAAGAGTCAACGCCCCTTTTGTAAATATAAGTTATTTACGGTATAAACTTTAAAGTTAGGGGTTCCCTTGGTATATTTAATACTATAGTGTGCATTTTTATCATATTGGCGTTTGGTTGGAGGGAGGGAATAATTATGTGAGAAAGAAATTGTAATTCCATGGGAGATGAATTATATGGGAATGAAGTGATAATTTAAATTCCAGTGTTTGGTTTGCAGGAATAGAATTACTAAGAATTTCAATTCCAATATTTGGTATACATGGAAATTGAAAGGGAATAAGTAATATAAAGTCCAAAATGCTCATACTTATTATTATTATTATTATTATTATTATTATTATTATTATTATTATTATTATTATTAATCTTAAATGACCAAATTCAAATTTTGATTTTGAAAATTTATAAAACACGTTGTAAACAAACCCTAATTGCATAACGAAAGCAATAAAATAGATAAGGGAGTTTTGAGAAAGCATATGTATAAAATAGATAAGGGAGTTTTTAGAAAACATATGTGAGTGATGTTGACCTACTGATTGACGTTCTCTGTTGAGAGTAAAAGAAGACACGATATAATCGAAAGAGGGATCAGAGGTCAAACATCAATTTTAGGTTAAAAAATAGAGAGATAGTTTTGTCTCAAAGTTATTTTTTTTTCTTCCTAAAACCCATGAAATTGAAATACCAAGAGGGACATGGATTCTAATTCCATGAAAATAAAGAAATTTGAATTCTGCAAATTGCAATTCCCTCCGACCAAACAAATGAATTTGATTGCCTTCATAATTATTTGAGAATTTGGTTGAAATAAAATTGTAATTCCCCCCAACAAACGCCTTAGTTGCATATTGTATTTGAGATTGTTTTAATTTGCAGCTCATTGAAATTATTGCGTTCTATTTGAAGTAGTTCATGCATGCCGAATAACAGTTAAAATGTTAAATGATGCCAACAAAGAAGTGTAAGTGAGACTTAAAATCTTAAATGCTCTCACAGTGCAACATTTACAGCATCGTAAAATTCATGTTTTCAATTTATAATCCAGGGTTTGGTTGGGAAAATTGTAATTCTTCCCACCTAATTTCAAGAAAAAAAAAGTTATAATTAGAGTTTTTTCGGAAAACTTTATTGTCTAATAAAAAAAATCATACTTTGATTAGAGGTCATTTCAGTTTCTCCATTTTGTACATTTGGAATTCTTACCTTATTTTGTATTATTTTGTTCTTAATTGTAAATTTTTTTCGCTAATTTCCTTGTTAAATAAATTAAAACCAATTCAAATGCTTCCTAAATTCTTTGATGTTATAGTAAATCACATTGAAAATTTTAATAGGAGCATATTGAGAGGATTCTTTTTCTCCCAATGGCTGCGAATATATGCTTTCACTCTCTCATATTTAATTTAGTTTGTTGCAAAACATTCTATATTTTTTTAATCAATAAAGTAGTAATAATAGCATGTAAATAATAACCTAAAGTTGACCAATTCGCATGATGATATTATCATGCGCGAGATGCCAGTCATCCCACCATCATACCAAAGGTATGTGTCATACATTTTAATTGAATTTTATGTACATTTCTCTTGTGTTGTGTGTATTTTAATTATTGTGTATTTTTTATCATGTGAAAAACACATTTCTTCACTTAAAATGTACTTTTGAATAGCGGTTTCAAACATCTCTGTAAATTAAAGTAATAATAAAAAATTTGATTTTATGCACAAAAAAATGTTTTCCCTTGATGTGAAGTGAATTGGAGGGAGGTGTTAATAGTTAATATACCATTGCCCGTAATAACTTTTGTTATGAATTATGAAGACTAATATAATATGACTATATGATATTATCTTTAGTTTACGAGAAAAGTGATATTTGAAGTTGTGCGCTCGATAAAGTCGTCTTGTGATCATAATCGGAAAAAGACTAGTAAATCAGTCTAAATTACGACCGGCTCAAATTGAGAAATTATGTCAATAAGTCACGTTATAAGGAGTTAAACTTGAAATTCTGTAATTTTCCCGTCAACAAATTGGTAGATCAGGAAAGTTCCATACTGGGAAGAGCCCACAATAATGGGATTATTATTTTATCTATATATTATTCGTTGCTTGATGGATCGGAACTTTTCTCAATCTTCTACACCTTGTCCGCCCTATATATACCCCATCTTCACCCCTCTCTTGTCACACATCAAACAAGAATTAGATCTGCTTCTTTCCTAATGGAACAGTATTTTACGAATTTTTATGTTTGCTTTTTTCAAGATCTAGGGTTCATACAACACAGAGGACTTTTGGTCTCTCTCAATTCTCAGTATATTTAATTTCTTAGGGCTTTGATTTAGTTTTTCTTTTGTGTGTTTTCACACATCAAATCAAGAATTGAAGATCCAATTGAAGGCGGGGTAAAGGAGGTGACAGAAGAGAGTGAGCACAGATTGTGTTTTTCTTGCATGATTTTATGTTAACATGCTTGAAGCTATCTGTGCTCACGCTCTATCTGTCATCCCAATCTCTCTCTCTCTCTTTGATTTAATTGGATATTTTTCTGGCTGTTTTCTGAGTTTCTTGTTCATCGATGTCTTAGATTTGGGTATTAGATTTGGGTATGTTTCATTTAGTCCTTCTACAATATTCGTTAGTTTTTCCCCACTCTTATATATGCTGTTTTTCGACCTTATAATTGCAGTTTAATTTGGTAATTTTTGTATAATTTTTTGCATGTTCTCCATGAAAATCTGCAGTTCTAATTGTAGTTGCACCAGGGCTTTACTTCCTTCAGGTAAATATATAAAACAAGACACTTTCTCCATTACGTACATTTCTTTATCTTTTAAGACTCATGTATCATAGTTTTAGATGATTTGGAAACAAATAATAATTGTTATGGAAATTAGGTTGATAAATGTTAAAATAAGGAATATTGTGTCGTGGCATAACCTGTCTTTTAAGCGAATTCACATCACAGTAACACAATACTGAAGCGAGTGAATTGTGCTTACTTGATCATAGCTGATCAAGATTAACACAACAATCCCATCTCCGCGTACAACATACTCTATACTCAGAATAATTAGTACCGTACTTAGAGTACAATCGATGTCTGATGTCTGAACTCATGTTATTCTCCTTTAAATAAACTATCATAATAGATCTGGTCGCTAATCTATGTTGAATATTAAATCAAGACTAAATAACAAAACTTACATTGGTTTCCAATTTCCCAACTTAATATAATGGTGATAGACTAGGTACATCCAATATTTGAACCTTTAATTTGTAGAAATGCAAAATCATTAACTTCTCTTTGGAGGGTCTCACTCTTTAATTTGTTTTTATAGGTTGTCAAAAGATGGATTGACGTAAAAGTGGTTGGTTTTGTTTTGACTCTGGCTATATATATAAAAATCATGAAATGGAAAGCTAAAAGAAAGAACAGTTGGAAGTGGTTTACCAACCCCCTCCTCATCTCATATACAAATAGGCTTGAGAATATATGGTATGTATGATTGTATGTATAGAATTTAGAAGGATGTATAGTGTACTGCACTCCTCACGTACGTTCTTTGAGTTTTTTTTTGAAATAAAACGAGCACTTAGCTATTACTCAGAGCTCAAAAGATTACAAATAAAAGGTTGAGAATTCTCCTTAGAAGTTTGCGTTCTTAAAGAGGCCACGAGTTGGGCCGGCGTGACAGTATTTTTTATTGACCAGTTATGTTTTTTTTTTTTTTTCTTTTGGTTAGGCCACGGGGTGTCCTAAGCAGGCGGCCACAAGGTGTCCGTCCTAATTGTAGGATGCACCTTTAAGGGACAAGAGTGATGGCCAGATTGATTTTTTCCATATAAGGAAGGTTCGAACTCTCGACCTCTCTTAAAAGGGACAAGAGGAGTGTATGGTCACCCACGCCAATCAAACTGGTAAACAGTGTTTTTAAGGTTTTAGTCTTTTAGATCTCAAGCAAGTTGAGATGATAATTCGAGTAAGAAATCATATTATCTATATATAGTCCTGTGTGTGTTAATATGGCATATTCATGACCTAATTTACGTTGATTCACTTGGTTGTCTTCAATTATACCTTTGGAGCTTTGCATAACCTCCTGCACTTGCAACATATGCTGTCTTCAATTATACCTTTGGAGCTTTGCATAACCTCCTGCACTTGCAACATATGCTTTCACATATTTACTTGGTTATATATTTAACAAAATAATTGAAAATTCTAAGAGAACATATTTTTCTGCCTCAATTTTCAACTTACAGATCTTCCATATGGCAGGTTTAGGGCATCATGTGGTTCCAATGTGTCTAAGGTTGGATACAATATTATTGTGACAGGAAACTGCCATTATATATATAGGAAAATGATGGTTAGTTGCACCTCACCTAGGTTGTCAATGGCTAATTCGGGGACAGCTATTGTGTTTCAATCATTTATTGTTACATATGCAAGATTGTTAGTTGTAATGGTTATTTTAATTTGATTGGGGAAGTGATTGCAGATTTCAGATTTTTCTCGTCACTGTACATTCTTGTATAATGACTACAGATTTTTTTTGTAAAAAATGAAATTAAAGAACTAATTTATCGATCAAGCAATAACCTTAGCTTAAAAGAACTAACAAAGAGTTTGAGCACAATACCCCTCAGATAGAGTTTCAAACCAATAGATCGAGCTTGGCCATAGGTGATGCATGTAATCGTGGTGGGTAATTAGTCAATCTGTACAAAAATTTATCGCACTATGCACCATATATTGCAGCTTTACAATCGAGTAAAAATTCAAGTTTATCAATGTTAACATATAATAATGATATAAAATGGTGTATCAATAAGGTCCTTATACAAGTTAAATATTGATGCTCAACTTATAAGAATTTAACATTTGATATTCGAATTTAAATTTTCATGAGCATAAAATATTTAAACGATTAGAGAGTTTGGTAAATATATCAATTAAATTCTGTCTTAATTTTTGAAAATTAAAGCATGAATATATTACTGCAAAAGAACTGAAACGAAATCAGGAGGGACAGTGTTTCAATACATAGTGCTAGTTTGAGTATAAGTTGTCGTAACTAAAAAAATGAGCAATACTATTAGACGAACGGGCTATAAAACTAACCAAGCATAAATGGAAAGAAGCTAATAAAACAGTTATATGATACAACATATATTGAAACAAATAATTTTAGTATAATAGTAAATAAATAATTTTTTCATGAGCATACAATATTTAAACATTAGAAAATGTTGGTGAATATATCAATTAAATTCTCAATGACTTAATGCATATTTTAAAGAACAAATTTTACTTTTAGTGTTTGCTTGGAAACTTGAAAAATGCTATTCGAAAAATGAAAATGACGCATTTTCTGAAAAATATTTTAATTTTATGGTGTTTGGTTGAATATCAGAAAATTATCTTTTTATGTTTGGCTCAAAGTTAAGAAATTATTTTTTTTAAATATTTGATTCATTAATAATAATAATAATAATAATAATAATAATAATAATAATAATAATAATTTATTCATAAGAGAGAATAGAGTTACTACCTGATACTTTTGACTTAAAATCAATTTTTACTTATTTGATGTGTGCTTTGAGAAGAAATTGATGAATTTACACATTTATCCTTTAATCACTGTTAGTTTGAACAATTATTTGAGGAATTGCTGTGACCGACTAAAATGACCCGTTAACAAACAATTTAGGGACTAAATGAAGTGAATAATTAAGGGATTGAGTTGGCTATTCTAGCATAATTGAGGGGCTAAAATGATCATTTTCCCTTTAATTATTATTATACTTTAAAATTATTTGTTTCCATATATGCCTTATCATATTTTATTAAATATGACAACGTTACTAAAAGAGACAATGTGACAATAGTCAAAAACTAAGGGTCCATTTGGAAATTTATAAAATGACTTTGGGAAGTCATTTTCCCGTGTTTGAATGCTCAAGGAAAATAAAGTCAAGGAAAAATATTCATTCTGGTCAATGTATAAAGACCCAATTTGACGGAGGTTATACTTTTGTTTTGTACTATTGACTTTGTTACAATGCAGTATTTGTTCATAACTATTTTCTTAACCTACTGAAGCACAAAGAGTCAATATCGATCGTCTCCACTTAGACTTGAACCTACCCCTTCCATATGAGAGTGCAACCGGGTGCCACTAGATCACAAGATCTTGGCTTATAGCACAATCCTTAGATCTTCTTTTAGGTTATATTTTTTATTAAATAATAATAATAATAATATAATGAATTCTTAATTAACTTACCTTCTTAAATTATATTGCACTTTACTTTTTTTTTTTTTGAGTAATACTGACTCTATTACAATATATTGCACTTTACTTAAACCTTAATCAAATTATCAAGTTATGGAAGATCCTATATTCCTACTGTAAATGATTTTTCTCAACTATAGGTGACATTTCATTGTTCACCCTACCTGTGATGGAAAAGATTATTTAGCACGTTCATAACATGTAAAACATCAACCATGATCATGACCGTGGAAGATCAGAGGTCGTGGGCATAGATGGCAATATGGATGAGGAAATGGAAGAGGTTATAGTGACCAATTTAACTGTCAAAATAAAACAAATACTGAAGAAAAATAAGAAAAGAAAAAAAAATGATACCAATAAGAGGCTAAAAGAATGTGTTTGTTATTGATGTGGTATGAAAGGTAAATGGTCGTGTATTTGTTGTATGTCGAAGCATTTTGTTAACATTTATAAAAAAAATCATTGAAAGATAAAAGGAATAATGTTGAGACAAATTATTTATCATAAATGAAGGAACAAGTATTGAACCAAATTTTGTAACAAATGATTTTGGTAATTTTCTCAATGGCTTCAATGCGGTTGAAATTCGTCTAATGGATTTAGTTACAACTTATTGATATGGCACACTTCATCGTGATATTTATATGATAATCGCTGAAGGGTTTAAGTTAACAAAAAAAAAATAAAAATTTCTAGAGACATTTACTCAATCAACTTGAATAAAGCTTTGTATGGGTTAAAGCAAATTGGGCATATATAGTATAATTGTCTAGTGAACATTTGTTGAAAGAATGTTAATTATAAGAATGATCAAATATACCCACGTGTTTTCATCAATAAATCATGAGTAGAATTTATTATAATTGCTGTTTATGTTGATGATTTGAAGCTGATTGAAACTCTTGTAGTGTTATCACAAAATCCATACAATGCTTAAAGCATGAATTTGAAATGAAAGACCTTGAAAAAAAAATTTTGTTTAAATCTTCACTGAGCACTTGAATGATGAAAATTTTCTCCATCAAACAAATTACGTGAAAAAGGTATTAAAAATGTTTTACATGGATGAAACTCACTCATTAAGTACACATGATTTTGAGGTCTTTCGACAAAAAAAAAAAAATAGTGCTATTGGAGCACTAATGTATCTTGCACAAAATACAATTTGTTCCTATATCTCAATATGTTGATGACAAAACAAATGATGCCAGACTACTGCATGTGAGCATATCTAAAGTCAAGGATCAAACCTTTAACGTTTGATTAAGGATAAATGAGTCATTCTCACTCAACCACACCCATATACTTTTTTCTCACCAGTTTTACTCTCTCCTTAGTTACTCTATCTATTTCTTGCCTATTATATTGTTCATGAAATATGATTTTTATTCTCTCAAAATTCATTTTGGGGGTGTTTGGTAAATAACTGTTAGTTGATTGGGTTAATAGGTTTGACTAGTTGATAGCATTAGCTGAATGTAGAAAAGTGTTTAGTAAATTAGCTGTTAGTTGGTAACTGATTATATGTCAAATGATTTTCTAAAAGGATAATAAAAAACTGCTTTAAATAGCTCTTTAAATTTTAACATTTTAGAGCAATAAATTATTACGAAATGTTAATTACTGAAACACACAATAACTAATAGTGATTAAATAAATTAAAATTGTTACAATTACTTTCTTTGTAAACCAAATTGCTCGTAAAGACTAACAAAAGTCATTTTTCCTTATTATTATTACAATTGAAATTGTTATTGCTCTGTACCATGTTCGACGCCTCGACTTAA
Source organism: Ipomoea trifida (assembly GCA_003576665.1). Lineage (NCBI taxonomy): Eukaryota > Viridiplantae > Streptophyta > Magnoliopsida > Solanales > Convolvulaceae > Ipomoea > Ipomoea trifida. The sequence continues at coordinate 20,069,042 of CP025644.1, read as the reverse complement.
CCAGATCTAACTCTACTGAACGGCAAACAAAGCTTAGCGATCTGAAAAATAAAAATGGAATCGGAAGTTGCCTCCGACGAAACATCCACCGTCGCCGGCCTTATCCCCCTTGCATCTGCCTCTCAGCAGCCTTACGTCTCCGAACTTCTCTCCTTCACTCTCGATCGCCTGCACAAGGTCCTTCGAAGCTCAAGTATACAATATATCTCTGTATATGTATCTTACTGAATTGCTTTTGGATTGCAGGAGCCGGAGCTGCTTCGAGTCGATGCCGAACGAATTCGGAGGCAGATGCAGGAGGTGGCGGTGGGAAACTACCGGGCGTTCATCTCCTCGGCCGATGCGCTGCTTGCTATTCGAGAGGAAGTTTCTTCTATTGATAAACACCTTGAATCCATGGTAATTTCCTGTCTGTTACCTTAAATTTCTGTTAATTTTCTCATGGAGATACAACATTGGTGTTGTACTACAATAACAATCAAGTTCGTGATGTTGATATAGTTAATTATCTAAAATGGCACAAACTTTTCCCCAATTTGGTCCAAACTTCATATAGTGAATTACGGGATGTACTTAATATACTGCTAACAATCATAGCATACTTGTTTACTTTCTCATTGGTTGCATTCTTAGTGTTATCTTATTTTCTTGCCTCAATTCATGACTTGTCATTGTTTTACTGTGGGATTATTCTAGTGATTTCGGGTAATGTTCTTGCCTTTTTTGGTAATTAGCTCTTATGTATATGCTATAAGGTGTTAACGAATCTTTGATAACTAACCCATATTGATATACTATAAGGTGTTAATGGATCTGTCTTGCACCCAATGAATCTCACCTTGATCAGGTGATTGCCTCACCAAAAAAAGTTACTCCATACAAATAAATCATAAATTCCCTGTTTTCGAATTGTAATGATTGTCAAGAAGTCTGTTCAGCATTTTCATGTTTTCCCTATTTATTGTCCAGACCTTATTACTTGTAATGCCTTTCCGGCTGCATGCAGACATGTGATCAATGACTGACTAGAAACTGTGCAGTAATCTGATCTGATCTTCTTTATCTTTTCCTATTACTTCAATTTGTAATTTTAGCTTATTCTTTAGTTGGTGCCTTTTTATATATCATATTTCTATAGAGAATGGGGCTTTAGAAGCTTGTACCTCCCTTTCCTCAGGGAAATCAGAAGAAAATTTCTCTATTATTCTTCATGCTTGTGGTAATGCAATCCAGAATTTTTGTAGGCTATATTCAAAAATTAGTTTAACTTTGTTTTCCTTCTTTGCTTTATGGATCATTCAGATGAGAATTTTAATAAATGCAAGGACAAAGTGTTGATGGTACCTCTTCTTCTTTTGCAGATAGATGAAATTCCTAAGCTAACTTCTGGTTGCACTGAGTTCATTGACTCTGCAGAAGAAATTTTGGAGAAGAGAAAAATGAACCAAACACTGCTTGCAAATCACAGTACTTTGCTTGACTTGCTTGAAATTCCTCAGCTTATGGATACGTATGTCTTTGACAATGTTGAGGGATAATTTAATTTCTTTAGTTAAAGCTAACAGAAGTGTTGGGACTCACCAATTACATTTTAAAGAATTTTATTTTTTCATGCATGTTTCTGATTTTGAGTTTCTGTTAAAAATTTGAGAAAATGGCCACTGTGCTGCAGGGTTTGAAATGGTTAATGGCATTTTCTATCAATGTGGTTTATGTGCTAATGTGCAATTACTGTTTTTTTATTCAAGCTATACAATGCAATATATTGGTTAATAGATAGCATCTGATTGGTGCAATAGATTTTAATAGAACATGGATCTGAGTACGATCTTTGGTATTTGGCGGTGGGTATCATTAGAGTTTTCTTGCTCTATGTCTATAATTGTTGGTCCATAAATCACATGTAGACTTATTTTGCATTTTCTTTGTTCTTTTTATTAGTGGATGTGGGAAAAATGAATTTATTTATCCCTTCATTTTGTAGATGTGTTAGGAATGGAAATTATGATGAAGCTCTTGATTTAGAAGCATTTGTTGCCAAGCTTTCAACAATGCACCCGAAGTGAGCTTCTTTCTCCTTGTTTTCCTATATATGATTTGAATACATATATAAAGATGATATAAGCTTTATTAACTAATAACCTTCTCTTTTATGCTCGCTTTCTTTCTGTCAAAAGATTGCCTGTCATCCAAGCTCTTGCAGCAGAAGTACGGCAGACCACCCAATCTCTTCTTTCTCAGCTTCTCCAAAAACTTAGATCAAACATTCAGGTAAATTTTTATGTCCTGCCAAGCTTGGAACACAATAGTAGTTCAGAAGCTCTTAAATTTACTCTCTGCATTCCCCTTTTTATAGTTGCCAGAATGCCTCCGCATCATTGGATACTTGCGTCGAATAGGAGTGTTCAGTGAGTATGAAATGCGCCTACAGGTAACTTTCAATCTCATAATAGGTCTTACCAAATGTCGCTCCATACCTTTAATTTCTCTTTCTCTCTTTTTTTTTTTGAAGACCCTTTACTTCCTCTTTCTAGTTAATGCATTTTTCAAATTCCTCACCCGAATGCATTTTTACCCTACAGTTTCTAAGATGCCGTGAGGCATGGCTTACTGGGATTCTTGATGACTTGGAACAACGGAACGCTTATGAATATCTCAAAGGGATGATCAATTGTCATAGAATGCATCTTTTTGATGTTGTTAACCAATACCGTGCAATATTTTCTGATGATACATCAGGAAGGGAAGAGAACTATGATGGTGGGCTTTTATTCAATTGGGCCATGCATCAAATCTCTTCCCACCTCAGAACTCTTAAGGTCATGCTTCCCAAGATCAATGAAGGAGGATCCTTGTCAAATATTCTGGACCAGTGCATGGTGAGAATTTTTTTATTTTTTTTTTATTTTTTTTTCTTTCCACATATTTGCCTTTTGTCAATTTCTGTTTTTGGGTGTGGTTGGACATTCATGTAATATTTGTAGGTAAACTTTCTAATAATTAGAACAAAGTTAGCATATTTCTATTGAGTCTAGACTGAGAGCTTAGTCTCTTTTAGGTGCTGCCAGCCACTTGAACTTTGGAAGTTTTGGTATTGACTGATGTAAATTTCTCAAGTGGGTTTGCTGTATTAGGAAGACAAGATATTCAGTTTTCTCCGATTAAGTTTGATGCCATTATACTTATTATACATTTAAGGCATCCCAACGATGCCCCCTGATGTAACCAGATTGGCTGGTCCTTGAGCTATCTTAATTATTCAGAAACTGATAAGTTTAAAACATTGCTTCTTTTTATTCGTGAGCTTGCAACTTGAATATGATTATATCTTATCCTGTATTTAGTTATTTGGATTTTACACTTGCATGATGGCTTCTTCCATCTGTTTGTGTTTACAGTACTGTGCTATGGGACTTGGTTGGGTTGGATTGGACTTTCGAGGCTTGCTTCCCCCTCTTTTTGAAGAGTAAATTATCCAACATCTCTTCATTTTTTACAATTCTAAAGTTTCCTAAAAATCAAGTTTTCACATCCATTTCAATGTGGTTACTTGAACAGGGCAGTCCTGAATTTATTTACCAAGAACATGAATACAGCAGTTGAGAATTTTCAGGTATATGTTTAATACAGCTTCACCTTAGTCATAGATTTTGCTTTTTTTTTTTTTTTTTTTTTTTTTTCCTGAAGTATAAAACTTTTGGGTTGAAGTTCTTTTCTGAAGCATGACTTGAGATTATGTCTCACTTTGTTCCAGTTGGTACTGGATTCTCATCGCTGGGTCCCATTGCCAGCAGTTGGCTTTCCTGCTAGCAGTTTGGGTGATGAAAGCCAGGAGGATGTTACTCCTCCTTCAAGTCTGATGGAGCATCCACCTCTTGCTGTTTTTGTTAATGGTATGTTTCATGTGTTTTCGAACTGAAAAGCCTTAGCTTTTGTATTAAAGGTTTATAGATCTGTATTTATTTCAGGTGTATCTGCTGCAATGAATGAATTACGCCCGTGTGCCCCTTTAAGTTTGAAGCATGTACTTGCTCAAGAACTAGTCAAGGGATTGCAGGCTGTCTCTGATTCTTTGCAGAGATATAATACAACTCGTATGCTTCGAGAAAATGAGTCTGTGCTTTTCATCTCACTTTGTCGAGCATTCATTGAGGTGTGCTCTCTATAAACTCAACCTTTTCTAAAGTCTGAACTTGCAATGTCCCCATCTCATTTACGAGCTCTTGCCCAGGTTGCTTTTCCACATTGTGTTACATGCTTTGGCCGTTGTTACCCTGGTGGGGCTACTCTAATAGCCGATGCCAAGAATTTATTTGAAGGAATTAGCAAGCTATTGGCAACCTCTCCCTCTCGAGAACTTCCAAAACCAATTCACACTGTAGAGAACAAGACTATATCTGAAAATGGGAACTTGCCTTCGGTGGAGAATGACGGGACACCTAATGGCGATCAAAGTGGGGATACCAACTCAGAAGAAAAAGAAGAGGACAAAATTCCTCCAGTCAGCGAGGAAAAACCTGTTGATGAATGAGTTGCATCATGGAATGCCAGATCAATACAGAATTCAAGTTTTTAGTACACGAACAGTGCGCTAAGGTTTAAAAAGAGGCTGTACATTTTCTGCCATTATTCTGTTAGGTTTCTTGAGGATGAAAGTCTTGCCATGGAGTTTGTAATTGAAGCCACAGTGGATGAGTTCTTGTGTCTGGTGACTCTGCTCTTCCTCCTCATCTTGCTCATGGTGGCTGACGATTAATTCTTTGTAAGAAAAAAAGATTCCTCTTTTTGCTATAAGATGAGTTGTATAACTTGTATTAGGTGAGTCTACTTGATATATAAGGAAACTAAAATATGATACATGAAACAGACATCTTTTCCCTTATGAAACTGTCAAATAATTTGGATTGAAAATTTCCCATCAAACACATTTAAAACCTACCGGGTAAATAAACAATTGGTAGAGTAAAATTATATAATAATACATGAAAAAGGAATTGGTGAAGGGAAGGATCATATTTTATTCCTTTACTTTTGCACTGAAGGTGGGATAGAGTTGGTTGCATCAACTTTTTTGAACCGTTGGCGTGGTGGTTCAGCACCTCGTCCCTTAAGCATGAGGTTGGAGGTTCGATTCCCATCTGTGGTGAAAGTTGGGATTGTGCATGAGGTTAGAGGTTTGATTCCCATCTATGTGGTGAAAGGGTATCCTCATACAAGATATTATGTGGTAGTGGAATAGGAAGTTTTACTAGGAGTTGGGATTGTGTGAAAGGGTATCCTCATATTATGTGGTGGTGGAATAGGAAGTTTTACTAGGATTAGGAAAAGTAATCAGACTAGGAATAAGGGAGAGATTCAATTGATTAGATGAAGGAACTAGGAGGAAGGGTCATTCCACACCCTTAGAGCATGAATGACATTCTCATGATTCATGGTTAAGGGCATTTTATCAAATACTTGGTGCCCTAGACATCCCATGCTTCCCTTTTCTCAAAGGTCAAACATTGTTGATCAACCCCTCAAGCCTAGATTAGGTTGTCACTTCCTAACCAGGACCCATCATGTTGATCAACATCATCATATCGATCAAGTCTCATTCCCCTACTCAACCAATTCAAAACCACAATATCTAAAACCCTAGTCTACATCCCTATCACCCTATTAGGAATATACTCAAACATTGTAGATGATGAAATAATGAGGAATTCAATAAGAAAAGCACAATCCATCTTAAACACAAGATCACAAAACAAAATAATCAAAACACAAGATACTATTGCAAGAAATGTAAATGAAGAAAAACTTTTCTATTGAAATGGAAATTCTTCAATCCTTTGATCCTGCAATGGGAAGTAAATCTTGTAATTATAAAGTGAAATTTGACAATCATTATATTGAGAGCTAAAAGTGTTTGAAATCAGAAAAGGGAAAAAGGGGTCTAAAAGCTAGTCTCAAGAAATCCTAGAAAAAGTAAAAATTCTACTCTATTAGATATGACATCGGTTAAAGCTATTAACCAACGCCGTATCTATTTTTTTTATAAAAAATTTAAACGATGTATCTAACCGACATCGTTTCTTTTATGTACTACGTCTGGAGCAACGACGTCAAAAAAAAAAATCGACATTAAAAGTGTAAAAAAATCGACGTTAAAAGCCTTATTTGTAGTAGTGATTCTAATCTATGATAATGAAATTGACTTTTTCCTTTCATAGGCTCCCAGATATGTCTTTGTAAGGAGGCTCGTTATGTCCGTTATGTGCCTTGTAATGGTTGGAACATGATCCTGATGCTGCCTATTATGCAACCCGTTAAGTTACGAGCGTAACACCACTCGTTCTAGCAAAAATGGGGTTTTGATGCTCTCAATTACGAGGCCTATTACGTGCATAACTCCCTTCGTATGTAGTAGTATAATTGGCATTCTGGTGCTCTTTGCTATGACCCTTGTTACAAGTGTAATAGACCTCGTAATAGCATATTAGCAGAATTGGACTTCTAATCATGGATGTTACAAGTTTTGTTACATGTGTAATAATGCTTGTAATAATAGGTTTTTGCTTCTTTCCCATTTTTGTTCCATTTTGTCCATTCACCCTTATCCTCAATTTCCTACAAAATATAAAAATGTCTCAAAGTTAGTCATTAATCACATTTGATCACAATTCAAGACATTTTGAACTCAATAAGAACAATTCAAATCCCAAATTTGTCACAAAATGCCCCTAAAAAGTAGTGAAATTTGGCACTTATATATCACTAATATATTGTCTAACACCCTTAATGAAAAACTAACTCTCAACTTTTATAGCTCAGGATTTGGTATGTCATGAGGCCTGTCACGCGCGTGATGAGGCCTCGTGACAGTAGAAGATGACTTTCCGAAGCAATCCCCTAATTTGCGTATCAATTCTGCTTTCTAATCCATTTTCACATTGCAAACGTTCGAATTAGACTTTGTGGTGAAGTTGTAGCTCTTTTAATTATCTTTCTAATGTCATTTGGATAAGTTGATTTGGTCGTTCCTAGATTGAGATATGATTGAAATAGCGATACATCGCCTAACAGAGAAAAACATAAGCAGAATTCAACCACCTAAGGCTTGGTATTCACTCCAAAGTCCACTTTTCTTCATGTCATTTGCTCATTTAAGTTGGTCCCCAAATTATGCCATGATATTTTCAACACATTCTTTTTCACTTTCTTGACCTCACACAACTTCTGAAACACATCATTGTGCTAATATGACTTCAAACACATCCAATTTACCAGCGGACACCTAGCTAGTGATGGGCTGCCGAGCGCATGGGCAAAGCACTACCTCTGCGCTTGTTTCTTGCCCCACCTTTGCAATTAAACCCCAAGTTGCACATAATATAACCAGCCTAATCTTCCTTTATGACCCATCGAACACACCAAAACTATTGGGCTCGTAACCTAGACCCCATCAAGTAGATAAATGTCTCTAACACCAAAGTCATAGTCAAAATGGTTGTTTAGTCTCATATGAGACTTATTAGTTAATGTAATACATACGTAAAAATTTTTAAAAAGTCATAAGTTGAATTTTGAAAATGATTCATTTATATTTTATGTTAAATTTAGTTTTTGTCAAGTTTATAAAGCTTTGAAGGCAAACTATCATTATATATAATGACCGGTCTTGTATTCATATCAGCTACCCAAATTATAAGTTATACAAAAATTTAGGAACTGTTGAGTCAAAAACTTTATAACGAGGTGTTCGGTTCAAGGGATATTTTGAAGTAATGTAAGATTTTGATATTATCATTGATGGCGACATGGGACCGGCCCCGGGAGGCCCAATTCCAGGGGGTGTGCATTTTTATTTCTAAGAAAGTAAGAAGCTGTAGCAAAATAAACAAAGGAGATACTCTTTTAATTTCAAGGGGTTTTGAACATTAGACTTCCAGCATATATAACAACACAAGCACCAACCACCTAATTCTACCATTCAAAATATCACATACAAAAATATATGATGCTGTATTTACTCGTGTGAAGATCGTTGGTATCCAGGTAATAGGGGACACGTGTATGACTAGCCGATGTTGTACATTTGTCAACCATCTGGAAGGCTTTCTACACTATATAAGGCATCCTTATTCATCCTTGACTTTGCTCAATCCCCCAGGTCTAATGGCTTGATCGAGATCCTAACCTTTAGCTCATATATACCAAGGTTTGATTTCTAGAAACATCATTATTATTCCTAGTCTCTCACCCCAAAAAAATTATTATTCCTAGTCCATTCTTTTAGCTATAGTATTTATTATTTATTTATTATTCGGGTCGTCGTTTTATGCCAATATATATCTCGAGCTTTGTATAGATTTTGTTGGGCCTAGCACCCAAATCAATAATACTACTATTTTTCTACCATCGTTCTGTACTTTCATACTCGATTTATGGTGGACCCGATCCCAACAAAACCACCATTGGAGCCTTTTGTGGAGAACGCTACAAAAAGCACACATTCCTAGTTTCTACCCTTTCCTTTACACAACAAAATCCGAGATACGCCAAAATAGCCTAGTCACAAAGCGAATGTTCTCCGAAATTATCGGAACGCCTTAACATGCAAGATTGTAAGGTGGGGATCAACTTAGTCAGCGAGGGTTAGCTCCACGCCCAAAAGACATGAGAGGTCCGACATGCATTATAGTTAGAGGCGGGATTACTATCAGCAGGACCAAGTGACCAACAAGGGTCCCCCGGTGCTTGAACTTAGCTTTCAACACTTAGCCCGAGAGATATATAACATCATTGGCTAGTGGGTTGCCCATCATCCTTGGGTTCACTCAATCCCCCTGGTTCAGTGAATTGAGGTCATAACCTTTAACTCATATACTAAGGTTCGATTCCTAGTATTAGCATTATTATTCCTAATCCATTCTTTGAGCTATAGAATTTATTTATTATTCAGATCGTCGTTTTGGGTCAATATCTCAAACTTTGTATGTATTTTTTTAGACCTAGCGCCTCAAACTATAATACTACTATTTTTTTTTATCCCATTCTGATATGTATTTGGTATTTATGGTGGGCTCAATACCAACAAAACCATCAATCATACGGAGTATTTACATTTTTAAAGATATATGAGATAATTTGAACAAAACGTACATACTAAATCCAATGCAAAAGCATGGTAATGTTACAATGTTAGAGCATCTACATCTGTACATATTACTTGATTTTTGGAATAGTGCCTGCTGAGGTGGAAGTGTGAGAAATGGAAAGAGAGAAGAATGGGTTCGACATGCAAGGAGGGTTTTTTGAAACAGTAACCGTAAGCTTCGGATTCCAAAGCCGCCTCACGCCAGCCAGCGTCAGGTGTAACTAATGCGCCCAGCAGGCGCGTCTGAAGCGGGCTGACAACTTCTTCTTTTTTTTTTTTTTTTTTTTTTTTTTTTTTTTTTTTTTTTTAATATGATTTGTTTTTTTTCTCTCCTCTCATTTTCCCTTTCCTAATCACACTTACAAAAACTTCTCAAAAATCGCGAAAAAACTCCATTGATAAGAATGCTGAGCATCTTAATCAATGGTTATTAGGAAGTTTTTGGTACAGTGCATGCTTATTTGGTGGTGAGAGAAATGAAGAAAGAGAAAAAAAGTTGGCCGACAAAAATGGAGATATTGGAACAGTAATGCCTTACACGGACTCCAAAGCTAGTTGCAGTCACGCGTGCGTGGCTTTAACTAGCGCGCCTAGCGGGCGCGTGTACTACACACGCCGGCAAAGTTTTCTTTTTATTTATTTTTTGTTAAATAAGATTTGTTTATATATATATATATATATATATATATATATATATATATATATATATATATATATATCCCTCATATTTTCTCTTTCCTAATCACACTTACAAAAGCTTTAAAAAAACCGTAAAAAAACTCCATGGATGCTCAATGCACAAGACGCGCTGTCCTATCACAATTATTCATTGGAAAAGACAGGAGAACTAATTTCTTTCCCTCTTTATTTTTCTTTTGACCAAATGAAACAAAAAGTTAAAAAGATGAAATTTCTATAATCTCTTGTACTACACTTTTTGACGTTTTGAATTTCCCTGTTTTAAGACTGTCTAATGCGCTTTTTGAACCTTGAAGTATATTTATCTGAGCAATTCTTTCAATTTTATAAGTAGATCCTACTACTATATCAATATATGTACACTTCATTATTATTTTCTTTACATCTTTATAATTTTATTTTTTTTAAATATAATAATAATAAATTCATTATTAACAAATAAAGAGTACATTTTTTTTAAAAGTCAACAAAAACAAAGAAAAGGACTAAAAGCTAGCTTATATATTGTCAAAATTGCAAGTTTAACACAGAATTGCAAGATTTACAAATCAAATGTTGAATTAGCATTTAAATGAAAATAAAAATATTTCCAATGATGCCACATAAAATTACAATATGAGCAATTACATGGATATTTAGTCTTACTTCTTAAACATCTTGTTTACACACACACACAACATTATGTGATTATGTGATAGTGTGTTAGTGTGTAGTAACTTTGAGGTAAGACCGTTGAAGCATATAAGCATGTTTCGAGCTTGTTTCTATGCTCTCAAAATTCAAATCATCATACTGGCATCAAGTAATAAACAAAAATATATCAGAATATATATGTGAATCATATATCTAAACTGTTAATCCAAACTTCACTACTCTAGATTACCAAATGAAGTGTATGGCTTTTTGGAATGATGTTCATCCAAACTGTTGAAATGCGATGTCCATAACCGTTGATTGGCATACTACTCATGCTTCATATTTCATCAAAGTATCTGTTTCTTATGATATTATGATTTATACTCCGTAACATATAAGAATCGACAAATAAACTATAATATGAGTCTTCCTTGCATGCAACAAATATCACAAAAACTCAGTGCTCTAAATAAGTGTATAAATGCAATATGTAGATAATTTGCATTGCATTATATATCATTAATTTAATTACTTGTCGGTTAGTTATTGCAAGATCTTGAGGTACACTTATATTTTGATATTCAGTAAGTATAACTATATTAGAGAAAAACTCACCTGGAGTAATGGGATAATCATCAGTTGAGTGATTGTTGGTTGACCGTAGAGCGTTGGTATTCTCTGGACAAATAACTGTTGGAAAAAATAGCAAAAATAGCATTTTATTGGCTATATTATATTGTGTTACAAATATATGTGAGGTCCACTTTCGATTTGGGTTAGGTCAAAGTGGATTTGGATTCTTCGTAGTTACACGAAAAGATTGATATATTGTACGCTCAGAACGGATAAGGGTGAATGAGAAATTGGTTCTCAAAGTTGACCCATTTGAGTTAGAAAAATGGAGAGAAAAAGCTTTCAAATAGCTTTTATCCCACATTGATTTGGGAAGTGGGTTTACATTACTACTTATAGAAGAGTCTCTCTCGTGCGCCTCGTGTGCGCTGACACCTATATAGGCACGTTACTGTATTATTAAGAATATATTTTATTAGGAACTGTAATCGTATTACCATATTTTACAATATTACGCAAATCTTAATAGTATAAAAGTGTTTGGGTGGGAAATTAAAATTGAATATTTTGTTTTTTATTAATAGTATATATTTTCGTGCGCGCATACAAAATGCTACTTAATAAATGATCATTGAGACTCACGCTGACACTCATGGTCAGCGTGAGTTCTTTTGGTTGACCTTCACGCTATCGTTTTCTCATTCGTTCACAGGCGTGCGTGCCTTCAGGTATTTTTCTTGTGCTTTAAATCTTCGTTTTCTCTCAAGATTAGCATCTTTTCATGCTCGCTTGCTCATTGCTCGGTTCTTCTTTCCTTCCATCAAGATATGCCAAATTACGCATTGTTCCACCTTTATTTACATAGCATTTGAGTAAAAAACAAGCATAAATGAGCATAAATATAAGTCTATTTAGTGACATATCAATAAACAAAAAAACAAAATTTACACTTATCTTAACCAAAAAAAAAAAAACATGATTGATTGGTAATGATAATCCAAAGAAAAGGGGAAAGACGTACCTAACTATATGACAAGCAATAATGAAACAAACCAAAAACAGCAAGAGGAGAGGTCCCATGCATGTATATATGCTCTCCCCCACGCCGCTCTACCACGCCATCATCGCCGAAATCATCCCCCAGCGTCCAACCTTCATTTTAGATATCCCAAAGTCTCACGTCATCATACATCAATATCTTATCACCTCCCTCGTGGCATCCACAATGTGTGTATTTGCGATATATATATTTACTCACTTTACATAAATATTTATGTTGTATTTCGCATACCTAATATATAAGCTAACTTAAAGTTGAAAGCTTGATAGCTAGTTAGTTACTAACTTATTTTGAAATGCTATTTAGATTATCGTTAGTTTCAAAATAATTAACTGTAACACTTCCGATTTTATAACATTCGAGCCTAGTATAATATGGAATCTAAAACAAAGATAAGACAATTGAACGATAGATTTCAAAACATCAAAGTTAATCTCTAGCACATTAGGGGTGCTATCGCCGTAGTCAATCATACCAGACTGACTTCCCAGCTAAACCAAATTCTAAGCATCACAAATCTATCTAAATCATAGGGGTTCACGACCCCGGTGTTAGGTTCAAGCACCATCAAAACACAAGGGTATCAATCTCCATACAAGTCTACATCAAGACATAATAATCTAAGAAAATGATTAACATCCTAGGAGCTAGAAAATTAAATGTGACAATGTCACAATAATTGAGAACTAAAATAAAAATTTGCTCAAAAAAGTTATTTATCAAACAAGGACAAAATGCTAATGTTATTATTGTCACAAAGTTATACTACATGGACTCCTAAATTTTGATTTTTTAGGGTTAAATACTTAGTAGGATAATAATAATAATAAATAATAATAATAATAATAATAATATAAAATAAAAATTACGACATCCTAATCAGCACAAAGTTGTTGTTGACCAGTTAAAAGTGTTAATTGTTTTTTTTTTTAGGTTCAGAGATGAATTTAGAGCTTATTTCAGTTCGGTGGCTTAATTGTTATTCCCAAATAGTTCAGTGGTCCATTTGTACATTTTTCCAAATAAAAATTTGCTAAAATAAATTATTTATCAAACAAGGAAAAAATGCTGATGTTATTCCTGTCACAGAGTTCTATTACATGAACTCCTAAATTTTATTTTATGATGTGATGGATACTGATAAGTTACCTTTTTCATGTGTGTATAAATATAAGTGTCTACATCAAAATTTTATATATGAAAATAAAAATTGAGAGTATAAAATAGGGGTAGATGTAATATTTTCCAAATTAAAAATAAGATAAGGCAAGGCAAGAGACGCAAATGTCCCCACTCCCCCATTCCCCGCCAAGACAGGATGATAAATCCTTAAATCCAAACATGCGTTCACACTTATTCACACCTCTTCCAAACGCCCGTAGCTTTCAACCCAAATATTCTAACACTTACAAACATATATATAAATGTCATGTGCGTGTCTGGGTTGACAACCGCTATGTTCTTGTTTCCATGCCTCTCTACATGCGTTCACATTTACATTCACGCATTTCGTCGAATACTTTCAGTGCATCCCATTTCGCTTAAGTGAAGAAGCTGATTTCTTCTTCGGAAAACTCTGATTTGTCCTCAGTTTATGCTCGTGAAGTTCTCGAGAGAACACTCAACCAGATGAGTAGTAGTAATCTGCAGAGTAAGCGGAGAAGGAAAAGGTCTGACTGCCTTCCTGAAGTTCCCGCCGCCGGCGGCGGCGGCGACGGCGATGGAGGTGATCGCCGGGACGAGAAACGGACGGTGGCTAAGACGCGCGGGTTGAAAGAGATCATAACCTCGCTGTTGTTGCTTGAGGAGCAAGAAAAGCAGGAGCGAGAGGAGTACGAGAGAGAGGAAGAAGAGAGCAAATCCCACCTGGAAGCGAATCACAAGAAGAGGACCCGCGTGATGTGGGAGTTTTTCTCCACATCGCAGCACCACCAGAGCGCGGCGGAGCAGATCGACGGCGCGCGGAAGCAGAAAGAGCGGGCCAACACCAGGGCCGCCGCGGCCGCAATCGCAGCCGCGGCGGAGCAGGAGGCGGATTCCGGCAGCAGTAAAACGGAAAAAACCGCGGCCCCACAGCGGCGGCTGTGGGTAAAAAACCGCTCAACGGCCTGGTGGGACGAATGCAACAGTGCGGATTTCCCAGACGAAGAATTCAAGAAATCATTCCGAATGGGAAAAGACACATTCGAGATGATATGCAACGAATTGAGCTCCGCAGTTGCCCGGGAAAACACTATGCTAAGAGACGCTGTGCCTGTGAAACAAAGAGTCGCAGTTTGTATATGGAGATTAGCAACAGGGGAGCCTCTTAGGCTAGTTTCCAAGAAATTCGGATTAGGGATTTCAACCTGTCATAAGCTTGTTCTTGAGGTCTGCACTGCAATCAGGACAGTACTAATGCCCAAATACTTACAATGGCCCGAAGAAACCAAAATCACAAGCATAAAACACGAATTCGAGACCATATCAGGGATCCCTGATGTAGTAGGATCAATGTACACAACTCACATTCCCATCATTGCTCCCAAGATCAGCGTCGCCTCGTATTTCAACAAGAGGCACACCGAGAGGAACCAGAGGACGTCGTACTCGATCACAGTCCAAGGCGTGGTCGATCCAAGGGGCGTGTTCACTGATGTGTGCATAGGCTGGCCTGGTTCAATGCCTGATGATCAAGTGCTCGAGAAATCCGCGCTGTCTCAGAGGGCGAACGGGGGGCTATTGAAGGGCGTTTGGATCGTTGGGAGCTCAGGTTTCCCCTTGACAGATTGGGTTCTCGTGCCTTACTCCCAGCAGCATTTGACCTGGACACAACACGCTTTCAATGAGAAGATCGCCGAGGTCCAGAAGGCAGCCAAAGACGCCTTCGCGAGGCTGAAAGGCAGGTGGTCCTGCCTGCAGAAGAGAACAGAAGTTAAGCTCCAAGACTTGCCTGTCGTGCTCGGGGCGTGCTGCGTGCTGCACAACATTTGCGAGATCAGGAACGAGGCGATGGATCCCGAGCTCGCCATCGAGCTAATTGACGACGTGACTGTTCCTGAGGTCCTGCTAAGATCAACCAGTGCAAGAATCTCCAGAGATAACATTGCTCATAATCTTCTGCACCATAACCATGCTGGCACTTCTTTCCTGTCATGAAACGTATAGTATATGATGGATTCATATTCTTTTAAGCTTATAATACTTCACAGTACAGCTCTCTCTATATATAACCTTCAAAATCCTTGAAAGGGAGTATATAAATAAGAGCATACCCTTGTTGTTGCACATTTTCTGGTAAATCAATGTGCTCTACCTTTTACATCACAGGTTTAATTTGCAGGTTGTAACTCAATTATTTCATACCTGCTTTTTGTATTTGGAAAACTGATCATACTTGTGTAATTATAATGTTATCGAGCTAAATCCAATTACATAATAATTTGAGATAAAATTTAAGATTTTAATTGGTATTATGCCAATCAGTATTGCATACAACCACCTATGGAAAAATTTGTCCTCTCATCTTTATCACTACACTACTTGATAAAACTTAAATAGCGTACATGATTGTAAGGGTACAAATATGTACGATGTTAATTAATATCTTGAGGACTTTCAAATCATTCATGTACTTAATTTACTTTTAATGAGTTTTGAACCATTATAGCCTTATAGGTTCCTTCTCTCAATCAGATACTCCTTCATTTTACTTGCCCTATTACATTCATGGGTTAAATCAACTATATTTTCATTACTTATTTTCTTTAATATTTTTAAATTTAATTTTTTAAATATTTTATAGTACTTTTAATATAGTTTCTAAGTCTATAAATTTTATATACTAATATTAACTTCTTCTTCTTCTGGGTTTTCAGAAAAAAAAAAAACTTCTTTTTTTTTTTTTTTTTTTTTGAAACATACTAATATTAACTTAATAATATGAAAAATTGAATTCAAAATACTAAACCAGACACATCAAATGAGACGGAGAGAGCATTTTCTAAACAAAAACTTGGATTTTTTTAAAAACAAATTCGAACTTAATTTTGTTTTCAATAACATTCGACTTACTTTTCACCAATTTTATGGAATAATTAAAAAAGTGATACACATATTTGAATAAATTATTAATACTAGTAACGAAATAAAATGATTAAATTGACCAAAATATTTAAAAGTTAGAATGAAATTAACAAAAAAATAACTGAATGTATATATAATAATAATAATAATAATAATAATAATAATAATAATAATAATATAGGAAAGAAAATAATAATATAAGAACTAAGTTTATAGTTTCAACAAACTTTATTTCATTACTAAGTGTTATATATGGATTCCTGTTGACAACAGATCAGACAAGTGTGAACGCAAATGGAATAGCGGCTATGCTGAGTTGCTGACTATATGATTGAAGAAGCTAACAAGTAACAACTTGTTAATTGTGTGTATATATATATGTATATAAATTAGGTAGATTTTGGTTTCATATGAGGAGTGTATGGGGAGAATCAATCAATCAATTTAAAAAATTTCATACTTAGGTTGGAGCGTTTGGTTCATTGAACATCAAATAACTACTTCTAATTATTGGAACTATTTGAAACATTCTCATACACATTCAAAGGAAAATTCTAAGAATATAATATTAACATGTATAATTAAGGGTTATGTTTTTGTAATATATATATATATATATATATATATATATATATATATATATATCTATATATATTAAAACTATATGTATATTATATATGTGTGTAATTAACCATGTATTATCCAGCATATTGTATCTTTTTCATGAAAATCAAACTCCCATCATCAATCATATATAGGGCTGTTAACGAACCAAACATAAAGGAACAGAGGCGGCTCGTGTTCGTTTGTTAAGGATTTTGGAGTGTCCGTATTCGTTTATTAAGGTTTTTGAAAATCCTGTTTGTGTTCATTTGTTAAGCGTTCGTTAGTGTTCGTTAACGTTTGCGAACGAATCCATTTGTTAACAATAACCAAATAATTGAAATAAAAAATATAACTATAATAATAAAACTAATACAAACAAGATTTTAAAAAATACACACAAACTGCTTGTTAACCTTACAAGCCAAAAACATAAAAAGTAATAAATTCAACATAAAGATGTAGATCCCACAATAAATGCAAATCACCGATTTAGACTTGAGTTCTGTGGATCCTGCAGTGAAGAAGATGTAAAGTTAGAAGATTAAAAATGGTTTGTATCACATAGCACAACAATGTCAAATACAAATTCGTAAAGTGATGTTTGGTTGATGACTTTTGTATTCTACTATCAAATTTGATTCTCATTTCTATATTTGTTTGTCTAATTTTGCTATCATACTATTGGATTCAAATGTTTTTTTTTTTTTTTGAGAATAATTGGATTCAAATGTTTTAGTAATTATAAAATCCATTTCCCTTCTCCTTCCCATACTTTTGAACAATGGATTAAAAAATAAAAAATTCATTATTAATGCATTAAATATGAAACTTTAATATATATACACATATATGTATGTGTATGTGTATATGTATTATATATTTTATATGTATGTGTATATGTATTATTTAATTTATATATTTATTTATTTTTAATTAATTAATTAATTAATTATTTTAATTTTAATTCACATTTATTACCAAAAAAAGACTTATTCTATTTAAATTCATTACCATTACTAAATATTTTATTCTAATTATCATTCCGATTTTAATGTTTGAACCAAACACTCCATAATAATAATAATAATAATAATAATAATAATAATAATAATAATAATAATAATAAGAAAAAATATCCTCATATTTAAATAACTGATGCTTTAAAAAAATTAAAATTCATGTGAATCAAATAGGCCAAAGTATCAAAGATTTTCTTTAAACAAAAGAAACAGAAAAAAATAAATAAATAAAGAGTTGTGCTTCATAATAAGAGTCATAATTCATGCATGCTGTACACACCAGATTCCGTTCACACTGCAATAGTTAGAAGTTGACTGATGGCAAAAGGTTTCTGCCAAATAGGGACAGCTGCAATTAGATAGACATATATTGACAATGACCCTCAAACCAAAAACAAAACATTAGGGAAAGGCCAAATGGCCACTGATTTTTAATTTTTGGTGAATTATTATTGTTTTTTTTTTCTGTCAGGTAGACATTTGAAAATTCAAAACACAAAAAAGAAAAAAAATTAAATTGACAACCATTCTAAAGTACTCAACTAGCGTGTGAAATGCACACACTCACGGGGCGTACAAGTTGGCCAAATGTGACTATTTTTCGTCCTTTCTAACAAAAATTCAATGTTAACATATATCTTCGTTCTTTCTTTACCCACTCTTCAATATTATCAAAAATTTCTCAAAAATCATGAAAATTTTCTTATTGGAGATGGTTTAGCAATATAATGACAATAAAGAATCTATTTGGCAAATCTTTGTTATTTTTTCTTTTTGAAAATGAGAATAATAATTCAATTACACTATTAATTAAAATGGACATACAACAAAGCAACTACAATTAATACTTTTACGCTTTAAGTTGAATTACTTTTGACCAAATTTGAAATAGTTGAAATGTGATCAAGTCTTCATCTATCATACACTAAAATTCTTAAGTGATGTTTGATTTGTAGAATGAAAAATAGAGAAAAGATTATTAATGTCTTAGAGCGAGGTAATGAAATATGGATGAAATAAAATATACGTATTATTCCGTGGATTGATTCAGATAGAACTAAAATGAAATTACAAAAAGCTAAGGGTGGTATTTCAATACTTAATTAGTTGAAAAAAAAAATTTTTAAGCAAATTAAATGACAAAGGTTGAGTATATAATATATAAATAAAATTTAACTATCACCTTAGACTTTTAATTAAGATAAATTTTGATATCAGAGCTAACTCTATGTCAAAGGTCATGTGTTCAAACCTTCGCCTCACCTGAAGTAATTGACACATGTGCGATCCAAAATTATAGAGAAAATGATGTTCTCGAATGAAGGAATAATGCGTACATGATTTAGTATTCGTAATTATTTAGAGTTTTGGAATATGTAAATGATTAAGATGGATATAAGAATTTGTAATCATGAAATAACAATTTTATCATGATAAGTTTGTAAATAGTTACAGGAATTGATTTTATTAGTTGAATAAATCACTAAACCATTTGATGCTTAAATGGAGTAAAGAAATACTGAACTAATAGCATTTGGGTTACATACACTCATACAGTACTTAATTATTATTTGGTCCGTGCTATGTCCAATTTTTGTGCACACAACATTTGGGCCAATATTGTGTCCAAAGTTTGAACAAATTCTAGCAGTAAATCTCAGACTTAGCAGCTACTCCAGGCAGGTATTCGATGTTGGAAAAGATAAAGCTGATAATGTGAAAATAAGAAATGACGTGTTGTGGTATAATCATCGCTGCTATCGGTCCTCGTAAGTTCCCGCACCATATATATATACACCACTTTTCAGTATAATTCGCTTCTATATTTGTGGTATAACCATTGCCATAGAAGGGACAACTGTAACACAACAATCTCGAAGGCTCAATTTCATGACCTCCCATTCGGGAGAGTCAGTACATGTCACTTGACCACAAGGTCATTGGCTCCATCCATCCCGTCCTTTAGTTTATTAAAGATGTATCTTTAGTATAATAAAAATATATGTTATGCCAGTGATCCACTTTACAAAGAGGAAGAGTATAATTTGTCCATAATGATAATTCCTTACTTTTAAATGTTAGCTCTTATAGATGGTTGGTTGGCAAATCATTATATCTTACCGCAACTAGAGTCTTGACGTGATATATCCTTTGTTGTATCTTGTATGACTATTAAGCCAATTCTTGATGGACCGACACAAAATTAAACCATCTAAGTGTGAGACCTGATATATATCCTTTGTTGTACAACTAACAATTAAGCCAATTCTTTATAGACGACCGACACAATAAACCATCTAAGTGCTGCTCATCAGGTAGTCCTTCGTTCATCAAATCTTCACCAGCTAAAGGGCTCTTTTCGTGAGCATAAATATAATATGTGCAATCCAACTATCAGCTTAGGCTTTTAGTTGGATGGAGCACATGATTCAATTCTTTTATCGAACTGATTCACTCAAAGTTTTGGCTGATCCTAATTGCATGCGTAGCTTGTCCTGAGACTAGACGATCTGTCTATATATGCATGGTTTTTGTGTATTTCTTTGGTGCATCTCCATTCTCCCATATCTAGAAAAGAAACAATCAAAAAAAAAATTAAAATTATAAATTTATTTACACCTCAAGTGAGATAATTGTAGGGTTGGAGACATGCAGTCTTAGTTTTTTTTTTTTTTTTTTTTTTTTTTAGTACTATTGACTCTATTGTAATGTAGTATCTGTTCATACATACATTTTGTTCATACATACCTTTCTCAATTTAGAAGAAGGGTCACAGCTATGCCGCTTGACCACAAGATTTTTGGCATTACTGGAGTTTGTTGCTTCCTGCCTTTCCCTTAGCGCTATTGACGTCTCTCTTGTAATAAGTGCTAATATTTTTGCACGCTAAACAAAATGAGGGTGATCTTCTCCCTTTTCAATGCTGTTACATTCTATGCAGTTCTCTGCAAACACAATTTGGAATGGTGCATCTCATACAGTACGTGATGCAATGGTATAGTAATGTATATTTACCAGGTTAAAAAAGAATTACAAATCACAAGATCAATAAGATTAACGGTGCACAATAATGCATAAGTTTACAATATTGACAGAGATTTAAACCTAATTCTATATATAAATAGAGAGCGAGAGCGAGAAGAAAAAAAAAAAGGGTGGCTGGGGACCATGGTCCCCTTCGCCCAACTTTCCTTCGGCTCTTGAACATGCATGTTTTCCCCTCGTGCTTTGTATGAAGGTGAAGAAACTAAATAGTCAAGTATTTATACCGCACGTTGCTATTATTTCTTTCAGTTATAAGTGTTATTAATGGAATCTCAGGGTAGTAGCAACTAGTAGGACTTTGTTTGTCTATATTATAATTAGGAAAAAAGGGGTTAAAATGGTCCCCTAAACTAACCGGATAGTGTAATTAGGTTATCTTGGTAAAAAAAAATTTCATTCGTATTCCCTAAACCTATAAAATTGTTCAATTGAATCTAAATCGACTTATTTAGTAGGCTACTCTTCCACGCTTGACACACGTCATTTTAAATATTTTTATTTTTGTTTTTTAAAAACTTATTTATTTATTTATTAAAAAAAATATACAACCACGAGCTATCCATAGAGTGGACAAATGTTGACGGCCTATTTCACAGACAGCCATGGTTGTCCTCATGACAGATATTGGCGGTCATGGTCGTCTTCCAGATATCTAGAACATGGTTGCCGCCCTCACTCCAAACAGTCATGGTTGTCCGGGGCCGTCCCTACTCCCCAGACGGCCATGGCTATCTGGGGACGAACCCGGATAGCCAATGGCCGCCCATGGTCGTCTAGAAATATGGAAGACAACCATGGTCGTCAATCTATCATTGACAACTGTGGTTGTCGTGAGGATAGCCACGATTATCCGTGAAGGAGGCAATCACCGGTTGTCCTCGCTGGATAGCCAATGGCTACACTCTTTTTTTTTTTTATTTTTTTATTTTTTTTATTTAAATTTAATAAATAAATAAATAAATAATTTTTTAAAACATAAAAATAATAAAATTTAAAAACAACATGTGTGAAGCTTGGAAGAATTAATCTGCTAAACATGTCAATTTAAACTCAATTGAACAATTTTACAGGTTTTAGGAAATCTGAATGAGATTTTTTTTTATTTACTTAGATGACCTAATTGCACTATTTAGTTTACTTTAGGGGCCAATTCGACCTTTTTTTTTTCTTATTAATATTTATCAGTCAATTTTTTTTTCCACATGCTAATAAGTAAAACTGTTTTGATCGAATCATGTTTTCACGCAATAAAAAATCTCCAAAATTTTACGATTTTGTTCATTATCTATAAATATGTTATGACTTATGAGTTAAAAAATTTTGTCCTTATGACCCATTATATTATCATGTAAATAACGGTTTTAGAATTTCAAAATTTTTGAAACAAAAGACTTACATCACAATATAATGATGCTAGAGAAAGAACTAATTATTCAGACTTAAACAAATTTTTTTACCATTATTAATATTAGTGACCAATATTAATAATTCTAGTGAGGATTTTTATTTTCACTAGAAATTTTATGGTTTTATTTTTTAGTATAAACGATATGTCTAGGAATAGTATTACTCATTAGCTAGTGTCTATTATAACTATATATAACATCAGACGTAAAAACAAGAGAAACAATTTAAATAATAAAAAAATGAAGCCACGAAAAATAGTTTTCATAAAAAAAGTAAAAAAAACATATACCACATAAAGAGGTAAACTCACACCGGATAAATCCCGTGCAATGGTCTTGTCCGAGAACAAGCAAGACTTGACGCTAGAAGCTTCTTATGGAAAACAAAAACATTTGCGTAAACATTTGGGATTGGTCGAAATAAATTGTAGAGACCGGTTGAAATTCGCACTTTCCTTGGTAGTACGTGTTACAATATTCTATCTTATACATAGTGATGACCTCATTCTCGAGTCGTTTAAGACTCTTTAAGGTGGCGATTTTTACGTTGTATCATATGCATTATATTAGTGGCAGTCTGCAGAAGCTTCTATAGCTTATATTCATTCGACTGTTCATTATGCGGCGTTGAATCTGTGCTGTAATCAGCTAGCACTACTGTTGGGCTTGGTGGAAATGTGATGATGATGAAATCACCGTACCATATTGAATGTTGCACTACAATCTCAAGTTATCGTCGTCATGGCTTAAGAAGTCGCTGGTTTCGATGAGGTTTGTGTGGTTATATATGAGAGTTGCCAATTTAGAAGACAAATTAATTCTCGTCCCACGATTGTGACTGCTGTAGAGTGTAGATCACAGGATATTTAAATTGAAGTTTACCCTATTACTATCCTTTTATTTTTTTCTGTGTGAATTGAACTCACGGGATATTCTGAGTCCTTATTCATTGTCTGAGTTCATTCAACTAATTCTAACTCGCTCCAAGAGACACAGGGGTTTAAGAAGAATTGTCACTTGTGCGAATCGGACCAAATGATCCTAAAATTCTTAACTTCCTCACAAAGAAGCTCCTTTTTCACTTTAACTACCTCTTTAGGTTACCCTTTTACTATCCTAATAGAGCGTTTGGGTGGCAGAGCTAACAACTAATTAAGTTCAATAGTGTTATATTAATATAATATTTATTTTTCACTTATAATTCTTTTATATAATTGAAAATTTAATAAAATATTCTGTAAAATATCGTAATTTTAAAATAAAAAGTAAAGCATGTTAAACTAATTATACAACTCAGGAGAATTTACAAATAAAAAATTCATAGGCACAATCCACATTCTCAATCCCCTTATAGATGAATTTACAACACACTCAATGCATGTAGCATTCACACATTCCTTAAAAAAGATAGATTCATGATTTCAAAATTCTCCAAATTTTGATTTGAACCCAGCTTTTTAATTGAGTTTTTTTTTTCTTTAACTTAATACTAACTTCAAAATGAAAATTAGAAAAAAAAAATTACAATATTTAAAATTAGTAGTTCATTAAAAATAAGTAATTTTATGCAATTAGACTTCTATAAATTTGTAAAGATTAATAACAAATAGGGTTACTTAGTATCTCTTTATGATTGCCTTACTACTGGCTTGCCTTATTGCCGGCTTGCTTTACTACTACGCGTCTTACTGCTAGCTTAGTCTACTGTTGCCTTCATCATTTTTTCCTTCTTTTACTTGTTTTGCTTGCTTAATTACATTGTTGTCAGAATCAAATGCTTAATTACCAATAAAGATAATTTTTGCCATATACTGATAAGCGCTTGATCCTAGTAACCTATTTGTACCAGAACATGTCATGTGTTCGAATCTCATTGAGAGTATGTTATGCAATAGAGGTTGATATGTGCTCGGAGGGTACGTGATTATTTTACGTTCGCTCCAGGAGGCCTAGGAGCTGGCCCAGAACCCGAGTTCTCCCGAAATTCTTAGGTTGATGCTTTGAGGGCCAACTCCAGCATTCTGTCATTAAAACGTGACACTTAGCTTACTGTTATGTAAGTATATAAGGAAATAAAGGTGTGCATTCTTTACTAGCTACAATGATTGACATAGTGTTAAGCATGCTTTATTTCTTAACAATCGGCATCAAAGCAGGTCACAGATTCGAATCTCATTTAGAGCATGCTAGCATCCTAATATCAAAATGTACTGTGGCGTTAATACTGCACAATTATATGGAAGTAAAGTTGCACCATCGCTACTCGCTATGACTAACAACTAATTTCTAAAATAAGTTTAGAACATTGCATTTAAACTCAACTAGTACATAGTAGATCCATTATGTTTGAGCTAAGTTTATTTACAATAAATGACCTCCTTTACAGAAAATGATAAGTGTATTCCGGGAGAACAAAATTTTAAGACATATGTCAAGATTTTATTAGAGTAAGAAGAAAATAAAAGAAATACAAATTATATATGGTCCAACTCACTTTTTTTAAATCAATTAAAGCATATCACATTAGTAAAAAGTAGTATAAAAATCGAATTAAAAATGAAAGCACATCTACTAGCTAGTATTACTGCTCATTAATAAGTTTCTTATTTAAATAATGTAGCTAGTATACAACATGTGTAATAATCAAACTACAAGATCTATTATACAACAGGATGACCATACGTTGTGACTGAAGGTCTAAAAGATCTTTGATATTGATAAGACAGAATTTAGCTTAACCCTGGAGAACAGTACAGATGGAACGAACATTCTGAGACCCTCAAAAACCTCGTGGAACCAATTCAAGGTAGACGAGTTTGGTGATGTCTACGTGAGTGGTCTGGGCAACTGTCAACAGTAATATAACTGTCGATTCAAGCTCCACTGTACTGTGATAATTAAAAAACCTAAGGGCCTTGATGGTTATGGATCCCCACGTATGTGGTTATTACATAACTTGGATCCTCTTTGTCTCTTTCAACTCTTTTCTTCACTGGGCACCCATTCACTGAGCACCTGTAGTAATTCCTGTTCATAAATCAACAATATACATAATATTAAACTAATATTACACCTATATTTATTTTTATTTTTACTTCTACTGATATTGGATGTTATTTTAAAAAAAAAAATCGATTCTTAGTTTTAATCCATTTTTTACCCTTCCTAGAATAGAAACAGAAGGTACCAAAACTGTACAAGTATCATTTTTGCTATAAATGTATGACCATATTTATTGCTACTCTCCCTTTCATTGGCCACGTACTTACATTTTTATTTTGGACTGTGGTTCCATAAAAGTTGGTATCTATACAGCTTTAAAAAAGGTTTAGCTGTTTTCCAAAAAAAAAAAAAAAAAGTTTAGCTAACATATATAGGGGAGGGTGCATGCTTCAGGTAAAAATATGTTCACACGTAGAAACTAAGGACTAATTTAATACACTTGTTTGGATAGATCAACGGATGAAAATTGCAATAAAATACAAGAAAAAGGTAGGTTCATTTTAGAAATATTCAAAATTTAAATTTTTTTAATAATTATAAAATTAACCGTGATATTTTTTTTATTCTAAAACCTTCAACAATTGATGAACGCCGGTTAAGATCTTTCCTTAGTTTTTACAATAGAATTTTGTTCCCATATTATCCTTCCCCTATACATGCATATATATAATAGGGCAAGATCAAAGGAGAACCAATCTTCTCATACGGACGTGTGAACTGCATAGCCGGTATTAGCGGTTGCACAACCAGATGTTTAAACATTACAAATTCCATAATCGTAATTTCAAATTAATTATAAAAATGTCACTGCATTTTTGAAAAATACTTTATAGTGTTTTTTTATAGTAATTTTTCAGGTGTATAACCAATTATTACAAATTTACAATCAAGCATTATGAGTTACACAAAAGTAGTTCTCACTGATTTACATTACAAAATGTACAATCAGGCATATATATAATTAGTCAATTCACAAATACCCAAATATTATAAAGCAATTGTGAAACCTTATTGTATTCACATCATTGAGTAAATTATATATGGATAAAAACTTAACCAAAACTATCATTTTTCTTTTATAATTACTTCATTCGGTCCTTTTCTTTCTAGTTTGGATAACAAATGAAACATGTAAATTAAGGAAGAAGGTATGGGTACGTAGAAACAAGTTGTCTAAAGCTAAGAGGGGTTGACATCCTTAACCTATGGCTTTTTGTTAGTGATTTAATTTGTTTTGAAAATGACCATTTTGTTTGATACAATAATTACTTTAATGTTCAGAGATACAGTGAATATAATATCTTATATGTATGTGCAAATTAAAGAATTAATGATATCAACCTCATTGCTAGCCCCACCATATCCACATGTAACTTCCTAGAAATTAAGTCTGCTTTTATAAATTAAAATAGGAAGCCATTTCAAGATATTAAGGTAGTCCAATCACGGCTTAGTGATAGGAATAGATCAGAAGATTTCCATTGAGAAACCAGACAACATACATGATACATACACGTCTCAGCATGCTTTTCTCAAATGTTTCAATTTCAATGTTTCATCTTTCATGCATGCCCATATAACTTAAGATAATAATGTTAATCGCACTCAAATGAAATACAATTATTATTCCGTTAATAATATTTTCAATGTTTCATTCCAACTAGCATGAGGAGGAGGAAATTGCGATTCTTAGTACATGTCATGTAAGTAATATGATCAGATTTTATCAGAAAATTTTTTTTAAAAAAAATCTCAATTACACATATTTTACTGGTTTAATGGTTAATACTTAATATTACACTTTTGAATAAGTTCAATAACTCAATTGCACATAAGCGATAAGTTGAGTGGTTTATTTCACACATTTTTCTTTAATTAATTAGTAGATCTGTCAAATTAGATAAGTGAGGTGTTTGATTTCTAATCAAATACCTGCCATGATTGACACATGGATTATTTGTGTTTAAATGTATTACATATTATGGAAGGGATGAGTTCATACTACATTGTAACAGAGTCAGCAATATTCAAAAAAAAAAAAAAAGTATTACATGTTATAAAACTTTGTGTTAGATTATGACACACGAACACGACTTAAGTACATTTTGATACACGGAGTCGGGTACTATCTTTTAGGACGGGGTAAAATTTGTGTGAGACCGTCTCACGAGTCTCAATTTGTAAGATGGGTCAAATATTTGATTAATGGGTCAAGTGTATGATTAATTCGTCAGATATTTGGTATCATTAATCAAATATCATACCCTCCCACACAAATTTTTGTCTTAAGAACAACTTTTTTTTTTTTTTAAAAAAAAAAGGAAAAAATCTTTTTATACAAAAATAGGATGTTGTACGATGTTATAAAAAGGTTTTATTATGTACCTTGGATTTGGGCTGTTTTTCACCTTTTTCTTGCCGTACTTCCTCCATTTGTAGCCATCATCCAGTATTTCAATATCTGATTTTGTTTTGAACGCAAACTTTTCAGTCACCCCCGCCGCCGTCCTCTCCATGCCTCCGCCACTATCAGCTGTTATCATCAAATACATTTTTAAATGCACATAGACAACAGTTTTAAATGATTATCATCTTTAAGTGGGATCTACAATAACACAAGTTCTAAACAGGTCTAAATACAACGATATAAGACTAGTAGTTTAAAATCATTGTTTTTGAGCAAGATCTAAAACAACAACAGTCTAAAGGCAAGTTTCTTCGACTTAAAACATAAAAGTTCTTCACTTTTTCTAGTAGTGAAACCACAACAGAAGTATTAACATCAAACTTAACACTATGCCAAAAATTATATATAGCTAGTAGCGAAGGTATAACTTTATTTCCTTATATGGCTACACATTTTTGAGAAGTTGGGTGCTGGACTTGGTCATCAGATGCTGGGTGTTGGATTTCGCATTTTAAGCTATTTATCAATCTTCCTGCAAAACTCCTTAGCTACCTGTTAGACTTGACCTTTACCGGTCTCTGCCCAACAAGAAGGGTAAATAAATGAATTGATTTTGCATTGTTTTTCTAATACTGACACCAAAACAGAAGTGAAGACACAACTTTATTTCTTTATACTGCCACACATTTTTGAAAAGTTGAGTACTAGATTTGGCCAGGGTGTTGGACTTGGCATTTTAAGCTTTTTGCCAACCTCCCTGCAAAATCCCTCAGCCACCAGGTACTAGACTCGATTTTTACTGGCCTCTGCCTAACAAGAAGGGTAAATAAATGAATGGATTTTGTATTGTTTTCAAATGTTGCTTACTGATGCTACTAGAAGGTCCAGCGTAGGTGACGCCGCCTCCGCCGCCTGAAGGAACCATGACGGCGTCAACCGCCGTGGTTTGACCTTGGTTCTGGGGATGTCCGGCGACGGCGAAAACCGGGTCTTCCTCAGGCGGCCAGACATCGAGGTCAAAGAACTCGGAGAGCTCAAAGCCGGAATCTTGGCGAGCAAAAGTGGAGTCATCATTATGATGAGTAGTGTAGTAGTAGTGGTGATGATGGTTGTTTCCATCCATGGGAGCTAAGCCAAGTGAAGTGAGCATGAATTAATGTTTTGGTGGCAGAAATATATGTTGTTGAATTCAAAGGTAGGGTTTAACATTGTATGCTATTTAGGGTTCTTCGTAGTAAGTTCCAACGTAGGTCGTAAGAAGCTTCATGCTTAATTAGGGGTGGCTGAGGATGTTTAAGTGTTGGGACCCCTGTGGAGCTGAGAGGGACTTGCAAAGACGACCGGCTTATAGTGTGATGCTAATAAGATGACAACATATATATATATATGGTGGGACATTCAAAACAAAGACTTACCCGTAGACTTAATTAATTACCTCATTACCTGCTACCTGCCTTATATTAGCTTAATTGTGGTCGTCATTATTTTTATCTTAATTCTTTCTTCCACACCTATATATATATATGTCACTATAATATTGGAATTATTTGCTTCAAAACAAATGGAATTTGCATCATGTTTTAAGTGTGAAATCAAATAATACCCGCTTGTTTAGTTCACACTAACTCACATCTTAGGTTAGGAATGAAATAATAATAATAATAATAATAATAATAATAATAATAATAATAATAATAATAATAATATTATTATTATTATTATTATTATTATTATTATTATTATTATTATTATTATTAGATATTTTTCATAATTTTCTTATTATTATTATTATTGATACATACATACATACATATATATATATATATATATATATATATATATATATATATATATATATATATATATATATATATATATATGTATGTATGTATGTATGTATGTATGTATGTATGTATGTATGTATGTATGTATGTATGTATGTATGTTTAAAAATGACAATTTTTATCCTTGAATTCTTTTCATAGTCACTTTTCACAATTCAGTTAGTACATTAATTGACAGCTCTTTTCACCCATGATTGTATGGGACTCTTAAAACTTATAATGTATTGTTTTATGAGTCAATGATTTAAATTTAATATTGATAAATTCAATATAACAACAAAAATTAGAAAAAATTTTTATGGTATTTTACTGTTTTATATATACCTATAGACCAAACAAAGAAAAGTTCTACTAAAAAAATACAACCAAAAAGAAAACTTTAATTTAGGTGATTTTTTAAAAACTATATGATGCCAATTATTTTTTTTTTTAAATTATATGAAAATATTATATTGAAAATTTTTAAATTAAATACATCAAAATATGAAATTAAATTTCGTTGATGGTTGAGTGATCAATAAAATATAAAACATGAAATATAAAATTTAGACATACATTTGCCGGTTAGAGAATCAAAAGATCTGAAGTGGTGTTGTTAAGGTGAAAGATAGAGATGTACATTATCAAAAATATATATAGTCACTAACTTAGACAACTGTTGAACTCTTTTCATTGACAAGATTAGAATATTGGTATGTGTTTTGATTAAGGCAACTTCTATGTTAACAATGAGGGTCTTAATTGCTCTTTGAGATGCACTTGTTTAGAATATAAGAATGAGAATTCTTCAAAGAAAGGATTTTAAAGAATAAGAAGGGCATTATAAATTACAAATTTATTATCATGCTAATTTTAAGTTTTATACAACTCTTGTTAAATTTTAAGAGTTTCATCCTGTTATGGGTGAAAAGAACCACTAATATAATAATTGAACGATGAAAAGTTGATATGTGAAGAATTTAAGGACAAAAATGCCATTTTCTTAAGGTTTATAAAACTTCTATTAAGTTTTTATGGTTTCATGTAGTCATCATAGGTGAAAAAATCACTAAAGTAACATTTAAAATTGAAAGGTGAAAAGTGACTATGAAAAGAAAATTCAACCATTGAGTCAAATACCAAAAAAATGAAATTGAATTTATTGTTAATTTGTTAATTATCATAACATAGATTTACATTATTTAACTGAGTTATTATTATGTATCATTGTTGTAAAACTAATTAAAATTGTCAGTATATTAAAAAACATTTATGGATCGACTGAACATATATATATAAAGATAATGGACATGCATTTAGGTGGAGAGTTGAAAGACAAACAATAAATTATGAATTCTTTAACCCCCCAAATTTGACCTTATAAAATAAATTTGTGATTATATATTAATTTCATGTTACTAGAGTATTAACAAGCTTGAGGAGAAATTGGAAAAGATATAATTGTACAAAGAATTTTATAGAAGAAATAACTAATCACAACAAAAAATTACACCAACACATTTTTATTCCGGTTAAAATGTTAATAATATTGATTATTATATAATTTAGTATATAAATATTCTTAGTAGAGAGTAGATATATATATATAGCATTTGGTATTGTTTAAAATATTTTAATTTCTACTGTGACTATACTTTTCTATTCTTTAAACTAAGTCAATAATATGATATTTTTGAGAGTTCAATAATATGATATAATTCCTTAAGTTTATCCTTTCAACAAGTGAAACAATTAAATATGTAGAATTTGGATTTTGTCTTAACTTGCATAATAAGTTTTTAACTTTTCCAATTTTTATTTTAAAATAATTGTAGAATAATCTCTAAGCTAGCTGTCTCACTCATTAAAGGTGCCTATATGCAATAATATAGCGACTATTAGTCATTGATTTTTTATGGTGAAAACACTAAGTACACCCAAAAATTTTAAAAAAATGGAATAATAACGTTATTTTTTAGTAAAATTTTTTCCCTCATGAATTGCTCCTATAAATTAGTTACCACCACCACTAGTTGAAAATAAATGTAGCTATCCCATCATAGTGTGACATTAAAAGGAAAAAATTTTATATATAAAATGTATATACCCAATAGAGGTATCTAAACAATTCAGCGAGGGTATTAGTCAACGTGTTAACAGTCCCCTTCACGACACCTATTTGTCAAGTTTAGCACAAGTCATTCCCTTGATTGTGCAAATTATTATATATATAAATGAGTCTTATCTTTAATTAGGTAAGTTTTGAACATATGATTATCCTATTCAAATCGAATGTTCATAATTGACTTTAAATTAAATAATTAATATCAAAATATTTTTTTATATCTAAACTAAATATTAATCGAAATTTATATATTAATCATCTACGTACTAATGTACATCAAAAGCTTATAAGATACCGGTTGTTAGATGGTTTGTCTTTTTGGTTTGGACGCATCGGTCAAACATAGAACTGGACTGTGGTCAAGTCCTGTGACTAGCTTCGTCAATGAACCAAAACATGTTCTGGTCTGGTCCAGATTTCAATCCTTTCTTTATGGGTAAATGAAATGTTAAGAATAGCCAATGGTTTGTTTGCCAAGTTTGTACGTACGCGTCATGAACTTGGCTAATCATGGCCATCTTGAAATAAATGTTTGTCATGTTTAAATTAATGAACGAGCCAAGTTCATGATATGATTTGTTCTAATGTTCATTATTTCTTTTGAAGTAATATTACAATATATTAGAGATAGTTCACAAGTTTAAGGGACCTTATATCAAGTTCAGCCTTGTGGTTGAGGTTGATTGTGGTGTGAATATCTTCGGGGGTTGATTGTGGTGTGATTTTTAGATCCCAAATTGACGGATTAGTGTGAGCTTATCCATGCAGCTTTGAATAGGAGTGACATTTGTACTTGATGGTTTCAACCGGAAATGGGAGATTTTAATTATAAATATTATTTTGAAAAAATTGTGATTTTCATCTCTAAACTAAAGTATGATCATATTCACTTTTTGTTCCTAAGTTATCATTGGCGTTACAATTTTCGTCCGGCAATCATGGATTTGTGTAAACGGTTATATAAAAGGTTATGTATGTCCGAATGAGAAATAGAGGATGAACAGAGAATGTTTTACCTTAATTAAGTTGCCCGTTAATGTAAAACTTTGAACAGGGAATGTTTTACCTGATATGTTGACATTAACATTCGAACATACATAACCTTTTTTTCTCATCTGAAAGTTGCAAAATTTTCCAACTAACGAGACAAAAATATTTTACCATTTTACATATCTTGTTTCCTGAATATTAGAAAAACAGAGCTCAAATGAAACCTCCTCAGACTTTTATATCAATCCTCAGAATCCATATTATTCAGTCCACTACTTTCAACATTAAAATTGAAAAAGTTCCTCATAAAGGAATAACCACCAAATTCTTAAGCGCATGCCAATTTACAATTATATTAATTAAATTAATACTTTTCAAAACAATCCACATTCATTAGTTATTAAATTAATAATAAATCAATTAAACAATATGATAATGACCCAAAGTACTAGACTGTTTCATTCCTATTTTAATGACCCAAAGTACTAGACTGTTTCATTCCTATTTTAATGACATCAAACTGAATAATTAAAATCTATATCAAACGTTACCCAAAATAGCATTAGGCTCTGCTCAGTAAACATGAAAGTTTCTTCTCATAGACTACGTCTCTGAAGTCTGACATGTGAATTGTTTCATGATTCATCAAAGCAGAAGATTGAAACATTTGCAGTAAAATATTATGCCCAAAAATAATAATAGTAATTTTAGGACAAATTAAAGAAAACACAGAAAGAATTGACAATGAAAACTCATATTTACAGACGCTGATTGTAGCGGCTCTCATTTCAAAAAGTTAAATCGCTCATTCCAATTATCGGAATAGCTTATAGCCTTATACTGCCTCAAAGGCAAATAAACATCGAACTCAAATTATAAATTTCAATTAAAAGCACAAAAATTTTAACTAAAAAATAACAAAATTTAATACTTTGAAGTAATTAGGAGGAGATCAGAATAAAACACTGGTTTCTCAGTCATGGTAATCAGAAACACGGACCAATCAGTATATTCATCATGTCTCCGGAGCTCAAATCCCATCAAAACTCCAAATCAAAGGCAGAATCAAAATTGTACAAATAAAAATAAAAATAAAAAATGTAAAAGACCTTGATGAAATCAAAATCATCAGAGACTTAAATACAACGAATCATTGAATCTTAGACTCATATTGTTGCAGTTTTTTCCTCATCAAATGAGATATCGATTCATCAAAAACCTGAAAACCGCATAAGAAACTAAACAAAACGTAGATTGATTCAAAGCGTAGAACGATGCAGAATCCGTAGTAATTCGATTTCAGAAAGAGCTAGGGTGGCTGAACATCTGGGAATGGAGGAAGATGGAGCGGCGATGAAAACCTAATGTGATAATGACGGTGAAAGGAAATCAAGACACTATTTATAAATTATAATACTAGAAATTAGGGCTTAGCTTGTTGGGCTGGGTTTTTGAACCATGTATTAGGCCTAACAATGTAATATAAATAATGGTCTGCTATGTATCAGATTGAATTGGGCCTATAAATGGCTAATATATTGTACAATAGTTATTGCGTGGACAATGGTTCACACAGAACAGTTTAAAAAATTTTGCATAATTTTTATTTTTCTCTCGCACGATTCAGTGCAACATACATTTTTATAATTGATCATGTATATTAGTTTAAAGCATAATATGTATTATTCTAACTTATAAAGTATATTGTTTTACCCTAGAAATTCCAACATACATTTTTATAATTGATTATGTACATTAGTTTAAAGCATAATATATATTGTTCTGACTCATAAAGTATATTATTATACCCTAGAAATTTAATTATTCTGACGCATAATGTACATTATTCTAACTCATAAAATTCAACAACGTCGTTTTGGACTGTGATTCACACAGCAGCAATTTGCCTATATTGTATCATCATTTTAAAGAAATCACGGACTATCTACAAATCTACAAATTATACTATAGATCATGGTTCACAATATAATGGAAAGCCATTGATATAAAAATCTTAGCATATTTGTTTTTTGAAATGAAGAATCAATTGTTACATGTTTTTAGTCCCTAATAGTGAATTTTAAAAAATAATATCCTTCAGTTGTTCTTAATGTAGGCAATCCAATCCCTGGTTAAATATACCTTGTTAGCATCATTACAATTCTAATTGTTTCATTTGATTTTCACTATACTTCAAATCCTAAGTGAGGGTGAAAATCATATAAAATTAATAAGGAAATTAATACTAATGTTGTGTATGGGTTAGCCAGGAATGGAATGGACAAAGTTTGGAATGTGAGATTGAATTTTTTAATTGGAGTAAAAGTGTGATTTTCTATTCTTGAAATGGAAAATAGGAAAACAAGAAAATGTAGATTTATAACAAATTGTTATTCAGAAACTCCTTCAACATACATTCTGCATCATATTACCTCACACAAAAGAAAATTAATGCTCCCAAGTCCCATCCCTACAAAATCATTATTAATCACGCAAGAAAAACAGAGCACTCATCTTCATCTCAAGCAATTTTGACCTCAATGGTCCTTGGCTTCTTCGGCTCCGGCGGCGGCAGCTTCTCCACCGTCACCGTCAAAACCCCATCCTGGCAAACCGCCGTGATCTTGTCATGATTCGCATTTTCCGGCAGCACAAACTTCCTCATTAACTTCCCCACCCTCCTCTCCATCCTCACATACTTCGCCCCCTCCTTCTCCTCCGCCTCACGCTTCCTCTCCCCGCTAATACTCAACACGTTGTCGCCGTCGATCTGCACCTTGATGTCGCCGGACTTCATCCCCGGCATGTCTATGATGAAAACATACGAGTTCGGGTACTCCTTCACGTCCGCCGGGGTGGCTGCCATGGCCTTGGCGTCGAGCATAAACGTCTGCGAAGGCGCGCTGCTGTTGGATGACTTGTCGTCGCCGGCGTAGTCCATGATGTGGTGGAACAGCGGGTGATCAAAACCCATCAACCTCAAATCCATTTCTTCGACAGTGTTTTTGTGGATTTTCGCGAATTGAAATTAGAATGTTTGCTGATTTGATCGAGAAACGCTGACGAGATTGGCGTTTATGTAGGAAGAAGCAGAAGTCTCTGGAGGAAAGGAAATAAGTTTCTAGCAGGTTCTGGGTTAGACAAGAAGCTTGGGCCCGGTTCAGTTTGGAAATAATTCCAGAAGTTGCTAGAACAGAGGTTATCTTAAATAAGGGGCCGTTTGGTTCGGGTAATCTGAGATTACCTAGGTAATCTGAGTTTGGTAATGTTATATTACCTTGTTTGTTTCAAGTTATGAGATTACCTGGTAATGTTATATTACCTCAAAGCTGATGTGGCGGTAATGCTTCAAGGTAATGTGATTACCCCCGTTTTTTTTTAGAATCTAAGATTATCTTGGATTATTCCAACTTTGCCCTTGTTAACTAATCTTTATATATAATAATAATAATAATAATAATAATAATAATAATAATAATAATAATAACACAATAACATATATAAAATAAATATATGTTTATATAATCAAATATACATGTGCGTATATTTATATATTTATTTTTTTAATATTAAGCATCAATACATTCATACATATAAATAAATAAAATACACACAATAAAGGCACACAATAATTATATATATATATATATATATATATATATATATATATATATATATATATATATATATATATATATATATATATATATATATATATATATATATATATATATATATAAGGACATTATAGTAAATTGTCCCATATAACCTAAAATATAAGCCTTAACCAAACAAAGTAATATTATATTACACAATCCAAACCAAACACATCAGGTAATCTTACATTCCCAAAATCTCACATTACCTTCCTGGAAGTAATCCTATTACCTGGGGTAATCCAAGATTCCGTGAACCAAACGCCCCTAACAAGTAAAAAGTAAAAACTAATACATCGAAAAAGTATAAATTTACACAACATCCAATTAATTAAAAAAACCTCCATATTCTTTTTTTTTTTTTTGAAAACACCTCCATATTCAAATTCTAACTAAAGATATATTTTTACTCTAATATAATAATAATTATTTTTTTTAAATTTTTTTATTATTTACAAATTTAATAAATTCGAAAAGTGTGTTTATATATAAACACCTTGTAAATTTTGTTCGACGTCGCTTATAAAATGAAAAATAGTTATAAGTATGTAGTTGTATCTATATTGTTTAATATGGGCTTTCTGTTGACAAGATACAATAGCTGAGATTTAATATTATTGGTGTTTAGGTCCATGTGTTTTAATTTAGGCGCGAGATATTCTGTTAATTTTCCCCATTTTTTCCCTGCATGATCATTGCTAGGCGTTGTGCAACATGTTTTAGGCAGTTATAAGCGGTGATTTAGGTGCCACCTTCTATTATTTTCCCCTTGTTTTTCGTTTGTAGTTGTCTTTGCTGGTCGTGAGTTTTAGTCATTGTTTCATGTCAATTTGGGTGTGTCTGTGTGTTCATTGGAGTAAGGTTTTGATTAAGTTTGTTGATGAATATGTGTTTTTAAGGTTTGAGTGTGTTGGTTTTTGTTTTGGTGGTGTTGTACGTGTAGTTTGACTATCATTATTGCCAAAGCGAAGTTATGCGTTTGTAGGTTTTTCTTGTTTTCATTGCGGGGATAGTGACGAGAGGTTGTCTATTGTAAGTCATTGGGCCGTGCATTGGTGTGTTTGGTGAGGTGCATCATAAGATGTAATAAAGGTTTTTTTAATTGTAAAACACTCTTATTAATAAAAACAAAATCATTAATTGTGACTTTTCGTCCAAAACACTCATACAGTTAAGGTTTGCATAATATTGTAAAATATTATAGTACAATTCCTATTTGTACTACATTTGTACATTAAAATAAGGTAATAATACAATTCTTAATATAATATATTTTTTCCTACTTTCCTATTCGTAATACAATTATAAATTAAAAATGAACTTGAAGAAAGGTTTTTTTCCAAGGGTAAGGTAGATAAAACCTTATTCCGGATTGGAGATGATAGACATATCTTGTCAGTCCAATCAATGTAGATGATATCATTTTTTTTTTGAAAGTAAACGTAGCTATTCCATTAATTCATAACATAAAACGTTTCCATCAACGATCAATGAAATGGTAACCCATTCCTTACAGTCAGACATAGAAACAACTTTTCTAATTATGCTATAGAAAACTTGAATCGCAGACTATTTCATAACTAGGAAGCTATTTTCCTTCAACGAGCTTAAAACTTCATCAAAGATCTAGGTCATCATCATCATTCTTTTTTGCTCGCCCAGGATAAGATCAACACTTGTCGAAACCAAACTAAACGATTTATGCTAATGATAATGAAAAGCTCGTGAAAGTAACGAGAGGAAAAAGCCCGTGAAAGTAACGAGAGGAAAACACAATAATAGAGAAAATAAAAAGTGGTAAAGCCAAAGTAGGGTTGGAAGTTCAAGACTACCAACACAAACTCCAATACCTACCTATTATTATTTTATTCAAAGGGAAAGAAAACGGAAGAAGAAGATCTGTGACGGTGGTTGGAGGCGGACGGAGCTGCGATGGTGGTCGGGGCGGAAGAAGAGCGAGAGTAAACATAGAAAGTGACCAAAACCGCCAGTTCAAAGCTCCATTAGAGCTCCAGCCGGAGTCCGGCGGTACGTGGAAGCCGAAGTTGAGCAGCAGAGAAAAGCTTTTTGTTTTAGAGAGAAAAGGGAAGCAGCATTAGGGTTTGGAATACAATTAGATGATATCAGTTTTAGATCTTCTAATTTGAAGTTTTGTGATAAGTTAACTTTTAGTTTGAGATTAGTAGAATAGGAGAACTAATTACAGAGTATTTTCTTGGTCTTCAAGTCAAACAAATGAAGAAAAACATCTTTATCAATCAAGCAAAGTATACACATGCTACTTAGTCTAGGAACCGAGTGATCTATCTTGAAAAAGGATAACTTGAAAACCAAATCACATGGTATAACAACTAGTGAAAGGAGTTTATGCTGTGGTTCTTACTACATTCTCATCTTTGTCACGCATGAGTTTATACTTGTATAAACTTAATCATTATAAAATTTTGAGTCGTAGCAGGTAACAGCAATTGCAAGGGAACAAAATACAGTAGTAAATGTCATGGCAGGCAAGCCTATCCAGAAGCTACCCATGAGGGTTAACACTCCTTACAAAGCCCACCAAAGGTTATTGTTGTATTACTATTAAATGATGCCGGGGTTCCTCACTTCCTCAGGTGACGCAATGTATTCACTAGTAACTAACTCTTGATCATACATGTGTTGGGTGTCCCTTCCATTATAAATAAAAAAATTAAAGCATCTAGGAGTCGTTTGAGCCCTGCCCTACTTTTATCTTATTAAATTCAACTTTTGTAACTAATTCCTTTGTAAATACAATTCATTGATTGATCGAGTGGTCAAAACTCCATGTTGTTATGCAGATCAGAGTTCTTATAATTCCATAAATAATAATCAAGCAACTCTTTCACCCACTAGTGAAGCCACGATTAATTCATGGAGAGCATATAATTCAAAACAAAAAGCCACTTTCCCATAATTATATAACATAGTAAATGATAATTTGAAATTAAAACCAACAGAAACTCCTTCCAACATACATACTACTGCATCACATTTGAAAACAAAATTATTCATAACGCAAGGGAAACAGAGCACTCATAACTAGAAGAGTATGCTCATCTCATCTCAAGCAATTTTGACCTCAATGGTCCTTGGCTTCTTCGGTTGCGGCGGCGGAAGCTTCTCCACCGTCACAGTCAACACCCCATCCTGGCAAACCGCCGTGATCTTCTCCTTATTCGCATTTTCCGGCAGAACAAACTTCCTCATTAACTTCCCCACCCTCCTCTCCATTCTCACATA
This sequence comes from Ipomoea trifida, assembly GCA_003576665.1. NCBI lineage: Eukaryota > Viridiplantae > Streptophyta > Magnoliopsida > Solanales > Convolvulaceae > Ipomoea > Ipomoea trifida. The sequence goes on along the minus strand of CP025644.1, from coordinate 20,029,523 downwards.
CTTGGCCCCCTCTTTCTCCTCCGCCTCACGCTTCCGCTCCCCGCTAATACTCAACACGTTGTCGTCGTCGATCTGCACCTTGATGTCGCCGGACTTCATCCCCGGCATGTCTATGATGAACACGTACGAGTTCGGGTACTCCTTCACGTCCGCCGGGGTGGCTGCCATGGCCTTGGCGTCGAGCATAAACGTCCGAGAAGGCGCGCTGCTGTTGGATGACTTGTCGTCGCCGGCGTAGTCCACGATGTTGTGGAGTTGGTGGAAAAGCGGGTGATCGAAACCCATCAACCTCAAATCCATTTCTTCAACAGTGTGTTTTGTTTTGTGGAATTTCTAGAATTGAAATTGGAATGTTTAATTTTCTGACGTGATGAAGAAACGCCGACGAGGTTGGGATTTATGTAGGAAGAAGAAGTTTCGAGCAGGTTCTGGGATCGACAAAAAATGCTAGCTTGGACCGGGTTCAGTTTCTAAACAAGTCTAGAATGTGCTAGAACACAACTTTTCACTAATTTACCGTTTTATTCCACGTCTATGGCGGAAGTATTAAATTAGCCATTGATTATCAATTTTGGTCAATTAAATTCTCAACTATTGATTTTTTTATCTAATTTAATGCTCCGTAGTTAATTGTTAATTGGTCAGTCTCTTTTGAAAATTAATTTGGTACATCGCCATAGTCGAGAGATCAAAATGGTAATTAACTCATATTTATTTCTATATAAAAATATAAAATTGTTTAACTTTAGTACTTTCATATTTTTTTAAGAGTTGAATCTAATAACTCTGATATTTTTTTCTTAAAATATACTCCGTATCTTTTTTCGAATTCTATAATTGCATTTAATTTTTAAACATTTTTTTAGAACTCCGTATAAAGATTATCTACACAGAGAAAAATTATAGAACTTTATTAGTGTCTGTGTTTCAATCCAAGACATCATATGATTCATATCCTATTTATTAAGGGATGTATTCCAACCAATTATTCTAGGTATATTATATTGTGGACATGGCTCTAAAACAACATCTAGATCTACACCTACAACCTAATAAAAGTCAATAAAGTTCATATTATTTTGATTTTGTTACTAAGTATTTTTTTTATTTTTCCTACTTTACCCTCTATTATATCATTTACTTTTTTTTTTTAAATGTCCCTACATTTTTGTGATACATGTTAGGGATCAGATAGGGAATACCCCTCAGGGTTGGAGTCAGTACGGATGATCGGGATTAGATATGCGCCACAGTTGGAGCTCAGACCAACCGGTATCGACCTGGAGCAGTGCACTTCTTGACCTCTCCTAAGGGCCGACCTCCTTGACATGTTTTTTAGACTTCTCTCTATCAAGTCCTCGCCACCCGACCTACTAAGCTCAGCCTGAACATATTGCCATCTTCTCTTGCCTAAATCACCCGTAGGCAGGAAGGACATCTCACCCCATGTGTACAGTTCTGCTCCCAATCGATTGGAGCATGTGCATGTAGCTTGTAGACAATTATGAATTTTTATCATTTTCTGTTTCTTGATTTTTTTTTCTTTCTAATTCATGATATGCAGCTTCATCCAAAGAAAATGATTAGGAACAAGAAATGTACACCTAAGGCCACAACTCAACAAGAAATTGGTAATCAAAACCAAGTTGGAGTTGAAACTGGAGATGGTTCTCAAGCTGATGAAATCCATGTCACACAATCCATGGTAGATGATAGAACACGTACAACCTAATGAGTTTATTGCTAGACCTTTGCAAAAGAAAGGCAAAAATCTCACCTCCTTGGGAGTTAGGATATCATGGGGGAAGTTCAACTACTTAAAGGCTACAACTTTGATTCTAATGAATGAACTTATGATGTATACGTATGTATTAGACTTTAGTTTGTTATAAAGTAGATTTGTGATTTTTTACAATGGCACTTTTTAATGTTTTGCAGTACACTTATTTTTGCTAAAGGTTTTTCTCTATTATGCAATTAATAATACCACAAATGGTCCTCTGACTCAGTGGCGGAGCCAGAAATTTTGCTCAGTGGGGGCGAAATATAGTCATCAATATTGTTTGATATAGGCGAAAAATAAAATACATCAAAAATTTTATAAAAATATTCATAACAAAATATGAAACATAATTAATTTGATAAAATAATTCAAATAAAAAAAAAACAAATTATAAATTACACATCTCATTATTAATTTTTTAAAAAGTTATAAAAATTTTATATAAGCTGTTTAAAAAAACACTTAAAAATATAGTTATAAATATATATTGTTGAATATAGGTGAAAAATTAAATAAAACACATTAAAACTTTATAAAAATATTCATAAAAATATGAAACATAATTAATTTGATAAAATAATTCAAATAGAAAACACATTATAAATTACATATCTCAAATATAATCATAAACATTATTGGATATAGATAGAAAAAAACATTAAAACTTTATAAAAATATTCATAATAAAATATAAAATATAATTAATTTGATAAAAAAATTCAAATAGAAAACATATTATAAATTACACATCTCATTATTAATTTTTTAAAAAGTTATGTAAATATATATATTTTCTAAAAAAATGTATACTTTTTAAAAAGTTATGTATATACATATATGCTATTGAGAACAACACCTTGTGGGTTGGGGGATTCGATCCCTGGATTTTACCAAACAGAACAGGCGCCTCTACCAACTCGGCTAAGTAACCAATTGATTACATTTATTTGTTTTCTTCTACCTATATTTAAAACATTACTATACATACATATATACATACAAAGTCTATATACGGGGTGGGTGTGGGGTGAGTGGGGGCAGCTGCCCCCACTGTAGCTCCGCCAGTGCTCTGACTATTGGGGTAGTACTCATTTTAGTCCTCGACTTTCAATTCGACCATAAATGGTCCTCTAACTTTCATTTTTGACTACAAATAGTCCTTCTATTAAAATTTCTGTTAAATAGGTGTTAAATCTAGGGGTACTATCGTCAAATTAATATATAATGATCATAAAATAAAAATGTTTATAATTTTTCACCAACAAGCATAATTGAAACAATTAACAAATATAAATACTCCTAAATAAAAAGATAATACACTTTATTCTCGTAATTATGTGTAGAAAATGAAGATTTAATATTAGAGCTATCTGTTTTAATTTAACCAACAGATTAAAATGGAAGTTTTTTTAAAAAAAAAAAAAAAGAACTTGCTTCCATAATTTTCATGGTTGTTCATACATTATGACCAATTAATAGTTTTCACTTTTCATTAATCGATCAAACATTTTGTTTGGGACATAACTGAATGTTGTCACCGTTGAATTAGTATAATTAATCAAACATTTGAATTTTTATTTAATTTGTTTATTTATGTAATTTGCCATGTCCATTTTGTTTTTATATTTATTAACTTAATGTTTATTAATGTTTGAAATTAATTATGTTATCATATAATTCTAAAAAAGAAGTAATCATAATAATATTAACCAATTTGACGATATTACCCCTAGATTTAACACCTATTTAACAGAAATTTTAACAGAAGACTATTTATGGTCAAAAATGAAAGTCAAAGGACCATTTGTGGTCGAATTGAAAGTCGAGGACTAAAAGAAGTACTAGCCCAATAGTCAGAGGACCATTTGTGGTATTAACTCATTAATGAATTATGAATTATTAATGTTATTAATGAGTGTATGACCAATGTTGGCAATGTATATGATTTTTTGAAGATGTAGAAAAAAAAAACTTTCATCTTGTATTGCTAGATTACCAAGAAAAAACTACGGAGTACATTTTAAGTTGAGGCTTGCGTCGTGCTGAAGGGACTCAAGATAGCTTGGGAAATAGGATTTAGGAAGGTTATGGTGGAGACTAATGCTATCGATATTGTTGAAGCGCTTAATACGCCTAACAATGGAAGTAATTATCGTGGATTATTGGTTAATATCATCCGGGATTGCAAACAATGATTGATGAAGCCTTGAGATATTAGTGTGAGGGAACATAATCGAGTGGCTGGCGTTTTGGCTAAACGGACACTCTCTTGTGATCGTGGCCTGGCTAAACGGACACTCTCTTGTGATCGTGGCCTCTTGATTTTTTATCAACCTGTGCTTTTGTCCCTATGTACTCGGATTTTTCAAGGGAGGTTGGTTCTTAACATCAGCTAATCTGGGTATCTCGCCCTCCGTTGGAAAAAAAACTACATTTTGAGTGGTCTATTACGAAGAAAAAGTTAGATTTTGAGTGATTTATGAAAGAAGATGCTTTAAAGTCATTTTTAATACCATTTCAAAAAATGGTTATATCACAATAAAACTATAATAAATTAGAATATTTTTTTTAAACAAACTAAAAGTGAAATGACACATATAAATTTAGTAAAAAAAAGAAATTAACACTTAAAATTAAATGGACTGAAATATCCTTATAATTAAGGCATGTTAACGATTTTATTAACGAAGAAAGGACCAGAAATAGTTATGTCACAATAAAATTAGAATCAATATAAGATGTTTTGAAAAAAAAAACTAAAATGAAATTAACTCTTTAATAATTTGAAGGTAACTTTTTATAATCATTTTAGGGACTTTTTATTTTTTTATTTTTTTTTAAACTTATTAGTACAGTAGATAGGTAAGATAGAAAATAATAATTTGAAATTAAAACAAACAGAAGCTCCTTCCAACATACATTCTGCATCACATTTGAAAAGAAAATTATTCATCATGCAAGGAAAACAGAGCACTCATAACTAGATGCATATCAGCATATGATCATCTCAGCCAATTTTAACCTCAATGGTCCTTGGCTTCTTCGGTTCCGGCGGCGGCAGCTTCTCCACCGTGACGGTCAACACCCCATCCTGGCAAACCGCCGTGATCTTCTCCTTATTCGCATTTTCCGGCAGCACAAACTTCCTCATTAACTTCCCCACCCTCCTCTCCATCCTCACATACTTGGCCCCCTCCTTCTCCTCCGCCTCACGCTTCCGCTCCCCGCTAATACTCAACACGTTGTCCTCGTCGATCTGCACCTTGATGTCGCCGGACTTCAGCCCCGGCATGTCTATGATGAACACGTACGAGTTCGGGTACTCCTTCACGTCCGCCGGGGTGGCTGCCATTGCCTTGGCGTCGAGCATAAACGTCCGAGAAGGCGCGCTGCTGTTGGATGACTTGTCGTCGCCGGCGTAGTCCACGATGTTGTGGAGCGGGTGGAAAAGCGGATGATCTAAACCCATCAACCTCAAATCCATTTCTTCAACAGTGTGTATGTTTTGTGGAATTTCTCGAATTGAAATTGGAATGTCCTCTGACGTGATCTGATGAAGAAACGCCGGCGAGGTTGGGATTTATGTAGGAAGAAGAAGTTTCGAGCAGGTTCTGGGATCGACAAAAATGCTTGATTAGCTTGGACCGGGTTCAGTTTCTAAACAAGTCTAGAATGTGCTAGAGCACAACTTTTCATTAACTGCAATATAAATACAAATCTGCGACTTTGTTCAAATTATTTGGTACGCCATACGCATTTCCACTGTCTCGATAGCGTTTCCTCATCCTTTTAATATTAAGGAATAAACTACAAATAACTTATCGTACTATTTATGAACAAGTAATTAAATTATTAAATTCGAATAACTCCTAAATAAGTTATCAAATTCAAAAAATAAAGCAATTATTGTATATGAGTATTTTGTGCATGAGTTGAAATTGAGAATTTTGTTTTTATTAATAGTATAGATTACGTCATTATATGTACTGTATTATTACAATTAGTAATTTTAATCTATAATTGTATTAGGAATAGAAAAATAATAGAGAAGAATATATTTTATTATGAATTGTATTACAATATTTAATTTATAATTGTAGTACGAATATGAATTGTAATATAATATTTTTTAATATTACATAAACCTTAACAGGGTGTTTGGTTGGAAGGAAGAAATTATGTGAGAAAAGAATTGTAATTTCATGGGAAAAGAATAATGTGAGAATAAAGTGGGAGTTTAAATTCCAGTGTTTGGTTGGTAGGCATAAAATTACTAAGAATTTTAATTCAAATGTATACATGGGAATTGAAAGAGATTAAGCAGTATAAAGTCCAAAATGTCCATTGTTGTTGTTATTATTATTATTATTATTGTTATTGTTGTTGTTGTTATTATTATTATTAGGGAAAAGTGTCAAATTGGCCCCCTAAGTGGGCTGGATAGTGCAATTAGGCTCCCTAACTGAAAAAACTCCATTCAAGCTCCTAAACCGGCAAAAAAGTGCAATTGAGTCCTAAATGACTTGTTTATCAGGTTACTACTCCTTGGATTAAAATTAAGTGCAAAATTTTGTAATTTGTATCACATTTGATCATAATGTCAAATTAATTTGTATTCTATAAATAATTTTAATATTTTTTAAATATTTATTTAAACAAAAACAATAAAAAACAAAAGTCGGCAATCCATATGGGGACTGCCGATTTTTTTTTTTTGTTTTTTTTTTTGTTCAAAAACATGATTTAAATAATTGTTTTTATATTATTAAAAAAGTTTTGTAAAATTATATTAAATAATTTAAAAATAATTATTTTAAATAATTAAAAAAACAAAAAATAAAAAATTACACTTTTCGTCTCTAAAGGAGAAGTGAGCACAAAGAACGAAAAATGCAATGCCAACATAGAATTCGTCCATGAGTGTTGGTCATGTTTACTTTTCGTCCGTGAGTTATATTAAAATTGTAAATTTGGTCTCTAATGTTTTATTAATAAAGGGACAAAAAGTGCAACATCAATTATAACTTAGGAACGAAAAATGCGCATGACCAACACTTGGGGACGAATGCTACAAATTAATTTGGCAGTAGGACCAAATTATTAAACGGCCGGTGGCTGTTTTTTTAATTTTTTTTTATTTATAATAAATAATATTTTTAATAAATAAAAAAATATATTTTTTTGAACTGAAATAAATAAAAATATTTGTTTTGAAAAATAAAATAAAAAATGAAAAAGTGTCAAATTAGCCGTAAGCTGGGTTGATAGGGCAATTTGGCCCCCTAACTGAATTTGACCTTATAAACAAGTCATTTAAGACTCAATTGCACTTTTTTGCCGGTTTAGGGGGCTTGAATGAAGCTTTCTTCAGTTAGCGGCCTAATTGCACTATCCATCCGACTTAAGGGGTCAATTTGACACTTTTCTCTTATTATTATTATTAATAAACTTATCTGACAAGTATCTCTTGGACTCATTTGCATATTCAAACACTCAAAAAATATAACATATTAAATTCAAAATTTTGTTCTTCAAAATGTAGGCGAATATGCTATATACACATCAAATTTAAATACTTGAGAGTTTTGAGAAAACATACTTGATTAAGGTTGATCTAGAATGATTATTTCTTAGGAACGACGTTCTCTGTTGACAATAGTCAAAGAATAATACACGCTATCACTTAGAAGGGAAGGTGGGGCATTAATTCTAGTTAAAAAAGAGAGGGGTAATTTTGTCTTATGACTCTCTTTTTTCTCCTAAAATCTATGAAATAAAAATCTCGGAGGAGAAAAAAAAAATCTCGGAGGAGCCATGGGACTCTAATTCCATGAAAATAAGAGAATTGCAATTCTCTTAACCAAACTAAAGAATTTAATTAGTTGTCTTTGAAATTATGTGGGAATTAAATGGGAATGGAGTTCAAATAATAGTATAAAAGTATTTTCGACAGGAATTTATAATAGTGGATTTGTTTATAAGAGTGTTTTCTACGGGAATTTAAAATAGATGATTTTATTTTTATTAATAATAAATATTACGTTGCAGAAATATATGATTTTGTTTTTATTAATAATAAATATTACGTTGTAGAAATATATGTTTCGTATTATTACGATTAGTAATTTTAATCTAGAATTATAGTACGAATATGAATTGTATTACCAAGATTTTACTTTTATGAATAGTATAAATTACTGACTTTATTATAATTATTACTGACTTTATTATATTGTAGTATATATGTTCATCTAAACTTTTTTAGACACAAAATATTACCTTCATCCAGACTCAATTTCATTTGAGTTCTCATTTGGAGGAGTAACTTGGTCATTGACCTTCAACTCTCACACGTAATTTAAGTCCTAAATTGAAAAACCTTTTCTTCAAAAACCCAAATATATTTAGATCTTAGTACACTTTACATAAACGTGAGAAAACACATCTGTAAGAAACACACCAAAGCAGCAAAGCTTTCTACTCTGTGAAACACATTACATCACACATATATGCATTCGACTTTTTCTTCTCCTACGCAACCTTAACTTCAACTGTCTTCGGCTTCTTAGGCTCCGGCGGCGGCAATTTCTCCACCGTCACCTGCAACACCCCGTCCCGATAAGCCGCATTTATCGCCTCCACGTTGGCATTCTCCGGCAGCACAAATTTCCGCATAAACTTCCCCACCCTCCGTTCCATCCTCAAATACTTCACCCCATCCTTCTCGTCCTTCTCCCTCTCCCGCTTCCGCTCCCCGCTCACCACCAAAACGTTGTCGTCTTCCACCTGCACCTTGATTTCCGCCGCCTTCACCCCCGGCATGTCCACGATGAACACGTAGGAATTCGGGTACTCCTTCACGTCGGCCGGGGTCGCCGCCATCGCCTTCGCGTCCCGGACGTAGGCCCGGGATGGGTTGTTCTGTTGTGACCCGCCGGCCGGCTTGTCGTGGTCGTCGGCGAAGTCGAGCATGTCTTGGATGGTTGAGAGGAGCTGCGATTCTAAACCCAAGTTGGATAGGCCAAAGTTCCTGAGATCCATTTAGGTAAATGATATATGCTTAATTCAATCTTAAAGCTGATTGCTTGATGGTTTTGATTTTTGATTGTCGACTTCCACGAGTAGATGAAGTTGTATATATATATGTAGAGAGAGAGAAAGAGAAGGAAGTGGAGTTGCCAGAAGTTTCTGGTTTATGAAAATGGATATTTCTGCTTTTGGAGAGAGGAATTATCTGTCCTGTTCTGGAATAATCAAGAATGGGTTATATCCAAGATCGATCAATTGTTATAATATGAAGGGAAAATATCACCTTTTTTTTTCTTTAATTATATATTTAAAGTTTTTTTTTTTTCCTTTGAATCATGTGTCTATATTAGTTTCTCAATTATTTCAAAAGTATGGTGGTTACTTTTCTCTTTTATGTATAAACTAGTTACCACATGCGCGTTGCGCGATTAAATCAATGCGTATTTTTAAATCAGTGTTCCTTAATTGGTTAAAGTAGTCATATAATCATATAATAATAAGAGAGAAAAAAATGCTAAATTAAAAAAATCAAAGAAATAGCCTCGATGTTTATATATTTTAATAAAACATAACGAAATTATAAATAGCTAAATTGCAACTAAAGTAAGTAGAAACAAATAAACCACTTATATGGGAGCAAATGGCGTGTCATCATTGTCGTCACTGTTTGGACACCGGTCTGACAATTTAAGATCCATGTGTAATTGTATTTGTGATCAAGTATTTTATAATTCGTTCGGAAAATGTTTGACAATGACATTTGAGATGAAGTACTATTTGTTGGTTTGTAAAGTGATATCATACATTCCAATGTCATTATCAAATACTATTGATTGAACCTGAGTTCCTTGCATTTAGATATAGCATTTACAATGATGTTGGTGGTGAATGAGAGCATCTTCATAATAATAATAATACTAATAATGATTAAAAAAATAATAATAATAAAGGGATAAATTTTTTACTATTTACTTAATGTTTCATCCTCAAGTACGATAAGCATATACTTTTTCTCAAACGTTCCACTAGCATTTTTTTATTCGTTTTTTTAATGACATGAACTGTACAACTCCAGCCCAATATCAATTAACTTTACAGCATTTGTCATGACTAATATCTTTGTGCCATGGAAAATATGTTCAGATGTTACGAAATAATATAATGGGAACCACAACATAAATTCAAAAACCATAGATTAGGGAGTTAGGAGTAACTAAAATGTGTAGATTATAGAGGAATATAATAAGAACCACAAAATTACATACAAGGATACAAGTATAGATGAACATATTATACAATATATATATTTACATAACGATATTGAAGTTATACTAATTAATGAGTATACCATCATTGATTTTTTTTTTCAAAATTGTAATCATTATGAATACAAATACAAATAATAGAATTAGCATAATAATATTTTGACAATCATACCTATAGAATGTCAAGTAGATGGTGTGTTGCATAATATGTTAGGTTTAGTTTTGGGTGAATACTTGTGAAAAGGAGAGGGGTTTATATACTGTTGTTTTGAGTAGAATAATGATTTAGTTAGAAATCTATACAAAATTGTATTATAGAAGACTTCAATATTCTTCAATTTGTGATAAAAAAAATTGGGGTTCTTTTTAATTATTATTATTATTTTTTTGTGGTGTATGTCAGGTTAAATTTTTGAATGGTTGGGTCCATGCCTATACGGATTAAGAAGAAACACAATATACAATCCCAAATAACTAATAAATACATTTTTATATTAATTACATATTTTATATGTCAGCAAAAATTTCAATTATATTACAAATTCTGGATCTTACCTACCAACACATTAATTAATTAGCTGGCATTTAATATTTTCATTATATTATTACGAATTTAATTAAGATGCGACATACCAAGTTGATTATAAAAATATTGAAGATCCGTCATATCAAGTGTTGAAAATCTTTATAGTTCGTTGAGCTGTAATGTTCCAATTTAATTTGTATTTATTTTAATACCATATAATAAATTTCTGATATATAACATCGAATTGAAAAGTGTTCAATGAATAACAAGGACGCCCAACTATAAATAGACCACTACCCATTCTATCATTGCTATTATTGCTAGACATTTTCAAGAAAAATATATTTCACCCACAAAGAGGTAGAGATTGAGTATATTGATAGCATACAAATTCTATGCTATCAATATACTTAATCTCTACATCTTTGTGAGTGAAATATATTTTTCTTGAAAATGTCTAGCAATAATAGCAATAGAAGGGCGAGTAGAGGTAGGGAAAGGATTCCCCTATCTAGATTGAAAGTGATACTAATCGTAATGTCACCTCTTCGAAGCGCCGCAATGGCCTTATCAAGAAGGCCAATGTGATATCCACACTATGCGGCGTGAAGATTTTGTTGGTGATTTTTTCGCCTTCTGGCAAGCCTTAAACTCTCAACAACCCTAGTATGGATGCGATCTTAACCAAATATTTTGGTGCTAATCCTACAGCACAACCCAACTCAGTCGAACAAAACTTTCGCACTCACCATGAAGCCGTGATGCAAATCTTGTCTTCCCAAATTACTTACCTTGAAATGAAAATTGAAAAAGAAATGAAAATAAATCAAGCTTTGCGTGAGGCTGAAAAGATCAGGCCTCCTATTTCTGAACTTTCATTATCGGAGCTACAATCCATGAAACACAACATCGACATGCTTCGATCTCATGTTGTGCAAAAGCTAATGAAAGTTCATGCCCAAGAATAAGATTGCTCAAATGGGTAGTGGCAGCTTCTTTGGCTATTCGCAATTTGGAGCAAATGACGATGTTGGCCCAAGTGGTGGTGCTAGTGCCCTATAAACAGCTAGATATCAAGAATCAAATGATGATG
>CP025644.1:19974064-20008366 GCA_003576665.1 Ipomoea trifida | reverse complement strand
TTTCATTTCCGTTCCACTTTGCATAATTCATATTTACATATGCATTCATATTACTATTTCCCACACTACCAATCCCATACTTTTAATTTTGTTTGATTTCATAGACCTATTTTCACTAATCTCGTTTGATTTCATATGTCAATTTACCATACTAACTGTATGTATGTATGTATGTATGCAATATTATGTATGGAAATCAGAATGGTTATTAAATACTTGGTAATAGTAATAAGTTTTGGTGAAAGTATTTTGCATGTTTAAAAGAAAAAATTAAGAGGTTTAGAATGCATGATTTATTACATGTCTTTTGTGTGAGAGAAGCAACGGAAAACCTTTTGGCTGTTGTCACAAAATAGGCCTAATTTCCCTCAAAAGATTTTCGCTAGGTAAGCATTAATTTGTAAACATTGGCATGTCTACAATACAACATTATACTTTGAAAGCTATAGATCATTCTTCAGTTTTTCGTGGGGAGAATCATTTTTAGATTTTAGAAATGGCAAATCTATTGAGAGTATTCTTCTGTGATGATAAGAGTGTTAGGACAAAAAATATATATATGGGATATTGTCCATTTTAGATTCTAAAGTTAGAAATGATATAGAACAATCCAGGGCGGCTGAGGATTCTTATAGTTAAGACGTAAAAGAGTGAAATTTACTAATGTCTTGGAATCTTCAAACACTTGATTGTAATGAAAGAGTATCATCATATAGATTAGATGAAGGAAGGAAGTATTTGCCGTTATATATTTTCATTATATTATTACGAATTTTAGATCTGTTACCAAGTTGTGAAAATCAGCATTTTTTAGGTTTGCCTTGTATGACATTAGTGGTGATTTTTGAATTGTTAGGTCCATGGCTATATCGATTAATTAAGAAGCCGTTACAATATAAAATCCAAAACAATTTTTAAATACATTTTAATATTAATTACATATTTTATATGGCAATCAATATTTTCATTATATTACTAATTCTAGATCTTACCTACCAACACATGAGCTGGCAATGTAAGTTCTATTACATTATTACGAATTTAAGATCCGACATACCAATTTGTGGTCGAAAATTGGCATTTTTTTTTTTTTTGTGGTGTATGGCATCGGTTGAAAATTTTGAACAGTTTTTCATGCCCATACCAATTAAGATGGAACACAATATACAATCCCGAATAATCAATAAAAACATTTTTATATTAATTGCATATTTTATATGTTAGCGAAAATTTCAATTTTATTACAAATTCTAGATCTTACCTACCAACAAATTCTAGTTGCAGCTTCTTTGGCTATTTGCAATTTGGAGCAAATGACGATGTTGTCCCAAGTGGTGGTGCTAGTGCCCTATAAAGAGCTAGATATTATGAATCAAATGATGATGGCTCTCATGGATGGACCTAATTAGAAGCCAAGGAATAAGATATTTATAAATTTTATTTCAGTATATCTATATGTTTTGTATGCATTTTATTATGTTTTGTAAAAGTTATTTCAGATGATCGATTAAGAGATAATATGAACGAACATGTGTGTTCTTGATATCTTTTAATATCTTTAAGTTAGAATTTTGATATTTTAATAAATTAATTACAAGAAAAATATCTTGAGTTTACAATGTTATAAAATTAAGGACAAAATTGTTTGACTAATTTACCTCTTTTATTTTTACCTTACAATGGAAACTAAATAAAAGGCCAAAATACATGTCCAACTATAGAAGTATTATTAACATGCATTATATATAGTAAATGAAAGGAAAAAAACAGTGGCATGCCATCAACAAAGACATTTTTTGGGTAGTAATTAAATGGTAGTTTCTCATGAAGACTCATCAATAGTCAATATAACGGTAAAGGTTTGTTTACCTATTTAAAAAGAAGAAGAAGAAGAAGAGAGAAAAATACAACCTTCTACAGTACATAGCAACAAGAAATTATTAATCAAACGCACAATAAGTTTTTTGTTTTCTCATGGAAGAATTTTACTTCTCATGAAAACTCGTGAAAATTAGAACGGTTGAAATAAAATGCCTGGGAACAAAAATAACAGCACTCCAATCCTAATAGGATTGTTATAGATATATACCTTTTGACCATGTGATGACTCTTGAGAGATAAATAAAAAGTAAAGAATAATAAATAGGCAAAAATTTGTGTGAGACCGTCTCACCATGAGACGGATCGGGTCGGGTCGAGTCAAGATGCAAATGTAACACTTATATGCACAAATGTCATACTTATATGCTCAAATGTAATACTAATCAAGAATAAAATTTTTGTTACTTATTAGGGTAAATTTAATACTTTTAAAGGAAAATACAATACTTTTACATTTCGATTTAAAAGTATTACATTTTTTCTCAAAAGTATTATATTTGCCCTTATAAGTGAGAGGCACTTGTCAACATTACTTATTATGAAAAATGTATTACTTTTTATCTTATAAGTAACAAAAATTGTATTTTTGATTAGTGTTATATTTGAGCATATAAGTGTGACATTTGCACATATAAGTATGACATTTGCATGGTGCTTTGACCCGACTCGACCCGTCTCACGAATAAGGATCCGTGAGACGGTCTCACACAAGTGTGACCCTAATAAATATTGATATTTCTCTAATTATCCCATCTTATATACAATAGAGCTACTTACTTTTTTTTAAAAAAAAATAATTATACGCTTTCCTACATTAACTAAACTAAGAAAATTGTCATAATTGTATAGTAGAAAACGGGTTTTCCTAATTTAATTTATATACAAAATATTGTTTTTATATCCAACTATATATTCCCTATAGAATCTTGAAGTTCAACATTTTGGGAATATTGGGAAGATGCTCCTTTGAAAATACGAGTAGCATCTGCACCACACAACTCCGTTATGTGTTATATTTTTTCAAACTGAAAGTAAAATAACACTATAAGAAAAAAAAATTAGTAACAAAAAATATTAGTGACATGTAGAGAAATCCCTAACTAAATGTATTATTTAGGTGATTGTGAGGGTTAAAGATTACTCTAGCTAAAATTTTTAAATAATTGGGTCCATGCCTATACGGATTAAGACACAACACATTATATATACAATCCCAAATAATTAATAAATACGGACTACATTTTTATATTAATTACATATTTTATATGTCATCCAAAATTTCAATTATATTACAAATTCTAGATCTTATATCTACCCACACATGAGCTGGCATTTAATATTTCCATTATATTACGAATTTAAGATCTGACATACCAAATTTTAAACTTTATTTATGGTGTATGACATTAGTTCTAAATTTTGAATAATTAGGTCTATACGTATTCAATTATAATAACAAGTAACACAATTTACAATCCCTAATAAATATTAAATATATTTTTATATAAATTACATATTTTATATAACAATCAATATACTCATTATATTAAAAATTATACATCTTTGTGAGTAAATTTTTTTTTTTTCAAAATGTCTAGCAATAATAGCAATAGAAGGGGGTAGAGGTAGGCAAAAGATTCCCCTATCTAGAATTGAAAGTGATACTAATGGTAATGTCACCTTCTCGAAACGCCGCAACGGCCTTATCAAGAGGAATTTACAATCCAAGATTAATTAATTATCCCCTTTATGCAATAATCATAAACCTAGCATCAAGAATAATAATAGAACCTTAATCCAAACCCAAAAACTAACTACTCATACATCATAAAAATAAACAAAGCAAAGCAATAATAAATAACCATAAACATTGCAAGAAATATAAAGGGAAGAGAAAACTTTACTGATAATGAAGAACAAATCCAACTTCAATCTGTGATTCCAAGCTTGAAATTAAATAATCTAATATAAAACTAATCTAAACTATGCTAGGGAAATATAAAGAGAATGGGTAAAATAAACTAAAACTAACTAGGGTTGGGAACTCCTTAAATTGTAGAGAATATGTAGAATATATAGGAGATAGATGGGCGGGCCCATGATACAACTTCCAATTCTTATTCTTGTTTCCTATTCTTCCTTGGTAATTTCCTTTTCTTCCAAAACTTGTTCAAAACATTCCAAAATTCTTCCTTTGCTGCTCCTTGTGGATAATTTAACCCTTGTGACAATATAACACACAAACAATTCTCAATTTCACTAGGATAAAGAAAATAAGCATCAAAACAACTCAAATAAGGGATGAATTGTTGTACAAAATAGTAGATATCAATAAACGTCCGAGAAGGCGCGCTGCTGTTGGATGACTTGTCGTCACCGGCGTAGTCCACGATGTGATGGAGCGGGTGGAAATGCAGATATCTATCAAAATATTAAGCAATAAAGGAAGTTCCAAATTAAGTGAACAATTAAATTTAATAACATAGTTGGAGAACACGTACTCCTTAATTTGTGGGTCACGATTAAAAACTTTTTCACTTTAAAATTTTTTCACTTAAGATCAACCCTTTGGTTTTTACCATTATAAGATTCAACGAATTACAAAACTAGATCTATCACCTAATTATGCCCTTGGTGGCCCAGAGGAAAGCAGAATATAACTATAATTTGTTTTAACAAAATCATGTATTTTAGTTTGACTACGAAGTACATAACAAACTATTATAATACAACTAGCTAACACAAATTGACTAACTGTATATATTTGTCTCAATTCTGAACTTCTATATTCATGTGACATATTTCTCGTTACAAGCTAGCTAAGGTATATCCATAGAACTTGAATTCATCACCTTCGGCTTTCTCTTCAATGCTCTGCACACCCATTTTACCATCTTGATTGTCATCTGAATTGTGTGCCCTAACACAAGAATCACGGCATGCCCTGCTAAAAATAACTCCCCAATTCTGTACAAGTTAAGTCCTATTTTCATGTTATTCCTCTCCGGAGTAATCATGTATATGCAGAAGAAATAACTAAACCCCATCCCAGTGATGGCCACCCACATTATGATCATCATGATGTACATAAAGAACTTCCGGCTTAGCGGCAAACCGCTTATCAACAGCAGTATGATACTGAGAGATGCAAGAAAGCTGGTGGTGTTGGCCACCAGGAACATACTATAAACCGGCGGCTTGTAATAAGACATCACGGATTTCCCAATTGTAGCATTTATGAGTGTGTCTTTAATACTAGAAGGTGCAGGGGCGACAGAGGGTTCGAAGCTTCCTGTTAAAGAAAAGAAACCATTTAAGTTATTTAGGATTTCTGACTCTCTTATGACTATGTCGTCGGTTTGCAATAAACCGCCAGGAGGGCTGATAACTGCCTGGAACGCCATTGTTGCCAGCAAAGAAGCCGCCACCATTAATGAGTCTCGCATTTTTTTAACCCAGTAGTGCTCTTTAGCATTTGGCGGCTTGGTATTAGTGTTGCCAATTGGTTTTTTTCTTTTGTTTTTCTTCTTTTTTCTGGACGGTTGGCTCTGGGGGTCTGCGTCGTTGTTTATGTGCGGCTGCGATGCTTGTTTGGCTCCCTGCTTTTGGATAAGAAGTTGTGCAATATTATCATTTCTAGTTTGAAGGAGGATGTCCGTAGCTGTTAACCCAGTCAAGTCTTGAGCATCCATTTCTATTGCAGTATACGTGACCAAATACTTCACAGTCTGCATGCAACATTTCCATGCCCTCTTGGTAAGTTACATATGTAGTAACAATATTCATCATGGCATCAATGTTAAACACAAGTTCCTATACTAGCTTATATAATCTGAAAATTTCCTCATGTTAGTGTTTAGTTTAATTTGAAAATTTAATATTAGTTTAAGAAAAATCACACTTGTCCATTTCTCAACAATTGTTCTTGAGTTATGGCCTAATTTATTTCTCCCAATTTGTACAAATTAATTAATTTAATTAGTTCATTAATTGTTAAATGAATTATAAATTCAATTTTTTCAAATAATGAATCGTCAAACCTCAAATAAATGAATTATCAAGTCGAAAGATCCTGCTTAGTTAAATTTGGTTAACTGACTAGTCGTCAGAGAAAATTATGAGAGGTGTAGAAGAACATTAACTTCCAAGGACTGTGGAGGAAGTTGCAAAGGGAAGTGACTTAGTGGAGAGAGTTGATGTAGACCGACGCTCTATACAAGAACCTACTAGTGACCTTTCTGAGGTCCAACGGGTAAATAGGAATAATGGAGGAGTAAGTCCTCCATAAGAACCTATCGGAAGAACCAATTCAAGCTTGCATATCAAGGCTCAGGAACTAATGGATCGGACCTCAAGGAGACTCTCAACTCCAAGGTTAAGAAGATTAATTTGATCAACTCATTGGAGAGAGTGTCAAACTTTACAAAAGGCCTTGTTTGGTAAATAATCAGTCAATCGGTCAATTTTGGCTTATTTGATCACTATTAGTTGTTTGGTTAATAAGCTTTTTGTAACTTCAAAGTGCTAAAATTCAAAAGGCTACTCATAGCAGCCTTTTCAATTAGCTTTTTGAGAAAAGAAATTATACCAAACAGCTATCAGCTAACAGCTAATCTATCAAACAACTTTCTACAATCAGCTAATGTTATCAACAAATCATACATTCTAACCCAAATAGCTAACCTAATCAGCTAACAGTCATTTACCAAACAGAGTCAAAATCGTTTGGACCTAGGCGATGATGCCATAAAGGGGGAAGGGAGTAGCAGAAAGAGGTCAAGATCTGCCAGAAAAAGAATTTGAAGACTATCTATGAATCTAAGATCAAGACCAAAGACTAGTGCAATAAACGAAAAAAGAGTAATCACTCAGCAAGCTACTCAGTTGAAGCAAACTGAGAAACCAATGAAGAAGTCAGAAGAAGACATGAGAAAAGTCAAAGAGCTAAGGAGAGCCTTGACAACAGGCCTTACAAGTCGTTTAGGAAGTATTAAGGTTGGAATGCTAACACTTAGGAGAAGAAGTGGACATCATTCAAATGAAACATTAGCTAATCCAGACTAAATGTTTGTGAATAATAATAATTTTATTTATAAAAATTTTACCAACCCATTTTATTTGTGACAGTAGATACAATACCTTTTTAACAGTTTGTTAAAAAAAAAAAAAAAAAAAAAACCTTTTAACAGTAGTGCAAAATTTTCCTTAAGCTATATATTTAATTACTTTGAATGGAAGTATTAATGTCGTATCAAATACATAACTCAATTATTATAAATGTAGAAGAAGGAATTGAAATGAAGATGGGATATGTTTGTATAGTATCTAGTCAAATTAAAGGAATTAGTTACCAAGTCAAAATTCGAGATTCAATTTTGGAATAAGTTTCATCTGCCACTGCTAGATGATATGATAAGATTAAAGAAGAAAACATGCATACATACCTCAAATTGTTTATCTGCCACTGCAAGATGCAGAATGGTGTTGCCAAAACTATCTCTATAATTCACAAAACCCCCACCACCATCTCCAATCATCTCCACCACAATCTTCAAAGCCTCCAACTGGCTATGCTTAACACACATATGCAAAATGCTCTCTCCCAACCGCTCATCATCCACACCCATCATATCAACCAATCCACTTCTACACGATATTGCATCAATCAACTCCTTCAATACTTCAACTCTTCCTTTCATGGCTGCGAGGTGGACCGGAGTTAGCCCATCTCTATCACGACCCTTACATATCCCGGGATCAGCTAACACCAAAGCTCTAACCACATCAACGTGCCCTTTGGCCGCCGCGAGGTGAAGAGGGGAAGACTGCTTCGAGTTCAACTCCTTAACGAGTTGGGGTTTTCTCGCAATGATTTCCTTAACAAAATCATGGTACCCCAGCATCGCTGCAACGTGCAATGGGGTCTCGGAATAAATGTTCACTATGGTTCGATCGAGAATCAAAGGATCTTCATGTAACAACATCTTTAAAGTTGCCACATCTCCCTCTAGTGCAGCTTCGAAAACCTCCCTTTCCATTTTGATGTTTTTTGTCACAGTATACACTCTTGAGACACATATTTGATGTGCTTGCAGATTTGGGGTGTCTTATAGATGTAGCTTCCATATTTGAACTTTCCACTAACGAAAGTTGAAAGAAGTTTCACATTATTTAGAGAGGCTAGCGATAGCCTCATATTTCAACTTTCTATTGGAGAAATAGTGTGAAATCTAAGATACTTGTTGTCCCACATTATTTTCAAATGGATCTTTTGTTTACTTTTTAAATAACAATCATGCATGCCCCCCTGTTAAATTTCAATATATATATAATTAAGTTACCAGGAAATTTGACAAACTAAGAAGTGGAACCTAATATATATTTAAGTTACCCGGAAATTTGTAACTTCAAATATATTATATTAGTTTTTTTTTAATATAAAATCTTAGATATAAATAGAGGTTGATTTCTCAGTTTTTTGACAAACTTTTTTTGAAAATGTTTGACAAACTAGAAAGTCAAATTTCATATATATATATATATATATATATATATATATATATATTTAAGTTACCAGGAAATTTGTAACTTCAAATCTATTTTATTAGGCCCTGTTTGGTAAATAATCAGGCTATGTTTGGCAAACCTAGCTGAAAAGGTAGCTGAAAGCTGAAAAGGAGCTGAAAGCTGAAAAGCTATAAGTTAGGAGCTGAAACTGGTGAGCTGTTAAGCTAGCTGTTATGCTTAAAAGTGTTTGGTAAAATTAGCTTTTTGATAAGCTGATAAATGTAAAAAGACTAAAAAGGGCATCTTCATAAAATTTAAATTTGTTTGTTTACATATTAAAATTTAACGTTTGAAAATAAAACTATTAGCAAATCATGATCTAGCATCCCATAATGAAGTAGCAATATTGTTGCGAATGTCCTTCATCTCAGTAGAGGTCTGACTTAAACTTTCGTTGGTGGAGGTATTACTACTTGAATTTTGAAGTTCATCGGGCGGTATGTAATCTGGATGCTGCTCAAGCACATTATATTAAAAACACTGCAGATTTCATTAATATATATTATATCAAAAACAAACACTGCAGATTACATTGATAAAACTTGGGTAGAATCTTACAGATTACAAACACTGCAGAAACTTACTTTAATTCTTCAAATTACATTATATCAAAAACACTGCAGACTTCATTAATATATATTATATCAAAAACAAACACTGCAGATTACATTGATAAAACTTGGGTAGAATCCTACAGATTACAAACACTGCAGAAACTTACTTTAATTCTTCAAATTACATTATATAAAAAACACTGCAGATTTCATTAATATATATATATATATATATATATATATATATATATATATATATATAAATGAAGGAATACATGAAATATATATCATATACAAGCTTACGGATATACGAGATGCAATAGAAAAAAAATATACAAGTAATACAACAAAATAAATATATACATACCTACAGACCGATGATATTGCGATTGGCCGGTTGCAGACTGTGGAGCGAGGTGGCTGATGGGCGATGCTTCTGCGGAGAGTGAATGAAGATGAAGCGATTAGCGTGAAAATTGCGAATAAATAAGAATAGAAAAGGGTTTTAATTTGGAAGGGTAAATGCTGTCATTTCTTTAAAATAATAAGGTTAAAGATAGAAAAAAAGTTAGGAAGCTAATAGCTTATTTTGAAACGCTATCTTAGGTAGCGTTCAAAAATAAGCTCCTATTTTAAGCTACTAGCTTATTTTAGGAACATTACCAAACAGAGCTTATAGCTTATTAGTAGCTTAAAATAAGCTATAAGCTCCTAAATAAGCTCTGCCAAACAGAGCCTCAGCCTATCAGCCAATTTTGGCTTATTTAACCACTATTAGTTGTTTGGTTAATAAGCTTTTTGTAACTCTAAAATACTAAAATTCAAAAGGCTACTCAAAACAGTCTTTTCAATTAGCTTTTTGAGAAAAGAAATTATACCAAACAGCCATCAGCAAACAACCAATTTATCAAACAACTTTCTACAATCAGCCAATATTATCAACAAATCATACCTTCTAACCCAAACAACCAACCCAATCAGCCAACAACCATTTACCAAACAGAGCCTTAGTCTTTTTTTTGTTTTGTTTTTTTTTTTTTATAATATAAAATCTTAGATACAAATACAGGTTCAGTTTTCAGTTTTTTGACTAACTAGAATGTCAAACTTCATATATATTTAAGTTATTACCAGGAAATTTTCAACTTCAAATCTATCTTAGATACAAATAGAGGTTGATTTCTTTTCTTTTTTTTTTTGGGTAAATATAGAGGTTGATTATATTTCTCAGTTAGTCAAGTGGTTGAATTTATATATATATATATATATATATATATATATATATATATATATAACAGTTATAACTAGAGTATTTCCAAAAAAAAAAAAAAAAAACAGTATAACTAGAGGAGCAAATTAAATTTGTAACAATTGAGAGAGCAAAAGTGTGAGTTTACCAAGTCAAAAATTGAGATTTAATTTTTAAATTAATTATTTGTATATGTCAATTCGCATGCCATCTACGACTTATTCAAAATTTGAGCTAATTACTGTTGTGTGTTGATACATAATCAATGGATTAAGACATATAGAGGCTGGCCAGGTGGTATTTAAGAGCATGAATCAGATGACAATTAAAAATCTTTTGAGTTTTTTTGACTAGGCAGATTATATGTGTGGATGAATATTGAATAGATTGCTCGTCTTTCATGGCTTTAGTACAAACTATTCAAACTATGAAAGGTTAACAACTTTTTATTTATGAAACTAGCTAGATACAATACCTTTTCTGCAGTACAATATTTCCCTTAAACTATATATTTACTTTGAATGAAAGTATTAATGTATCAAATACATAACTCAATTATTATAAATGTTGAAGAAAGAATTGAAATAAACAAATCATGACTCTTTGGCACCTCGACTGTACTTGAGGGAATGTCACATGATCGAACTCCGGTGGTGGGGTATTGACTCTTTGGACTACAATAGATAAAAAAAGTATAAAACATATATATATATTACTAATGGATTTAATTAACCCGGGGGTCCGGACTAATAAACCCGTTAAATGAATGATAGCACGAAGGAACAAGGAATAATAGGCGAAATGAATGTGACAAGGTCGCAGGGACCGAGTATTGTATTAGATCGTAGTTAATAAGCTATTACAAGTGTAGTTTAGGACAAAGAATATAGAACATGTCTTAATGAGACAATAAAACGCCTACTTATACCCTCCAAAACCCCTAACCGCCCCCCCTAAGATGGGGGAACAGTTATAGATCCGATTTGACCGCGCCCGCCCCATGACCGGGCCCGTGGCCGAGCCCTCTCAGCCGAGGCCTTGGGCCGAGACCTCCTAGCCGAGGCCCTAGGCCGAGGCCTCTGGATGAGGCCTCTCAGCCGAGGCCCCGGGTCGAGGCCTCCTAGCCGAGGCCCCGGGCCGAGGCCTCTTAACCGAGGCCTTGGGCCGAGGCCTCTTAGCCGAGGCCTTGGGCCGAGAGGCTAAATGAATTAGCCCGGGCCCGTGTCAAGCACGAGGCTCCACCCCGGGTCCCGGACCTTCTCGTGACCCTTGTCTTGCTCCCTCGGGTCGACTTGGTCCGTTCCTAATATATCCATCAATTACATTATAATAGAATCGATAGTACTAAAAAAAAAGGGGATTTGTTTGTGTCGTATTTAGTCGAATTAATGGAATTGATCAAGTCATAAATTGAGATTTAATTTTTAAACTAATTGTTTGTAAATGTCAATTCGCAAGCCATCAACGACTTATTCAAAATTTGAGCTAATTAGTGTTATCTGTTGATACATAGAGACACATAGAGCTGGCTGGCCAGGTGGTAACTGACAACATGAATCAGGTGATATTCCCTCATCATTTATCTCACACCTTATACATGAAGCTATATGCTGAACTTTAAACATAGTTGTACGTTTAGATCAATCTTAATATAGATCGGATACATACAGACCTGTTAATCCTTTAAAAGCAGCAAGCTAAGAGACCTAGCTAAAGCACAATCATGCATCTTAACTTGTTGGATATGTAAACAAGTTATAGCCCAAATTCTAAACATAGCTTTGTCCAGTAAACAAATTCAATATATAGACTAAAATTGAAATATTATTTGTCAAAATCCAGGTCTAATGCTTTTTGGTTATAACAATCATTTGACATGAGCCAAACTGGACATTGGTATTTGCCTCATATCTTGAGATTTAAAGATTATAATTAGGATTTTTAATATAATTTTGTCCAAAAGGTAAATTAAAAGTACTAGTTTTTCGATGTCACCCTTTAAACCAAAACCTCGATAGTGAATGTTTGATTAACAAAGATCCACAGATATTATGTTAATCCCTGAAAGATTGATATATATGATCAACAAATTACGTACTATAATCATCACTTGTCTTAAATTTATGTTTTTAGTGTGTTAAATCCGGCTCCAAATATGACCAATGTGCAATGAAACTCTGTAAGCGGAACATTACAAATGTAGAATTAAACTAAGTACATGAGAAGATCAAACTTAGTATGAATTTGTTGTCTACATAGGCTAATTACCTTGTACTCCGGTAATGGTATGTAATCAAATTGTACTAAGTATTTTGAGTGTCAACGAGTTTTGGAGGGTACGTCAGGGACTTAATTTTAGTTAGAACACACGTTCTAAATTATTGAGTATTTCTTGAATGGATAATGTGCATTATCATTGAAATATTTTATTCATAAGGCCTTAAAAATCTCATATGAAATTAAAGAAAAAAATACCATTTGTTCATAATTATATACTCCGTAATATATAACACAGAAAATAATAATTTGAAATTAAAAGCAACAGAAACTCCTTCCAACGACCAACATACATTCTGCATCACATTTGAAAATTAAAGAAAATTATTCATCGCACAAAGAAAACAGAGCACTCATAAGTAGATGAGTATCCTCATCTCAAGCAATTGGCTTCCACAGCTTCTCCACCGTCACGGTCATCACCCCATCCTCGCAAACCGCCGTGATCTTCTCCTTATTCGAATTTTCCGGCAGCACAAACTTCCTCATTAACTTCCCCATCCTCCTCTCCATCCTCACATACTTCGTTCCCTCTCTCTCCTTCATCTCACGCTTCCGCTCCCCGCTAATACTCAACACGTTCTTCTCCTCCATCTGCACCTTGATGTCGCCGGACTTCACCCCCGGCATGTCTATGATGAACACGTAAGAGTCTCGGTACTCCTTCACGTCCGCCGGGATGGCTGCTATTGCCTTAGCGTCCAACGTCTGAGAAGGCGCGCTGCTGCTGGATGACTTGTTGTAGCCGGTGTAGTCCATGATGTGATGGAGCGGGTGGAAAAGCCGGTGAAAATGATCTATCAAAATATTAAGCAATAAATTAAAGGAAGTTTCAAAATAAATACACAACTGAATTTGATAACACAGAATACCTCTTAATCTTTGGGCCACCACCAAAAACTTTTTCACTTCAGATCAAAAACTTCAATTTCTACATTATAAAATTACCTATTTATAATGTTGTGATGTTCCTTTTTCTCCTTAATCCGCGTATAATAGTCACGATTGCCACGATCAAGCATTGCATTTCATTTCCACAATTTGCATAATCCCATTTCATGAGGTCATGCATTTCACGCACTACCTCTTTTTGCACCATTTTTCTCCTTAATCCGCGTACAATAGTCACGATTGCCACGATCAAACATTGCATTTCATTTCCACAATTTGCATAATCCCATTTCATGAGGCCATGCATTTCACGCACTACCTCTTTTTGCACCATTTTTCTCCTTAATCCGCGTACAATAGTCACGATTGCCACGATCAAACATTGCATTTCATTTCCACAATTTGCATAATCCCATTTCATGAGGCCATGCATTTCACGCACTACCTCTTTTTTCACCACATTCCACACAGGTACACGTGATGCATGCATCCATTATTTCTGACATACCAAGTTTTAAACTTTATTTATGGTGTATGACATTTTGAATAGTTGGGTCCATACGTATATCAATTAACAAGTAACACAATTTACAATCCCTAATAAATATTAAATATATTTTTATATAAATTACACATTTTATATGACAATCAATATATTCATTATCTTTGTGAGCAAAATATATTTTTCTTGAAAATGTCAAGCAATAATAGCAATAGAAGGGCGGGTAGAGGTAGGCAAAGGATTCCCCTATCTAGAATTGAAAGTGATACTAACCATAATGTCACCTCCTTGAAACGCCGCAATGGCCATATCAAGAGGGCCAATGTGATATCCACCCTATGCGGCGTGGAGATTTTGTTGGTGATTTTTTCGCCTTCTGGCAAGCCTTAAACTCTCAGCAACCCTAGTGTGGATGCGATCTTAACCAAATATTTTGGTGTTAATCCTACAGCACAACCCAACTCACCCTAGTGTGGATGCGATCTTAACTAAATATTTTGGTGCTAATCCTACAGCACAACCCAACTCTGCCGAACAAAACTTTCGCGCTCACCATGAAGCCGTGATGCAAATCTTGTCTTCCCAAATTACTTACCTTGAAATGAAAATTGAAGCAGAAATGAAAGTAAATCAAGCTTTGCATGAGGCCAAAAAGGTCGCCTCTTTCTGAACTTCCATTATCGGAGCTACAATCCATGAAACACAACATGGAAATGCTTCGATCTCATGTTGTGCAAAAACTAATGCAAGTTCATGCACAAGCTAGGATTGCTCAAATGGGTAGTGGCAACTTCTTTGGCTATTCGCAATTTGGAGCAAATGACGATGTTTGGCCTAAGTGGTGGTGCTATTGCCCTATAAAGAGCTAGATATCAAGAATCAAATGATGATGGTTCTCATGGAGGGACCTAATTAGAAGCGTAGGAATAAGATATTTATGAATTTTATTTCACTGTATCTATATATTTTGTATGAATTTTATTATGTTTTGAAAAAGTTATTAGAGATGATAATCGAGGTAATATGAACAAGCATGTGCGTAGTTCTTGATGTCTTTTAATATTCTTCAAGTTAGAATTTTGATATTTTAATAAATTAATTACGAGAAAAATCTCTTGAGTGTACATACAATATTATTAAAATTAAGGACAAAATTATTTGAGTAATTATCTCTTTTATTTTTACCTTACAATGGAAACTAAATAAAAGGCAAAATACATGTAATGCAACTATAGAAGTATTATTAACACGCATTATATATAGTAAATGAAAGGAAAAAAACAGTGGCTTGCCATCAACAAAGACATTTTTTTGGGCAGTAATTAAATGGTATGGAATATTATATTACAATACCATTTAATCATTTATAGATATAATAAATTATTGTGGTAGTTTCTCATGAAGATTCATCAATCGTCAATATATTGATAACGTTTTTTTACCTACTTAATTTTATCAAGATTATTTATTTGGATTAGTTACTGGAACAGATACTGATAAATAAAATAAATAAACAACAAGTAAAGAAATGAACCAAACAGTGAAGAATTGTTTATACAGTTCGGTCACATCAGCTCAATCCACTAGATGATCACAAAGATTTATTACAAGGAGTCACAAAACAACCATACACCTTACGGTTACAAAAAGCACTCCAACCAACGCCTTTATCATCTACAAGTTGACCACGTTCATAACATAATCAACCATCAACAATACGACATCATTTAGGAGGAGGAGGAGGCTGTTAAACGTAACATAGTTTAGATCAATCTTAATATACATTGAATAGAGACCTGTTAATCCATTAAAAGCAGCAAGCTAAGAGACCTAGCTAAAGAACAATCATGCATCTTAGCTTGTTGGATATGTAAACAAGTTATAGCCCAAATTCTAAACATAGCTTTGTCCAGTAAGTCCAGTAAACAAATTTAATAGAAGACTAAAACTCAAGTATTATTTGTCAAAATCCAGGTCTATTGCTTTTTGGTTATAACAATCATTTGACATGAGCCAAACTAGACATTGATATTTGCCTCATATCTTGAGATTTAAAGGTTATCATTTGAATTTTTTAATATAATTTTGTCCAAAAGGTAAATTAAAAGTACTAATTTTTCGATGTCACCCTTTAAACCAAAATCTCGATAGTGAATGTTTGATTGACAAATATCCATAGATCTTATGTTAATCCCTGAAAGATTGATATATATGATCAACAAATCGCTATAATCATCACTTGTCTTAAATTTATGTTTTTAATGTGTTAGATCCGGCTCCAAATATGACCAATGTGCAATGGAACTCTGTATGCGGAACATTACAAATGTAGAATTAAACTAAGTACATGAGAAGATCAAACTTACACTAGTAGAGAATTGACCAAAAATATGTAACAATACAAATACACTTCTTTAGTTCCTAGTAAAGAAGTGTAAAGTAAGGAAAAAACAGGCGGTGGCATTTTTGTAATTATTGAACATATGTTACACGTCTTTACTAGTATAGTAAAGTCGCGTATTGTATATTTATATTTTTATTTATAAATTATACACTTCTTTACAGAAGTGTAAAGAAGTGTAATATTGTGTATTAAATTATAATATATTTTTTAGAAGTACTATAAACTACTAGGAATGTTAGTCAAGACTTGTATATACTTTTAGGTTAAATTAAAAACTACGTCATTTGCTTCTTCACCTTGCTGCTTCTCCTTCCTTGGCTCAGCAACTCCTTCATTTGCTTCTACTGCTGCTTCTCTTAGGTTATCTTTTAATATATAAATTTTTTTAGCTAATTTTTGCTTTTCTTTCATTGTTTTTAATTTTTTAGCCAATCTGATGAATCTATTTTTTAGCTTCCTGTTCATATATTAATTCTTTAGCTTCTTCTTCTTCTTCATATACTCATTCTTTAGCTTCTTCTTCATATATCCGGCAGCTGAGGTACGTACGTAGCAGCAGTTCCGGCGGCGACACAGCAGCTCCAGTTCCGGCGACGAGGTAGCAGCTGCGGTTCCGTCGGCGAGGTAGCAGCAGCAGCTGCAGTTCCGGCGACGAGGCAGCAGCTGCGGTTCCGGCGACGAGGCAGCAGCTGCGGTTTCGGCGGTGAGGTAGCATCCACAGTTCTGGTGGCTAAGCAGTAGTAGCAGCTCCGGCGTGCGATGTAGAGTTTCGGCGGCGAGGCGGCAGCTCCATCACCTTGTAGATCTGCATTTTCACGTGGCTAAGCAACAGCAGTTCGCGGTGGAGCTTAGTCCTTCCTCTTGCTTCGTTCCGGCGGTCTTCGTAAAATGTAATCCGTACGCATAGCATAGCAGCAGTAGGCATGGCTCATTCTGTACGTAGCAGTGCTTAGGCAGGTAAGTCATTTATTGCTTTGTTTATATTTTAAATTGTTTATAAATATTATAATTTATTATTTGTTTGTTTGTTTTATAATATGGTTTTATTTATAAATTAGAGTATTAAATTATTATGTTTATGGATTAATTATATTATATTATGATTAAGAATTTATTATTTGTGAAGTTATGAATTATTAATATTATATTATAGTTGTGGAAGTATTGAATATTTCAATTTGTTAATTATATTATAGTTGTGTACATATAAGTATTATATTTGTAGATTATAGTATGATGAAGTTAAAAATTTGAGAAATTTGTATATAATATTATGTGGTTGTATATGTAAGTAGGTAGTGAATTTTTATTAATTGTGTATAAGTATTGATTAGTAAATTTGGTAGTTTTTATTAGTTGTGATATCAACTAGGGTTAATTTAGTACATATTAAGTATATATACATACTTTCTTAAATGAAAATAAAATATTAATTTGATTTTAATTTATAATATATGAAATTGAGGAAAGTCAAATTTATTAACTATAACTAGTTTATTACTTTACTCAAATATAATAATAATAATAATAATAAACTAAATCCAAATATGAATTTAAATCATAGGGTGGGGGCGTTGGATGTAATAACTATTTTAATTTACAGATTGATTGTAACGAGCGTTAGTTGGAAAGATGGACCGGAGTTGGATGTATAAAAAACGCAATACACTCGAATTCGTGCAAGGGGTTGAAGAGTTTATAAAATGTGCTGACGAAAATAAAGCTAAAACAAATGATTACTTTATTGTATGCCCTTGTTATGATTGCAAGAATTTGAGAAAGTTCCGTAGTTCTGATCAAGTGAAAGATCATGTGATACGTCGTGGTTTTAAGCAAGGGTATAACCGTTGGATATGGCATGGTGAAAGTCTACTTCCTAGTAGTAGTGGCGGTGCTTATAAGGAGAATGATGATATTGAAAAGGGTAAAAGTAATGATGATGATAATGATGGAGATAATGATCGAATAGATGAAATGATTCGTGATATGCAAGGAGATTGTAGTGAAATGCCTCATGTATTTGATAGTTTATTTGTTGATTCAGAAAAGCCTTTATTTCCTGGATGTGCCAAATTTACAAAGTTATCAGCTGTGTTAAAATTGTATAGCTTAAAAGCAAAAAATGGATGGAGTGACAAGAGTTTCACGGAGCTATTTGAACTTTTAAAGGACATGCTTCCTGAGAATAACGAACTTCCTAGTTCAACCTATGAGGCAAAGAAAATGTTGTGCCCGCTAGGTATGGAGATCAAGAAGATACATGCATGTCCAAATGATTGTGTACTGTATCGAAAAGAATACAGTGACTTGCATGTATGTCCAAAGTGTGGAGCATCCCGTTATAAGAGAAAAAACGTTGTTGATGTTTGTAAGGATAAGAAAGGGCCTCCAGCGAAAGTGCTATGGTATCTACCTGTAATACCAAGATTCAAACGCTTGTTTGCAAATCCAAATGATGCAAAGAATTTGCAGTGGCATGCTAAAGAGAGAAAAGATGATGGAAAAGAATTAGTATGAATTTGTTGACTACATAGGCTAATTACCTTATACTCCAGTAATGGTATGCAATCAAATTGTACTAAGTATTTTGGGTGTCAACAAGTTTTAGAGGATACATCAACGACTTAATTTTACCGGGAACACAGGTTCTAAATTACTGAGTATTTCTTGACTGGATAATGTGCATTATCATTGAAATGTTTTTTTGATAAGGCCTTAAAAATCTCATATGAAATTAATCTTTCATTTGAAATTAAAGAAACAAAAATACCATTTGTTCATAATTATATAATATATAACATAGAAAATAATAATTTGAAATTAAAACCAACAGTCCTTCCAACGACCAACATACATTCTGCATCACATTTGAAAATTAAAGAAAATTATTCATCGCGCAAAGAAAACAGAGCACTCATAAGTAGATAAGTATCCTCATCTCAAGCAATTTTGGCCTCAATGGTCCTTGGCTTCCACAGCTTCTCCACCGTCACGGTCATCACCCCATCCTCGCAAACCGCCGTGATCTTCTCCTTATTCGAATTTTCCGGCAGCACAAACTTCCTCATTAGAAATGATATAGAACAGTTCAGGGCTCAGGATTCCTATAGTCAAGACGTAGAAAGAGTGTAGAATTTTCACTGTCTTGGAATCTTCAAACACTTGATTGTAATGGAAGATTATCATCATATAGATTAGATGAAGAAAGGAAGTATTTGCCCTTATATATTTCCATTATATTATTACGAATTTAAGATCTGACTTACCAAGTTGTGAAAATCAGCATTTTTTAGTTTTGCCTTGTGATAGAGATTAATTCATCTATGTATTCAAGTGTATAGTAATGTAAAGTACAGGGGAGAATTTAGCCCAAAGAAGCTCTTTTTATTCACCATTCTTGAATAGTTAGAGAGAGATGAGAGAGCATTCTTTCTAGGATCTTCTTTAGAGAGATGGAGTGAGAGGAGTCCAAAAGCCCCTTTCACTGAAGGGCTATGGCCCTTATATAGGCCCAATACACCCGCCATACGTATAGTACTCGTAGGGCCGTATACCCGGGGTATATTCCCTATCAACTAGCCCCCCCAGTCCGAGTCCTGACGTCGAGTCAACAAGGAAGGGGTCGGGCTGGAAGACTGGCCTTACCGTTCGCGACTCACGCTAGTTGCCTCGTTAAAAACCTTGGGCTAAGAAAAAACCCAGTGGGAAAAAAATCATAGCCAAGGAAAAAAGAGCACAACTTTGAGCGCCAACGTAGAAGAGTTCGGGCTGAAAGCTGACCATATAGTCTGTGACTTATGCCGATTGCCTCGTTAAAAAACCTTGGACTAAGAAAAAACCCAAAGGGAAAAAATCCTAGTCAAGGAAAAAGAGTACAACCTTTAGCACAGTCTTTTGGGCTATAAGGGTCGTTCGAACTCTATCGATCGAGTGATCGAATTTCAAACATAAGGCCCATGGTCGGGTAAGCGATTGAGAGATCGGCAGTGATCTTGGAGATCAGGCATAAGGCCCATGGTCGGGCAAAGCGATCAAGAGATCGGCAGCGCTGAAAAGCGGGATATATTCATCGCTAAGGAGCGGCATCGCTAAGAAGCGACATCGCTGAGAAGCGGGAAATATTCATCGTGCCGATGGTGGCAATGCCGACCTAATCGGGCTTATAACACCGGCGGTGGTAATGCCGACCTAACCGAGCTTTGCACACGACTAAACTATATATATAACCGTGTATAATTTACAAAGCAAAGCAAACGAGGGTAATTCTTCCTCGGTGCAAAGAGTGTAGTTTTTTTCGACTTTTCGGTCGTGGCGTTTTTTCCGACCGCCGTCGTAATAGATCGGTTCGAGGACCGAGCGGGCACCTTACTCCCGTAGTTTTTTCCGACGTTTCGGTCGTAATAGATCGGTTCGAGGACCGAGCGGGCACCTTACTCCCGTTGTGGGCACCTTGCTCCCACACAGATCATTCCGAGAACCATAAAGACGTTTCGGTCGTAGCGTTTTTTCCGACCGCCGTCGTAATAGATCGGTTCGAGGACCGAGCGGGCACCTTACTCNTATGCTAGTGACGGCGATATGATGCCGATCAAACCGCGCTTAGCGCACATGACAAACTTACAAAGCAAAGCAAACAGGGTAATTCTTCCTCGGTGCAAAGAGTGTAGTTTTTTCCGACTTTTCGGTCGTAGCTTTTTCCGACCGCCGTCGTAATAGATCGGTTCGAGGACCGAGCGGCACCTTACTCCCGTAGTTTTTTCCGACGTTTCGGTCGTAGCGTTTTTTCCGACCGCCGTCGTAATAGATCG
The DNA here is from genome assembly GCA_003576665.1 of Ipomoea trifida. Classification (NCBI taxonomy): domain Eukaryota; kingdom Viridiplantae; phylum Streptophyta; class Magnoliopsida; order Solanales; family Convolvulaceae; genus Ipomoea; species Ipomoea trifida. Next base: position 19,987,233 of record CP025644.1, on the reverse strand, counting down.
GTTCGAGGACGCGAACCGTAGCACCTTACTCCCGTATCGATTGCTTCGGTGCCGTAATAGAGTCATGATAGGACCGAGCGGGCACCTTACTCCCGTGTGGGCACCTTGCTCCCACACAGATTGTTCGAGGACCATAAAGGACACCTTGCTCCCGTAGTGGCACCTTCTCCCACAAAAATCGGTTCGAGGACCGTACCATAAACGGGCACCTTGCTCCCGTAGTGGGCACCTTACTCCCACAAAGATCGGTCCGAGGACCATAAACGGGCACCTTGCTCCCGTAGTGGGCACCTTACTCCCACAAAGATCGGTCTGAGGACCATAAACGGGCACCTTGCTCCCGTTGCGTTTTTCCCGACCGCCGTCGTAGCGTTTTTTCCGACCGCCGTCGTAAACGGGTACCTTGCTCCCGTAGTGGGCCCCTTACTCCCACAAAAAATTGGTCCGAGAACCATAAACGGGCACCTTGCTCCCGTTGCGTTTTTTTCCGACCGCTATCGTAGCGTTTTTTCCGACCGCCGTCGTAACAGATCGGTCCGAGGACCATAAACGGGCACCTTGCTCCCGTAGTGGCCCCGGACTTACAATGCCGGTGGTGGACGGGCCGACCTAACCGGACTTTTTTTACATATATTTTGCTATTACAAATTTCTGAGTACAAGGCTATACCTATACAATTTTTACAATTTGATCTATACCTTGTACAATTTACAATATAAATTAAATTACAAATTTAAAATTTGAAAACCCGCAGCTCTGTTCAGAATGCGCGAAGCAGACGCTCGGGGGCCGATAATTTCTGACCGTTGGATTTAACCGGCGGCCTTAGCACATGCATAACCACAGTAGACTAAATTTGTCTGAAGAAGTTGATCGGGCACAAGAAGACGCTGCTAACGTTGTGCCCCATTTTGCTCGTATGCGTTCTGTTCGGGAGTACTTCTGCAAGAAACAGGTGGTGCCTGCCCTTCACTCCCATCACTTTAATTTTAATTTGCTTTTGTTTTTGCTTTTCCAGAGCTCAACTTAGCGTGCAAGATTTTCAGCCACCATCTACCATCCACCACTTTGGTTCGCAAACTTAGCGTGAGTCGCGGACCGTAAGGCTAGTCTTCCAGCCCGACCCCTTCCTTGTTGACTCGACGTCAGGGCCCGGACTGGGGGTACTTGATAGGGAATATACCCCGGGTATACGGCCCTTAGTACTCTATACGTATGTTCGGTGTAGTGTACGGGGTATGTGCCTATAAAAAGGCCTTAGCCCTTCAAGTTGGGGGACTTTTGGCCATCCTGACTCTCTCTCTAAACTAGTCTCACTAGGCCATGCTCTCAACTCTCTCTAGTTCATGTTTTATTGAAGAGTAATAAAAGAGAAGATTTGGCCTAACTTCTGCCCTCTACTCCATACTTTAGAGACATTGCTATACACATGACACTACAAGAATGAAGACATTTAGTGACAAATCTTTTGTGACACTTTGTAATTTAGTCACAAATAATATACTTTTTGTGACCAAAAAAAGAATTCAACACTATTATGTGGGATAATTGTGAGAACTTTTTTTTAGTCACTGATAGTATGGTAATTGTGACAAGTAAGTATTTGTTACCAGTAAGTTGTCACTATTACTAGAATAATAGTGTCGTAGCATACGTTGTCACTATTTGTTGTCACTAAATGTATGTGCATTTTGGTGGCATTATAATTATGGCGGGAACGAATGTAATTGTGACAAAATATAATTTGGACACAAATTTTAATACTTTTTGTGACAAATAGTTGTTGGTCACTCTTGTTTATAATATTTGTGACAACATATTTTGTCAATAAAAATACAATTGGTTAGTACCATTATAAATGACAAACAATTGTGAGAAAAAAATACTATTGTCACTAATATTGTCATTTTTTGTGATGAAATTGTTACAAATATTTGTGACATTCTATAATTCCGTAACAAAAATTACTAAATTGTGACAATAATTGTGTTGATTTCAAGTTTTGTCACTAATTTATGATAATTGTGCCGAGTAATTAGTTGTTACTAAGAATGTCATTCATAGGGATTGCTTGTTCTTCTATCAATATGATGTCTTCATCTCAAAATTTGATTCAAAATTTATTAAATGAACTGGATGACTACCCTAACACCAATAGTCAATTATTTATACTTTAAGAATCATTCAATGTAGCACAATTTTTACAATATGGTTGTATCAAATATATAATAAAAATAAATTATATATAATAAAATTTGGTTATGGACCAATTAATCGAATTATTTAAAGTATAATTTAGTTTGATTGATTAAGCTAAGTAACAATCTCTCAAAATAAAAACTCAATTACTTGAATTATTACTCCTAACCACAATAGTCTATTATTTGTACCTAAGAGTTATTCAAGTATCAAATCAAATATAATAATAATAATAATAATAATAATAATTAAAAAAAAAAAAGTGATGTGGGATCAAAATTTGATCCCACATCGAAAAAATAGAGAAGAGGGGCGTTGAGCTCCCTCATTAAAAGGGGAGCTCAACGCCCCCTTATACTGCACATCCAATTTGAATTGGATGTGCAGTAAAATAGAATGAAGCCTCAGACTTCATTAATAATGAAGTCTGAGGCTTCTGATTTTTTTTTAATTAAAAATATTAAAGACGTTTGGGTATTTGTTTAAAATATTAAAAAGAAACGATGTTAAATACAATATTTGTTACTATGTTTGTTGTCACAAAAAATTAATTATTTGTAATATATTTTGTCGCTAATAATCATTTTTGCGTCAAGAACAATTATCACAAATAAGTATAATTGTTGTGACTAAAGTATTGTCACAATAAGATAATTAATTGAAACAATTTTAGTTGTCACTAAATTAATTTTTTGTAATAACATATTAGGTCACAAATTGTACATTTATTGTGACCACTATTGGTATCACTCAAAAACTATTAGTGTACATAAACATTGTCACAAAATCTTGAGTAATTGTGACAACTTTTCAAAAGTCGTCACTACTACAATAGTGACGGAGGATATAGTGACGACAGGTGACGACTTCAAAAATTGGTCACTAATTTCAATAGTGACCAAAATCAATAGTTTTGGTGACAACTTCCATTGTCACTAAATCTGAAATTTCTTGTAGTGTGAATACTAAGGTGTGATTATTCTTTATCACCTTGTATGACATTAGTGGTGATTTTTGAATTGTTGGGTCCATGGCTATATCGATTAAGAAGCCGTTACAATATAAAATCCAAAATAATTTTTAAATACATTTTAATATTAATTACATATTTCATATGACAATCTATATTTTCATTATATTACTAATTCTAGATCTTACCTATCAACACATGAGGCTGGCAATGTAATTTCTATTATATTATTACGAATTTAAGATCCGACATACCAATTTGTGAGCGAAAATTGGAATTTTTTTTGGTGTATGGCATTGGTTGAAAATTTTGAATAGTTGGGTCCATGCCTACACCAATTAAAAAGAAACAATGTCGCCTTCTCGAAACGCCGCAATGGCCTTATCAAGAAGGCCAATGAGATATCCACACTATGTGGCGTGAAGATTTTATTTGTGGTTTTTTTCGCCTTCTAACAAGCCTTATACTTTCAGCAACCTTAGTATGGATGCTATCTTAACCAAATATTTTAGTGCTAATCCTATAGCACAACCCAACACTGCCGAGCAAAACTTTCGGGCTCACTGTGAAGTCGTGATGCAAATCTTGTCTTCCCAAATTACTTACCTTGAAATGAAAATTGAAGAAGTAATGAAAGTAAATCAAACTTTGCATGAGACCGAAAAGGTCATACCTCCTATTTCTGAACTTCCATTATCGGAGCTACAATCCATGAAACACAACATGGAAATGCTTCGATCACATGTTGTGCAAAAGCTAATGCAAGTTCATGCTCAAGCTAGGATTGCTCAAATGGCCAGTGGTAGCTTGTTTGGCTATTCGCAATTTGGAGCAAATGATGATGTTGGCCTAAGTGGTGGTGCTAGTGCCCTATAAAGAGCTAGATATTAAGAAGCAAAGGATGATGGCTCTCAGAGAGGAACCTAATTAGAAGCGAAGGAATAAGATTTTTATGAATTTTATTTCACTATATCTATATGTTTTGTATGCATTTTATTATGTTTTGAAAAGTTATTAGAGATGATCGATTAAGAGATAACATGAACCAATATGTGCGTCTTCTTGATATATCTTTTAATATTCTTCAAGTTAGAATTTTGATATTTTAATAAATTAAATACGAGAAAAATCTCTTGAGTGTACTATGTTATGAAAATTAAGGACAAAATTATTTGAGTAATTACCTCTTTTTATTTTTACCTTACAATGGAAACTAAATAAAAGGTCAAAATTATTTATTTATTATATGCCATACAATATCGTAAATGATATAAAATTTAATAATTATTCCAAAATCAAATACAGAAATGTTTTAAGGAAACACTAAATTTTACAATTAAAAGTGCATGTGCTATTCTTTTATTGATTTCCAAAAACATCACCGTCGTCACCGACTCCTTTGCATATTTTTCTTCTCTGGCTCTAGATGACCCTTGTTTAGCAACTCCATCAACACCATGTGTTCATACTGCATGCAACAAATATTTCATACACATACATAAATCGAAGTATAAATATTGAGACTAACGTCAAAGTATTAAAACAAAAGCAATCTTGTGCTACAACAAATAATTATTATCTTAAAATCGGTATTGTAAAGTGATATTGTAATCGATATTATATATAATGAATGCAACAACAATCTATTCTATTTACAGGGTGGTGGAAGAAGAAAATGAGAGAGCCACCAAGATATGATTTCACATAGAACGGAAGAAGAGACGGGAAGAAGAGACAGGCAATGCAAATTGAAGAATTATGATTTTCAAGATCAACGTACAATCCATTGTATTTATAGGTAGAAATGGTGAGAATTATAAATTTGTTAATTTTTCAAAAGGAATGTATAATTAATTACTTAACATTTTTAATTATTAATTCTAAATGAAATTATTACCTTATTAATTCTATAAATAAAATTTGTTAATTTTTCATATAATTTGATTTTATGATCAGAAACGTGAAAGGAAGGTTTATAATTCTATTCAAATCCTATTCTATTTTATCATATAATAATTATCATAATTACTAATTGCCATAATTACTAATTAAGATTACCTTAATTACTAATAACGAATTAAAACTAAATTCTATCATAATAATTATCATAATTACTAATTACCATTACCATAATTACTAATAATGAATTACAATCAATAATTAATATTATTCTATCATAATAATAATAATAATAATAATAATAATAATAATAATAACCATATTACTAAAATACCCCTACGTTTGGGCGGGAAAATTTTAGAGGAGGATATTATTTTTATATATAGTATAGATTTTATCAAGATTATTTATCTGGATTAGTTACTGGAACAGATACTGATAAATAAAATAAATAAATAACAAGTAAAGAAATGAACCAAACAGTGAAGAATTGTTTATGCAGTTTGGTCACATCAGCCCAATCCACTAGATGATCACAAAGGTTTATTACAAGGAGTCACAAAATAACCATACATCTTACTGTTACAAAAAAGCAGTCCAACCAACGCCTTTATCATCTACAAGCTGACCACGTGCATAACATAATCAACCATCAACAATACGACATCATTTAGGAGGAGGAGGAGGGTGTTAAACATAGTTTAGATCAATCTTAATATAGATTGAATAGAGACCTGTTAATCCATTAAAAGCAGCAAGCTAAGAGACCTAGCTAAAGAACAATCATGCAACTTAGCTTGTTGGATATGTAAACAAGTTATAGCCCAAATTCTAAACATAGCTTTGTCCAGTAAGTCCAGTAAACAAATTTAATAGAAGACTAAAACTCAAGTATTATTTGTCAAAATCCAGGTCTATTGCTTTTTGGTTATAACAATCATTTGACATGAGCCAAACTAGACATTGATATTTCCCTCATATCTTGAGATTTAAAGATTATAATTCGAATTTTTTAATATAATTTTGTCCAAAAGGTAAAATAAAGCACTAATTTTTCGATGTCACCCTTTAAACCAAAATCTCGATCGATAGTGAATGTTTGATCAACAAATATCCATAGATCTTATGTTAATCCCTGAAAGATTGATATATATGATCAACAGATTGCTATAATCATCACTTGTCTTAAATTTATGTTTTTAATGTGTTAAATCCGGCTCCAAATATGACCAATGTGCAATGGAACTCTGTATGCGGAACATTACATATGTAGAATTAAACTAAGTACATGAGAAGATCTAACTTAGTATGAATTTGTTGTCTACATAGGCTAATTACGTTGTACTTCGGTAATGGTATGTAATCAAATTGTACCAAGTATTTTGGGTGTCAACAAGTTTTAGAGGATACATCACGACTTAATTTTACCGGGAACACAGGTTCTAAATTATTGAGTATTTCTTGACTGGATAATGTGCATTATCATTGAAATATTTTTTTTGATAAGGCCTTAAAAATCTCATATGAAATTAATCTTTCATTTGAAATTAAAGAAACAAAAATACCATTTGTTCATAATTATATAATATATAACATAGAAAATAATAATTTGAAATTAAAACCAACAGAAACTCCTTCCAACGACCAACATACATTCTGCATCACATTTGAAAATTAAAGAAAATTATTCATCGCGCAAAGAAAACAGAGCACTCATAAGTAGATGAGTATCCTCATCTCAAGCAATTTTGACCTCATTGGTCCTTGTTTTCCACAGCTTCTCCACCGTGACGGTCATCACCCCATCCTCGTAAACCGCCGTGATCTTCTCCTTATTCGAATTTTCCGGCAGCACAAAGTTCCTCATTAACTTCCCCATCCTCCTCTCCATCCTCACATACTTCGTTCCCTCTCTCTCCTTCATCTCACGCTTCCGCTCCCCGCTAATACACAACACGTTCTTCTCCTCCATCTGCACCTTGATGTCGCCGGACTTCACCCCCGGCATGTCTATGATGAACACGTACGAGTCTCGGTACTCCTTCACGTCCGCCGGGATGGCTGCTATTGCCTTAGCGTCCAACGTCCGAGAAGGCGCGCTGCTGCTGGATGACTTGTTGTAGCCGGCGTAGTCCATGATTGATGGAGCGGGTGGAAAAGCTGGTGAAAATGCAGATATCTATCAAAATATTAAGCAATAAATTAAAGGAAGTTTAAAAAAAAATACACAATTGAATTTGATAAAACAGCTGGAGAATACCTATCTGTGGGCCACCACCAAATTTTTTATCACTTGAGATCAAAAACTTCAATTTCTGCATTATAAAATTACCTATTTATAATGTTGTGATGTTCCTTTTTCTCCTTAATCCGCGTACAATTGTCACGATTACCACGATCAAACATTGCATTTCATTTCCACAATTTGCATAATCCCATTTCATGAGGCCATGCATTTCACGCACTACCTCTTTTTGCACCATTTTTCTCCTTAATCCGGGAACAATAGTCACGATTGCCACGATCAAACATTGCATTTCATTTCCACAATTTGTATAATCCCATTTCATGAGGCCATGCATTTCACGCACTACCTCTTTTTGCACCATTTTTCTCCTTAATCCGCCTACAATAGTCACGATTGCCACGATCAAACATTGCATTTCATTTCCACAATTTGCATAATCCCATTTCATGAGGTCATGCATTTCACGCACTACCTCTTTTTTCACCATTTTTCTCCTTAATCCGCATACAATAGTCACGATTGTCACGATCAAACATTGCATTTCATTTCCACAATTTGCATAATCCCATTTCATGAGGCCATGCATTTCACACACTACCTCTTTTTGCACCATTTTTCTCCTTAATCCGCGTACAATAGTCAGGATTGCCACGATCAAACATTGCATTTCATTTCCACAATTTGCATAATCCCATTTCATGAGGCCATGCATTTCACGCACTACCTCTTTTTGCACCATTTTTCTCCTTAATCCGCGTACAATAATAGTCACGATTGCCTCGATCAAACATTGCATTTCATTTCCACAATTTGCATAATCCCATTTCATGAGGCCATGCATTTCACGCACTACCTCTTTTTGCACCACATTCCACACAGGTACACATGATGCATGCATCCATTATTTCTTTTTCTCACTTCACTCCACAAGTGCATGCATTTCATTTCCGTTTCACTTTGCATCATTCATATTTACATATGCATTCATATACTATTTCCCACATACCAATCGCATACAGTAATTTTGTTTGATTTCATATGTCTATTTTCACTAATCAATTTCGTTTGATTTCATATGCCAATTTACAATACTAACTGTATGTATGTATATGTATGTATATATGTATGCATGTATGTATGTATGTATGGAAATCAGAATGGGTATCAAATACTTGGTAATAGTAATGAGTTTTGGTGAAAGTATTTTGCATGTTTGGAAGAAAAGTTAAGAGGTTTAGAATGCATGATTTATTACATGCCATTGGTGTGAGAGAAGTAACGGAGAACCTTTTGCATGTTGTCACGAGTAAAAATAGGCCTGATTTCCCTCAAAAAGATGCATCCAATTTGTAAACATTGGCATGTCTACCATACAACATTATACTTTGAAAAGCTATAAATCATTCTTCAGTTTTTCGTGGGGGAATCACTTTTAGATTTTAGAAATGGCAATCTATTGAGAGTATTCTTCTGTACGTGATGATAAGAGTGTTAGGACAAAAAATATAGGGGATATTGTCCATTTAAGATTCCTAAAGTTAGAAATGATATAGAACAGTTCAGGGCTCAAGATTCCTATAGTCAAGACGTAGAAAGAGTGTAGAATTTTCACTGTCTTGGAATCTTCAATTAGATTAGATGAAGGAAGGAAGTATTTGCCCTTATATATTTCCATTATATTATTACGAATTTAAGATCTGACTTACCAAGTTGTGAAAATCAGCATTTTTTAGTTTTGCCTTGACATTAGTGGTGATTTTTGAATTGTTGGGTCCATGGCTATATCGATTAAGAAGTCGTTACAATATAAAATCCAAAATAATTTTTAAATACATTTTAATATTAATTACATATTTCATATGACAATCTATATTTTCAATATATTACTAATTCTAGATCTTACCTATCAATACATGAGCTGGCAATGTAATTTCTATTATATTATTACGAATTTAAGATCCGACATACCAATTTGTGATCGAAAATTGGAATTTTTTTTTGTGGTGTATGGCATTGGTTGAAAATTTTGAATAGTTGGGTCCATGCCTACACCAATTAAAAAGAAACAATGTCGCCTTCTCGAAACGCCGCAATGGCCTTATCAAGAAGGCCAATGAGATATCCACACTATGTGGCGTGAAGATTTTATTTGTGGTTTTTTCGCCTTCTAACAAGCCTTATACTTTCAGCAACCCTAGTATGGATCGATGCTATCTTAACCAAATATTTTAGTGCTAATCCTACAGCACAACCCAACACTGCCGAGCAAAACTTTCGGGCTCACTGTGAAGTCGTGATGCAAATCTTGTCTTCCCAAATTACTTACCTTGAAATGAAAATTGAAGAAGTAATGAAAGTAAATCAAACTTTGCGTGAGACTGAAAAGGTCATGCCTCCTATTTCTGAACTTCCATTATCGGAGCTACAATCCATGAAACACAACATGGAAATGCTTCGATCACATGTTGTGCAAAAGCTAATGCAAGTTCATGCTCAAGCTAGGATTGCTCAAATGGCCAGTGGTAGCTCGTTTGGCTATTCGCAATTTGGAGCAAATGACGATGTTGGCCTAAGTGGTGGTGCTAGTGCCCTATAAAGAGCTAGATATTAAGAAGCAAATGATGATGGCTCTCATAGAGGAACCTAATTAGAAGCGAAGGAATAAGATTTTTATGAATTTTATTTCACTATATCTATATGTTTTGTATTCATTTTATTATGTTTTGAAAAAGTTATTAGAGATGATCGATTAAGAGATAATATGAACCAATATGTGCGTCATTCTTGATATCTTTTAATATTCTTCAAGTTAGAATTTTTATATTTTAATAAATTAAATACGAGAAAAATCTCTTGAGTGTACTATGTTATGAAAATTAAGGACAAAATTATTTGAGTAATTACCTCTTTTATTTTTACCTTACAATGGAAACTAAATAAAAGGTCAAAATACATGTGCAACTATAGAAGTATTATTAACACGCATTATATATAGTAAATGAAAGGAAAAAAATAGTGGCATGACATCATCAAAGACGTACATTTTTTGGGTAGTAATTAAATGGTACCAAGTATTATATTACAATACCATTTTTAGATATAATTAATAATTGTGGTAGTTTCTCATGCAAGACTCATCAATCGTCAATATATTGAAGTTTTGTTTTCGTATTTAAAAAGAAAAAGAAGAAGAACAGAGAAAATATATAAGCTTCCACAACACATAGCAACAAGAAATTATTGATTAAACGTACAATAACTATTTTTGTTTTCTCATAGAAGAATTTTACTTCTCGTGAAAATTCGTGAAAGTACAACAACACTAATAAAAGATGAGTAAGAACAGTAAAAATAAAATGACCTGAACAAAAATAACAACACTCTAATCCTAAATCCTAATAGGATTGTTATAGATATATACCTTTTGAACATGTAAGTGCTCACACTGGCTTCCACTATGTGATGACTCCTGAATGACAAATAAAAAGTAAAGAATAATAAATATTGATATTTCTCTAATTATCTCATCTCATATACAATAGAGCTACTTTAAAAAAAAAAAAATTAAAAAAAATTATACTATTTCCTGCATTAACTAAACAAGGAAAAGTGTCATAATTGTATACTAGAAAATGGTTTTTCCTAATTTAATTTATATGCAATATGTTATTTTTATATCCAACTAGTATTTTTGCCCGTGCGATGCACGGAATGGATTTGTTATAATATATTAAAAATATTTGGATTAATATATAATTATTTAAATTAGATCATCAAATATTATATAGTGCAATTGAAGATATGTTTTGGATCATTTATATTTTTTGATGTTATCATTGCTTGAGTTTGAGCAAATAATTGCTCAAGTTAATAGCTAATGTGTAGATCTACGCATGCGGTGTTATAACTTGAGTTTAAACATGTCTTTGGGAAAATCAGAATCATCTTAATCCGTAACGCTAATCAAAGTGTCATTATTCGTTTTCATAATGTACTTTTGCTCGCACGATTTAAACCTCATGTAAGAGGTTTGCACAGCAAAATTGTGAATATTATAGATTTTCCCTTTCTTCAAGAGTTTGTTGAATTGTTCGACAAATTCTTTAGAAATTTGTAAATGGATACAAATTCCCTGAGGGAATCACCCATAAATATTAATATTAATATTAATATTAATTAATAAATAAATATTATAAATTTTATATTTTTTTTATCATGAATATACTAAAAAAATAGTAATAATTCATTATGTGATTATATTCTGTGGATAACAAATCCATTATGTGATTATATTCTATGATGCATACTGAAGTTTGATTGTCCAATATACAACATACAACATAAAGTAAAAATTCAATATTCTAAAATAAGTCATTTAACTAATATATTATGAGTATGAGTCTAAATTATAGTATAAGTCTAAACTATAGTATTAATCCAATATTTAATAAATAAATAATATAAATTTATATTCTATGAGTAACAAATTCATTTTGTGATTATATTTTGTGGATAGCAAATCCATTATGTGATTAAATTTTGTGATGTATATTGAAGTATGATTGTCTAACATACAACATAAATTCAGTATTTTGAAATAAAGCCTTCAACCAATATAATATGAGTATGAGTCTAAATTATAGTATGAGTTTAAACTATAGTATTGGTCCAATATTTTTAAAATTTAATGCTGTAAAAAAATTTGTATAAATGCAATATGTACCTTTGAGTCATGGAATAAGCATGACAGTGTTTGTTGGTTGATACTTGATTGCAACACGTTGATATTCCTTAGCCTAATAGCAACGCATCAACCGGAGCCTTATAGAGCTTTTTCTTGTCCTGAGGAACGTAATTTGACTCCATTACTAAGCAATAAAGAGAAAGATGAGAAATTACAGAGAACAATAAAAAAATATATAATGATAGAATATCAGTTAATTAGTGATCTTTTTATATATAATGATAGAATATCAGTCAATTAAAATATGAGATGTAGTGATATTTTTATCTAATTTCCGTTCTATTTTTAATTGATGATGTAGAATATTATTATTGAAATATTTTCGTTTCATTTTTAAATACCGTTCCATTTTTAATTTACCTTTAATATTGTTTAAAATATGCATTTACTATTGATGATGTAGAACTGTTATTGAAATATTTCCATTCCTTTTTTTGATTAAAATGCAATGATCTGACCATTTTCTTTTTCATTTTAGTCAATTATGGATATTTTTTATTTGTAGTCAAATATTAATATTCATTTCTTTTTATATATTCAGTTAATTAGTAATATTAGATTCATTTTCAGTCGATTATTGTTTTTTTGTTTTATGATAATTAGTCAATTAAAATAATAGATGCACTGATATTTTCATTCCATTTTTAATTTACCTTTACTATTGTTTAAATTTTAAAATATGTCTTTACTATTGATGATGTAGACTATTATTATTAAAATATTTCCTTTCCATTTTTAATTTACTTTTACTATTGATGATGTAGAATATTATTATTGAAATATTTCCGTTTCATTTTTAATTTCCATTCCATTGTTTAAAATTGTGAATGATTTACGATTTAATTGTGATTTGATTAATTCTACTGTGTAATATTATTGTGAAAATTTAAAATGCAATGATTTGACCATTTCCTTTTCCATTTTAATTAATTATGGATATTTTTTAATTTTCATTCAATTATTAATATTCATTTACTTTTCCAATTGACATAATTTATGTTCTCTTTTCTATTTTTAATTTTCAATCAATTATTAATATTCTTTTCATTTTCCAATTTACCTAATTTCCATTCCATTTTTAATTGATTGTGTAAAATATTATTGTGAAA
>CP025644.1:19951856-19964821 GCA_003576665.1 Ipomoea trifida | reverse complement strand
TTGAAGGTATTTGCTTCTGAATTCATGTATTGGTTCATCACTATAATTATGAATAAAGTTTAGGCATGGAAGTTGCCTTCTTTTTTTTGCCATATAGGAAGCTGAGAAAGAAGTGCTCTCGGTATCTACTGAAAGGGACAAAGCCCTTCAAGATCTGAAGGATTCTTTGGCTTATCATGAGAGGGAACTTTCTGAAAGGTGATCCTGAATTGAGTAATTATTGTTCAGTGTATTCCTGACATGGGAAAGAAGCATCTTAATACATTGTTAATGTACTCTTACAAGCATTTTAAATATCTTCTATACATTTTGATGAGTGATAAGGAACTTGATGTCTTCGTGTAGCATAACTGGACACTTTTCCAATGTGATGGTTGCCACTATATATATTTTTTCTGAACTGTGAAGAGTGAGGTTTATTTATTTAATTTGTTGAATGTGTTAAGAATTAAAATTTTCACTGGAATTCTTAAATATTGAGTTCTTTTCAGGGATACTGCTCTTAGTAGAATATTTATATATTATTATTATTATTATTTTAAAAAGTATGACTTTCTGCTACACCTACTCGAGCGGGTGTAGCGGAATGACTTTTTTTAATTAAAAAAAATACTTTACCTACACCTCTACAGGTGTAGCGGAAAGTCAAGGACTTTTCGAGTCACTTCCATCGAGGTGTAGCGGAAAGCTATTTATAGGTGTAGTGTATGTATTTTTTTGTACTAGTGGCCCCCACAGTGTTTAGAATACATTTTTTATGAGTTGTATCATGTAATATTCCATCTGTCAAATGGTTTCATGTGGACGTTTTTTATTGATTACTCCCTGTTGAAAAATTATATTTACAGGTTCAACTGATGTTGGAAAGAAATTGATGGTTGGTTCTGCTACTATAGTAAAAAAGGTATGTGTCTGTGTGTATAGTCTGTAATCATCTTATCTTAATAAAGAGGCTTTAGTTAGTACTAATATCACTCACTGTTGTGTGTGTTTTAGGTGTCACTTGAGCTTGGTGGAAATGCACCTTGCATAATTTTTGATGATGCTGACCTTGATGTAGCTGTGAGAGGAATTGTAAGTTAAAGCAATATATCTTTGATTCTTTCTGAAATATAATAACTAATGAAAATTACTTGACCTTAGCTTGTAGGCACAACTATTTAGCTAAACAAAATAGTAGGTAACAACATGCTTTTCTTTAATGTACTTAATAATCATAATAATAATAATAATAATAATAATAATAATAATAATAATAATATATCCATTTCTTGTGCCCTCAAGGAATTCTCGATTGTCATATTTATTGTAGCTAGGCGCCTTTCTTTTTTCGTTGGAGTTATGTGTATAATATTGTGTATCTTGAAATAATTAAGACTTTGATTGTTAGTTTATATTGTAGATATTGTCATAGGTTTTCTTGTTGATGGATTGAATGAATTGTTGTGGATGGTTAAGAATTTGATTGTTGGTGTATGTTGTATTTAAGTAGGATATTATGTTGATTAATATTATGTTGATGGATTGTGGATTTGGGGTGATTGTTATTCCTATTTTGATTTGTTTTCTCTAATTTTATACTATAGGCGTTTGTTCTTGACAAAACAGATGCCTATAGTGTCAAAAATGTAAAAAAAATATTAGTGTAGGTGTATGTTGTAAAACTAACACCTTACAATTCCAAAACAGATGCCTACAGTGTCAAAAATGTAAAAGATATTAGAGTAGATGTATGTTGTAAAACAGACACCTATTGCTTCTTACAAGGCTACAACATACGCGAATAAATTATTTTGTACCAATGAATTTTTTTTTTTTAAGTTTTCAAAGTTCATTTTACAATTTAGTACTTTTATATTTTTAAATGTTGTGGTTTCTTATCTCCTGTGTTTCTTTTGTTGTGTCTGGAATAGGTCGCTTAAAGATGTGTTTTCTTAAATCTAGTTGATTTTTTTTTTTGAGAACTAAATCTAGTTGATTTTATATGATGTTTTGCAACGTCTGCTCTATATAGTTGAGTAGGTTGAACTAACTCTAAGTGAGAGGTATAAAATACAAAGCTTGAAGAATTATACAAGAAAGCTGATAAGAAATTAGCAGGTAAATCACCGCCCTCTATCATTCTTTTCTATTTTCCAAAAGGCCCTACCCATAGATTGTTATTCTTATGCCTACATGGGGTGCTATACTAATATCAGTAACTTTTTCTCTAGTCTGCATAACGTTGATTAAATTTACTATTGTTTCTATGCCACTTATATGCATATTTCATCCTTGTTTGGCATATTATTCCCCAGTCTATTTGTTAATGGTATAGATTGAGCATCGGTGCAAGGCTTTCGATTTTTTGCCAATAGTTAGCCTACTTGTCATTGTTGTTTTCCCTATATTCTACCCAGTTATTATAAGGTCTTTTGATATTTTTCTTCCTCCTTTTGTGTCCTTGCATATAATATGTTATGGAGCTTTCCCAAGTCTCAAGAGTTGTTTTCTTTGTAACTACTATTGACAATCAATGCCAAGGTATTCCATCCATACAATTCATCATCATGATGCTAAAAAAACGAAGAAATAACTCAAAAGGTATGATTTATTAACTGTTATTTTATAATTTTTAATTTTAGTTTATTTTTCTTGTTTTCTTGAGATTTTTACGCCTCATTTCTTTTTGCTCTCTTTTATTTCCTTTAGATGTATTCTTTTGTTTTTAAAGACATTTTTTTTTCAGCTCATTATAGTTTTTTCAAGTTAGTGACAATACTATTAATCCTCCCTAAAGTTGTAGAGTATAAAATGTGTATCTGTAACGGAAATAACTTAGTTCACATACTCCAACAAGCAAATTACAATTCAGTAACCCACCCCTAACCCTAAACCTTAACCCAAAACCCTAAACACTAAACCTAACCCTATACCCTAAACCCTAAACACAAAAACCTTACCCTAAACCCTATACCCTAATCGTAAACCCTAAATTTGAACAATACCTTAAATCCTAACCACCCATAACCCAAACCCTAAAACCCTATACCCTAACCTAACCCTATACCCTAAACCCTAAACACAAAAACCTAACCCTAAACCCTATACCCTAATCGTAAACCCTAAATATGAACAATACCTTAAATCCTAACCACCCATAACCCAAACCCTAAAACCCTAAACCCTAACCTAACCCTAAACTCTAAACCCTAAACCCTAAACCTAAACCTAAACTCTCCCTAGCCCTAAACCCTAAACCTAAATCCTAACCCCTAAACTTAAAACCTAGACCCTAAACCCTTAACACTAACCTTAAATTCTAAATCCAAACCCTAAAACGAAAGCCCTACCCCCTAACCCTAACCCTAAACCCTAACCTAGACCCCAAACCTAAAACCTAAAACCTATAACCTCACCTAAACCCTAAACACTAAACCCTATCACCTAACCTAACCCTAAAACAAAAACCATAACCCCTAACCCCTAACCCTATACCATAAACCCTAAACCTTAAACCAACACCTAACCCTAAATTCTAAACCCTAAACCCTAAATGATAATACCTAAGCCCTAAGCCCTAACCCTAAACCCTAAGCCCTAAACCCTAAACCCTAAACCTAACTCTAAACACTAAACCCTAAGCCCTAACCCAAAACCCTAACCCCTAACCCTAAACCCTAAATCCTAAGCCTAAAACGAAAGCCCTAACCCCTAACCCCTAAACCTTAAATCAACACCTAACCCTATACAATAAACCTTAAGCCCAAACCCAAACCCAAATCCCCCTAAACCTTAACCCAAAACCCAAAACCCTAAAAAAAGCCCTAAACCCCAAACTCTAAACATAAACCCAAACCCTAAACCATAACAAACCTAAAATCTAAACCATAAACCTAACTCTAAACACTAAACCCTAAGCCATAACCCAAAACCCTAAACCCTAAACCTAACCCTTAACCCTAAACCCTAAATCCTAACCCTAAAACGAAAGCCCTAACTCCTAACCCTAAACCCTAACCTAGACCCCAAACCAAAAACCTAAAACCTAAAACCTCACCTATACCCTAAACACTAAACCCTATCCCCTAACCTAACCCTAAAACGAAAACCATAACCCCTAACCCTATACCATAAACCCTAAACCTTAAACCAACACCTAACCCTAAATTCTAAACCCTAAACCCTAAATGATAATACATAAGCCCTAAGCCCTAACCCTAAACCCTAAACCTAACTCTAAACACTAAACCCTAAGCGCTAACCCCTAACCCTAAACCCTAAATCCTAACCCTAAAACGAAAGCCTTAACCCCTAACCCCTAACCCTATACAATAAACCTTAAGCCCTAACCCAAACCCAAACCCTAACCCCCCTAAACCATAAGCCCTAACCCAAAACCCAAACCCTAAAACGAAAGCCCTAATCCCTAAACCCCAAACTCTAAACATAAACCCAAACCTTAAACCGTAAAAAACCTAAAATCTAAACCCTAAACCTGACTCTAAACACTAAACCCTAAGCCCTAACCCAAAACCCAAAACCCTAAACCTAACCCTTAACCGTAAACCCTAAACCTAACCCTTAATCGTAAACCCTAAATCCTAACCCTAAAACGAAAGCCCTAACCCCTAACCCTAACCCAAAACCCTAACCTAGACCCCAAACCTAAAACCTTAAACACTAAACCCTATCCCCTAACCTAACCCTAAAACGAAAACCATAACCCCTAAACCTTAAACCAACACCTAACCCTAAATTCTAAGCCCTAAACCCTAAACCTAACTCTAAACACTAAACCCTAAGCCCTAACCCAAAACCCTAACCCCTAACCCTAAACCCTAAATCCTAACCCTAAAACGAAACCCCTAACACCTAACCATACACAATAAACCTTAAGCCCGGCCCTAAACCTAACACTAAACCCTAAGCCCTAACCCAAAACCCTAAACCCTAAACCTAACCCTTAACCCTAAACCTTAACCCTAAACCCTAAGTCCTAACCCTAAAACGAAAGCCCTAACCCCTAACCCCTAACCCCTAACCCCTAACCCTATACCATAAACCCTAAACCCTAAAAAACCCCTAAACATAAAACCTAAACCCTAACTTAAATCTAGCCCTAAACCCTAAACTAACACTAAACCCTAATCCAACACCAAACTCTAAACCCTAACCCTAAATGCTAATACCTAAGCTCTAAGCCCTAACCCTAACCCTAAACCCTTAACCCTTAACCAACCTTAAACACTTGGATTCCTCACTTTGGTACAATTCTTGGATTGATTCTTGGATGGTTTTCAAATGAGCCCCCATGAGGGGTATTTATACCCATTCCACCTCGTCAATGGATGATGGAGATTTATTTAATCCTAAACTCTAAACCCTAAACCCTAAATGCTAATTCCTAATCCTTAAACCCTAAACCTTAAGCCAACAAAAAACCCTAAGCCCTTGTCATAGACTCGTTTTCCCCTAACAATGTCTTGTGCAGCTTCAACTATTTTCCCCCTCAAATAGCTAAGTCAGTCTCGTTCCTCCGTCAAAAAGTATGCAAAGTAAGCGATGAGATGGCTACGAAAAAAATAAGGCACGAAGCTAAAGGAAACACTTGAATTTTGTAGGGAACTTGTATTATTTCTACACTTGGATTCCTCACTTGGATACAATTCTTGGAATGATTCTTGGATTGTTGGATGGTTTTCAAATGAGGCTCCATGAGGGGTATTTATACCCATTCCACCTCCTCAATGGATGATGGAGATTTATTTAATCCTAAACCCTAAACCCTAATTCCTAACCCCGAAACCCTAAAACCTAAACCAACCCTAAACCTAAATCCTAACCCCTAAACTTAAAACCTAGACCCTAAACCCTTAACACTAACCTTAAACTCTAAATCCAAACCCTAAATCCCTAAACCCAAAACCCAAACCCTAAAACGAAAGCCCTATACACCCTAACCCTAACTCTAACCCTAACCTAGACCCCAAACCTAAAACCTAAAACCTAAAACCTCACCTAAACCCTAAACACTAAACCCTATCCCCTAACCTAACCCTAAAATGAAAACCATAACCCCTAACCCTAACCCTATACCATAAACCCTAAACCTTAAACCAACACCTAACCCTAAATTCTAAACCCTAAACCCTAAATGATAATACATAAGCCCTAAGCCCTACCCCTAAGCCCTAAGCCCTAAATCCTAAACCTAACTCTAAACACTAAACCCTAAGCCCTAACCCAAAACCCTAACCCCTAACCCTAAACCCTAAATCCTAACCCTAAAACGAAAGCCCTAACCCCTAACCCCTAACCATATACAATAAACCTTAAGCCCTAACCCAAACCCAAACCCTAACCCCCTAAACCCTAAACCCTAAACCCAAAACCCAAAACCCAAAACCCAAACCCTAAAACGAAAGTCCTAATCCCTAAACCCCAAACTCTAAACATAAACCCAAACCTTAAACCGTAACAAACCTAAAATCTAAACCCTAAACCTGACTCTAAACACTAAACCCTAAGCCCTAACCCAAAACCCAAAACACTAAACCTAACCCTTAACCGTAAACCCTAAATCCTAACCCTAAAACGAAAGCCCTAACCCCTAACCCTAACCCAAAACCCTAACCTAGACCCCTAACCTAAAACCTTAAACACTAAACCCTATCCCCTAACCTAACCCTAAAACGAAAACCATAACCCCTAAACCTTAAACCAACACCTAACCCTAAATTCTAAGCCCTAAACCCTAAACCTAACTCTAAACACTAAACCCTAAGCCCTAACCCAAAACCCTAACCCCTAACCCTAAACCCTAAATCCTAACCCTAAAACGAAACCCCTAACACCTAACCATACACAGTTTTTTTTTCTTTTGAATTATGTGTCTATATTAGTTTCTCAATTATTTTAAAAGTATAGTGGTTACTTTTCTCTTTTTATGTATAAACTAGTTACCACACGCGAGTTGCGCGATTAAATCAATGCGTATTTTTAAATTAGTGTTCCTTAATTGGTTAAAGTAGTCATATAATAATAAGAGAAAAAAAAATGCTAAATTAAAAAAAAATAAAGAAATAGCCTTGATGCTTATATATTTTAATAAAACATAACAAAATTATAAATAGCTAAATTGCATCTAAAGTAAATAGAAACAAATAAACCACTTACATAGGAGCGAATGACGTGTCATCATTGTCACTGTTTGGACATCGGTGCGACAATTTAAGATCCATGTGTAATTGTATTTGTGATCAAGTATTTTATAGTTCGTTCGAACAGGTTTGACAATGACATTTGAGATGATATACTATTTGTTGGTTTGTAAAGTGATATCATACATTCCAATGTCATTATCAAACACTATTGATTGAACCTGAGTTCCTTGCATTTAGATATAGCATTTACAATGATGTTGGTGGTGAACGAGAGCATCTTCATAATAATAATAATACTAATATTGATAAAAATAAAAATAAATAATAATAATAATAATAATAAAGGGATAAATTTTTTACTATTTACTTAATTAATTTCATCCTCAAGTACGATGAGCATACACTTTTTCTCAGACGTTCCACTAGCATTTTTTGATTCGTTTTTCTTAATGACATGAACTGTACAACTCCAGCCCAATATCAATTAACTTTACAGCATTTGTCATGACTAATATCTTTTGTGCCATGGAAAATATGTTCATAAAGGATGTTACGGAATAATATAATGGGAACCACAACATAAATTCAAAAACCATAGATTAGGGAGTTAGGAGTAACTAAAATGTGTAGATTATAGAAGAATATAATGAGAACCACAACATTACATACAAGGATACAAGTATAGATGAACAGATTATACAATAGATATATTTACATAACGATATTGAAGTTATACTAATTAATGAGTATACCATCATTGATTTTTTTTTAAACTGTAATCATTATGAGTACAAATACAAATAATAGAATTAGCATAATAATATTTTGACAATCATACCTATAGAATGTCAAGTAGATGGTGTGTTGCAGAATATGTTAGGTTTAGTTTTGGGTGAATACCCGTGAGAAGGGGAGGGGTTTATATACTGTTGTTTTGGGTAGAATAATGGTTTAGTTAGAAATCTATACAAAATTGTATTATAAAAGACTTGAATATTCTTCAATTTGTGATAAAAAATTGGGGTTCTTTTTAATTATTATTATTTTTTTTGTGGTGTATGTCATCAGGTTAAATTTTTGAATGGTTGGGTCCATGCCTATACGGATTAAGAAGAAACACAATATACAATCCCAAATAACTAATAAATACATTTTTATATTAATTACATATTTTATATGTCAGCAAAAATTTCAATTATATTACAAATTCTGGATCTTACCTACCAACGCATGAGCTGACATTTAATATTTTCATTATATTATTACGAATTTAATTAAGATCTGACATACCAAGTTGTAAAAATCTTTAATTATAAAAATATTGAAGATCCGTCATATCAAGTGTTGAAAATCTTTATAGCTCGTTGAGTTGTAATGTTCCATAATAAATTTCTGATATATAACATCGAATTGAAAAGTGTTCAAGGAATAACAAGGACGCCCAACTATAAATAGACCACTACCCATTCTATCATTGCTATTATTGCTAGACATTTTCAAGAAAAATATATTTCACCCACAAAGATATAGAGATTGAGTATATTGATAGCATACAAATTCTATGCTATCAATATACTTAATCTCTACATATTTGTGGGTGAAATATACTATTTTTGAAAATGTCTAGCAATAATAGCAATAGAAGGGCGAACAGAGGTTGGCAAAGGATTCCCCTATCTAGAATTGAAAGTGATACTAATCGTAATGTCACCTCTTCGAAACGCCGCAATGGCCTTATCAAGAAGGCCAATGTGATATCCACACTATGCGGCGTGAAGATTTTGTTGGTGATTTTTTCGCCTTCTGGCAAGCCTTAAACTCTCAGCAACCCTAGTATGGATGCGATCTTAACCAAATATTTTGGTGCTAATCCTACAGCACAACCCAACTCAGTCGAACAAAACTTCCGCACTCGCCGTGATGCAAATCTTGTCTTCCCAAATTACTTACCTTGAAATGAAAATTGAAGAAGAAATGAAAATAAATCAAGCTTTGCGTGAGGCTGAAAAGGACAGGCCTGCTATTTCTGAACTTCCATTATCGGAGCTACAATCCATGAAACACAACATCGACATGCTTCGATCTCATGTTGTGCAAAAGCTAATGAAAGTTCATGCCCAAGCTAAGATTGCTCAAATGGGTAGTGGCAGCTTCTTTGGCTATTCGCAATTTGGGGCAAATGACGATGTTGGCCCAAGTGGTGGTGCTAGTGCCCTATAAACAGCTAGATATCAAGAATCAAATGATGATGATTCTCATAGAGGGACCTAATTAGAAGCCAAGGAATAAGATTTTTATGAATTTTATTTCACTATATCTATATGTTTTGTATGCATTTTATTATGTTTTGAAAAAGTTATTAGAGATGATCGATTAAGAGATAATATGAACGAATATGTGCGTCCTTCTTGATATCTTTTAATATTCTTCAAGTTAGAATTTTGATATTTTAATGAATTAATTACGAGAAAAATCTCTTGAGTGTACATACAATATTATGAAAATTAAGGACAAAATTATTTGAGTAATTACCTCTTTTATTTTTACCTTACAATGGAAACTAAGTAAAAGGCCAAAATACATGTGCAACTATAGAACTATTATTAACACGCATTATATATAGCAAATGAAAGGAAAAAAACAGTGGAATGCCATCAACAAAGACATTTTTTTGGGTAGTAATTAAATGATACGGAGTATTATATTACAATACCATTTTTAGATATAATAAATTATTGTGGTAGTTTCTCATGAAGACTCATCAATTGTCAATATATCGATAACGTTTTATTTTTTACCTATTTAAAAAGAAGAAGAAGAAGAGAGAAAAAGAGACAAGCTTCCACAGCACATAACAACAAGAAATTATTGATTAAGCGTACAATAAGTATTTTTGTTTTCTCATGGAAGAATTTTACTTCTAGTGAAAACTCGTGAAAGTACAACAACACTAATAAGAGACGAGTAAGAACGGTATAAATAAAATGATTGGGAATAAAATAACAACACTCCAATCCTAATAGGATTGTTATAGATGTATACCTTTTGAACATGTAGATGCTCACACTGGCTTCCACCATTTGATTACTTCTGAAAGACAAATAAAAAGTAAAGAATAATATATATTATTATTTCTCTAATTATCCTATCTCATTTACAATAGAGTAACTTTTAAAAAAAAATAATAATAATTATACGCTTTCCTGGATTAACTGCCGTTATATAACAACACTCCAATGCATGAGCTGCTTTATATATTTCCATTATATTATTACGAATTTAAGATCTGACTTATCAAGTTGTGAAAATCAGCATTTTTTTTTTTTAGTTTTGCAGTGTATGGCGTTAGTTGTGATTTTTGAATTGTTGGGTCCATGGCTATATCGATTAAGAAGCCGTTACAATATAAAACCCCGAATAGTTAATAAATTCATTTTAATATTAATTACATATTTTATATGACAATCGATATTTTCATTTTATTACTAATTCTAGATCTCTTAACTACCAACTCAAGAGCATTATAATTTCTATTACATTATAATGAATTTAAGATCCGACAAACTAATTTGTGATTGAAAATCGGTGATCTTTTTTTTTTTNTTTTTTTTTTTTTTTTTTGTGGTATATGGCATCAGTTGAAATTTTTGAATGGTTGGGTCCATGCCTATACGGATTAAGAAGAAACACAATATACAATCCCGAATAATTAATATATAAATTTTTATATTAATTACATATTTTATATGTCAGCAAAAAATTTTATTATATTACAAACTAGCAATTTTCCCGTGCGATGCATGGACTTAAATTTTATAATTTTTTTATGAATAGATGTCAATATAATTTTTTTTATGCATATTGTATTGTATGAATGTATTTGTATTTGTCAATAAGTAATGTTAGTACAATATTTCAAAAAAAAAAGTAATATTAGTACAACATTACAATAAAATGAGTAAAATATTTTATTTACAACTTATTGAATACATTTTTATAAACTACATCGCACAGGTCAAATTAGGAGTACTATCTTCTTCTTTTTTTTTTTTTTGAAAAACTTAGCAGTACTATTTAACTCATTACAAATCATAAACTTAGTCCTTTAGGATGACTGAATCTAGATGCTGCTACGTATAACTGCCCGTGTACAAACACTGATTTTTTTAGTAACAGTCCTAATGAATGATCAATTTTTCTTAACAACATCACTGGGAGAGCTACCTTTAGCGTTAGTGAATGGTTTGGAATACCCGGCTATTGTAAAAATCGGATCATCCCCACATTGTAATATATTATGACTTATTATTATTATTATTATTATTATTATTATTATTATTATTATTATTATTATTATTATTAATGTACCCGTGCGATGCACGGACTTAAATTTTATAATTTTTTCATGAATAGATGTCAATATAATTTTTTTATGAATACAGTAAAGTACAATGCTTAAAAGATTAAATTTACAAATTATTAAATACTCCGTACTTCTTTGTGAACTGCATTAGTGGTTGAATTATAAGTGTTATCTAACTCATTACAAACTACATATAAAATGTATATTTTACCCCCTTAGGTTTGAGACCCTTAGGAATTAAGATTACTTACTCGCAACTACATAACTTACTCAAGATGGTGTTCAAAATCAATAATACGGAGTAATAGGCAATAATGAGATAAATGATTTTCACTAACAAAAAATTATAATTTAATGCAAACATCTTCCATTTAATTTATATGAATAATTTATTGTACCTGGTGCATCTAAAAATCCTAATTAAGAAATATAGATTTACTGCCCAAATGTACCCATCCCATTTTAGCAAAATCCTTTGGCGCAAATATGATTTCAGTAATACGGTGCCGTTTATCCACAACTCTTGGGCGGGAAATTTTCACCAAAGGATTTTGCTTTATTATAGATAGGATTCTAGATCTTACCTACCAACACATGAACTGGCATTTAATATTTTCATTATATTATTACGAATTTAATTACGATCGGACATACCAAGTTGTAAAAATCTTTATTGATTATTACACATTGAAAATCTGTCATATCAAGTGTTGAAAATCTTTATGGTTCGTTGAGCTGTAATATTCCAATTTAATTTGTATTTATTTTAATACCATAATAAATTTTTGATATATAATATCGAATTAAAAAGTGTTCAAGGAATAACCAGAACACCCAACTATAAATAGACCACTACCCATTCTATCATTGCTATTATTGCTAGACATTTTCAAGAAAAATATATTTCACCCACAAAGATGTAGAGATTAAGTATATTGATAGCTTAGAAATTCTATGCTATCAATATACTTAATCTCTACATCTTTGTGTGTGAAATATATTTTTCTAGAAAAGGTAAATATAAAGTACTAATTTTTCGATGTTACCTTTTAAACCAAAACCTCGATAGTGAATGTTTGATCAACAAAAATCCATAGATCTTATGTTAATCCCTGAAAGATTGATATATATGATCAACAAATTGCTATAATCATCATTTGTCTTAAATTTATGTTTTCAATGTGTTAAATCCGGCTCCAAATATAACCAATGTGCAATGGAACTCTGTAAGCGGAACATTACAAATGTAGAATTAAACTAAGTACATGAGAAGATCAAACTTAGTATGAATTTGTTGACTACATAGGCTAATTACCGTAATGGTATGCAATGAAATTGTACTAAGTATTTTGGGTGTCAACAAGTTTTAGAGGATACCTCAACGACTTAATTTTACCGAGAACACAGGTTCTAAATTATTGAGTATTTCTTGACTGGATAATGTGCATTATCATTGA
>CP025644.1:19929544-19943172 GCA_003576665.1 Ipomoea trifida | reverse complement strand
AAATTAATTAGAGACAAAATTTTTTGCAATGTTTTTTTCCCTACAAGTTGTTTTATTAGGAAGAACAAAAAAAAAAAAAAAAAAGATGTGTATATATAAACATACATGTGCCCAGCGGGTGTGTTGTAAGGCGGAGCCTTGCACGAAGAATGAAGTTTAAAATTTATAAAATATTAAATAAATTTATAAAATAGATACGATATGATGTTGATTTTTATCTTATTGTTTTTAATTTCTTAAAAATTATATACAACGCCACTCTATAGGGCACACTTTTTAAAAAGTGAGTATCTTAAGTATTAAAATGGCGCACGTTAAATACACAAATTACGCATCTTAAGCACACAAACAAAAAATCTTAAGAACACAAGTCACGCACACCTCAAGTTTTAAAATGGCGCACCTTAAGTACACAAATCACACACCTTAATCAATGTCTGTATATTTATTTATTTCAAAACTATTTACTCCGTATAATTTAATCTTTTGTATAAACTAATTTATTTTTTCCATTTTTGCATATTTAAAAATCATATCAAATATAGCATTTATAATTAAAAATGTCTTTTAAAACATAAAAGAGTCATTTCCATTTTTGGTCCTACTGTTATTGTGTCATTGCCAATTTTAGTCCACTTCATTAATTTTTGCCATATTGCGGCCAGTCTTATTTAGTCCTTGCCAATTTTAGTCCACCGTTAAAATTTTTATCAAATAACCATCCAAAACAGAGGTATTTTGGTTTTTTCATGCTTTGATCGTCTCCTTTACCCTTTACAGTGATTTTCCTTACACATTTCCATTCAATGAAGAGGTCCGACGATAGCCATGTGAGCCACATTACAAAGTCATGGCTTTCACCGGACCTCTTCATTGGATGAAAATGTGTAAGGAAAACCACTGCAAAGGGTTAAGGAGATGACCGAAGCATGAAAAGACCAAAAATACCCCTGTTTTGGACGATCATTTGACAAAAATTTTAACGGTGGACTAAAAGTGGCAAGGACTAAATAAGACTGGCCGAATTGTGGCAAAAATTAATGAAGTGGACTAAAATTGGTAGTGCCCCAATAACAGTAGGACCAAAAATGGAAATGACTCAACATAAAATTAATTGGAGGCATAATTTTTTGCAATGTTTTTCTCCCAACAAGATGGTTTTTTTTTGGGAAGAACAAAAAAAAATGATGTGTACTAATATGCCTGTGCGGGGCTGTGCCTAGTGGGTGTGTTGTGAGGCGGAGCCTTGCACGAAGAAAGAAGTTTAAAATTTATTAAATATTAAATAAATTTATAAAATACATATGATATGATGTCGATTTCATCTTATTGTTTTTAATTTTTTTAAAAATGATATACGACACCACTTTTTAGGTCACACTTTTTAAAAAGTGGTATTTTAAGCATTAAAATGGCGTGCGTTAAATACACTAATCAAGCACCTTAAGCACACAAACAAAGAACCTTAAGAACACAAGCCACACACTTCAAGTTTTAAAATGTCACACCTTAATAAGTACATAAACCACACACCTTAAGCAATGTCTATATATTTATTTATTTCAAAACAATTTACTCCGTATAATTTAATCTTTATTATTAACTTTTTTTTTTCATTTTTGCATATTTAAAAATCATATCAAATATAGAATTTATAATAAAAAATGTCTTTTAAAACATAGAATTAATTGGAGGCAGATTTTTTCGCAATGTTTTTCTCCCTACAAGATGATATTTTTGGGAATAGCAAAAAAATGATGTGTAGTGACATGCTTGTGCTCAGCGGGTGTCTAGTTAGGCGGAGCCTTGCACGAAATAGGAAGTTTTAAATTTATAAAATAGATACAATGTAGATTTTTATCTTATTGTTTTTAATTTTTTAAAAATTATATACGACGCCGCTCTTTAGGAAAAATTATAGTCATATTTCTTTATTAAAGAAGTTATCAAACGATGTCGATTTTATACGTAAACTAGTTGATATTACCTTAAAAATAATAATAATTATGATATAACATCGGTTATTCCAAAAAACCGATGCCCGTATATAAATTTTAATTTTTTTAATAGGAACCAATGTTGATTTTTTAAAGGAAACCGGCATTGTTCTCTTAAAAGAGTTATTTAAAATTGTTTAAAATGACTTCGGTTTTCCTAAACCAACGACATAAAAAATATAAATACTATTATTATTTCTACTACTACTACTACTGTTGTTGTTGTTGTTATTGTTATTATCATTACTAGTTTTTCACGCGCATTGCGCGAATGAGATAATGCCCAATGTTTATGTTTTAATAAGTATTTCAAAGTATATCAATGCAAGATTATATTGGAGATGTTCATGCATATGTAATTGAATGTTGAATTTATTTATTTAAGTCGGCAATTCAAAGTTTATGAATGCAATATAATATATGAGAGATTGATTATAATTGTCACTAAAATAAATGTTTGCAATTTTGTAAAACCGCTAATCTAAATACTTAGTCTAAAAATGATAGTATAAATAAATACTACTTTTTCGTTTGAATTTCTCTAAGTCTTTTTAATTCTTTTTCGGGTAGCATTGTCATTATCTTTATCTTCAGTACTTTTTGCACATGTTTATTTTGAAGTTCATATTTTTGGAATTAGTATGAATGAGTGTATTACTTAATTTTGTGTGTGTATGTGTTTTTTTTTTTTTTTTTTTGTAAAATTTTCTTGTTGATTTGATACTAATCTTGGAGGACCCACTATTGCCTTTTCATCACAATGCATACAGTTAAATAGTTTGCCACTTTGTACATAAACATTTTTAAACAATAGCTACATCATATATACCAATTATTTTTGTTATCAAGATTGATGTCGATTTTGTCTTTAATGCAAGCATGTTGATTGTAGAAAATGAAATAAATTGTAAATTTATATTAGTTCTAATATATTTAAAGAATACACAATAAATATTTTACGTACAAGATTAATGAATGTTGCAATGGTAGCTATTTTGAAAATTTTTTCATTTTCTGAATTTTCTGAATTTGAAAGATTGATTCCACCTATGTTGTAGTCTCAACATTTTTTCAATGTATCAAGTGTGTCATAATGTTCTATTGCCTTACATTGACATTTTTAATAATGAGTTTTAAATCAATTTATTGGGTTATTTGAATGTCTTATTTGTCAACCAATTCTCCCTAAATAGTTAACATGATTGGATTTAAACTGTTTTTTTTTTAAATTTTCCATATTATTAACATAATACTTGATAAAAAATATATATATAACATAAAAAAAATATAACATTATTTTGTAGTATAACTTTGATATTTTTTTTTTTTGAAAACAACTTTGATATTTAATTACAAGATAGTGTAAAAAGAAAACAATGAACAATGTAGTGAATATAATTAATTAATAAATTTGAAGGTAAAGAATCTTTGCATTGTAGGAAATATAGACAATATAACTCATGAAATTATATCTCTTTTTAAATTTTTTGATAATGAAATGTATATGTATTATTTTTTTTTTTTTGTAACTACTAATTTATTTAATTTAATAATAGTAATAAAGTGGAGTAATTTTCAAATATATTAATATTATGTACTAACACTAAAATAACATAATACTCGTTATACAAAATTAAATTATGTGTATATATATACAAAGAGAGAGCGAGTATTCAAAATATATATATATATATATATATATATATATATATATATATATATATAGAGAGAGAGAGAAAGAAAGAGAGAGGGAGAACTCATAGTGACTTTTGCATTGATTTTGATTGCTACATCTTTAGAGAGAAGGATTGAGGTCATACAGATTTATTGTGTTGAAACTTCATGAGTCTTCGTGAAGAGATAACGTGTGCTCTGATACCAAATGATGCGAACTTGGTTGGCCCGATCTTTTCTTCACATTCTAATTTAAAAAGGACTTTATTAGAATGATTTATTAGGCCTGGTGTGATCAATTTGTAGGTTTAATTTAGGTCGGGTAAAGAAATGTTTTGAGATTTTGATGTATAGCGGTTTGCTATGTTCGACTGTAGAACGATAAAAACCGGAGATGACACCACAAGGGTGGTAATTTCCATAAAAACCGGAGATGACACCACAAGGGTGGTAATTTCCTTGATAAGTCAGGATTGTCATGATCAAGTCACGGCCGAACTCATCCCAAGTCACGGCCGAACTCATCCTATCCCTCCCTGAACGCAACCTCGACTCAAACCCTCCCTGAACGCAACCTCGACTCAAACGTAACTCTGATAGAGGGTCGGTAGGTCACTGTCGCCATTGATTAGATCGACAACGGAACTCAAACAGAAATGATACTGAAAGGCTGAATGATAAAAGCAAAAGGTACCTAATTTATACTAAAGGTAAAATTTGAAAACTGCTGTAATTTTTTCTTTTTTTGGTTAAAATTTTGTATTAAATATTATATATTATAATTGGATTTATTTCCCTTATTGTTATTATGCTATGCATTTATGAATTATGATCCTCAGTATAAATGTTCCTATGTTTGGAGATAAATAATGATTGAAAGTAATTTTTTTGCTTAAAATGTTTAATAAATAAGGGAATTTCTATTATGATATACAGGAAAATGTAACTTATCTATTATTTATATGAATTTTATAAAGCATGCATAAATCTTTAGATTGAAGGCACTTTGATAAAATTGAACGAAAACGATAAATTTACCAAAATATTTGTAATTGTCACAATATTTAAAATATTTCATAATAATCTAAAACTTTAAATTTAAAATATTTCATAACAATCTAAAAACTTAAATATTAATTAATTTCGATAACATTTAATTTGGTGCTTAATTTAGGTGATATTCCTTTATGAACATTATTTATCTCCCTTGCTTTGCATAATGTACCCTATGCATAGTCTTCAAATCAGCAATTGATCAGATCACTACAATTTATTAAATTCATATTTCTGTTGACTATTGTTTTCTTTGATATATTATATGGATGTTGATTGTAAAGATCGGAATAAATACGAGCTAATTCAGGTAATTAAGATGTTAACCCATAAAATACCATTAATAATGTTATTTAAAGTATCATTATATTAAATGCACGAAACCATCTAGCATGTGCCACTCAACTCTATATAAACTTGAAACAATTTGTCTAACATGGAGGTAGAGTATTACGTCTTAACTTTCTCATCTTGTAACTCTAAGCATGCAAATTATATGGCACCCATAAAATCCCAAACCTTTGCTTTCGTTCTAACCCTCATATTCATCTCCTTCATTTTAACTACTGTCTATTCTCCATCGTCCATATCTGATGTGATGATAAAATCAGGCTCTGACCGTCAGCTAAAGCAAAAATGGCCTTCAGCCCTAGAAAAATCCATCATGGTTCACACCCTACTGTTTATTCTGTTGCTGCTGGGAGGGAGTTTCAAGACGCCAAGCATGAAGTTCCTACCGGACCCAACCCCATATCCAATCCATGAATTTAGTTAAACGTTGTACAACCTAACATATGTAATGAATGAATGCTACCTATTACTTGGCATAATATGTAATGGTAATTGATGTTTACTTGTTATAAAAAATCTTGACTTGTTTCTTTTGTGTTATGTTTTTCATCGTCTACAGTTTAGCTGTTGAAAATTTTAGTAAAAATGACATTTTAAAGGGTTATTTTGTTGTACAATATTTGTGGGGTTCACTCGCCATTTGGATCGGATCAAAATTGATTCGGTCATATTGGAATCTCATTATACACACAAAATGGATCGTGGATGAAGTACATTCATTTGACTGTCTTTTAGGGGAACTTGAATTGTATGACAAATTATACCAGATCAGGATTTACTTTGCATGATTGACCCTGATCTAAAACGATATTCAGATTATATACCTGCAGTTACTATATTATATACGTATAACATAGAAACTCTCTTTTGCGTGTAGGGATGCAAATTCAACCCCAAAAGCTAAGGAGGACAATTAGAAAACAACTTTAAATGAACTAATAAAATGCATTTGATTTATGCTCAAAGTATATGCCATTTTTATGAGCAACTCCATGCATTGGTAAGTACGGACAAAAAAATTGTTTTTCACTTTTTATTTAAATGGATGAAAACTTTTTTACATATATAGTTTTATTTCACAACATTCCACATTTCTAGATGAATTCAGTAAAATTTTGCTCCTAATAATAATTGGAGAAATTTTGTGTAACAAACTCTCTATAGCACATATCCTATAGAGTAAAAGATGAATTTTTGTGATGCAATGGGATTCAATTTAGGCCTTCGGAGATGAATTTTAGTTTACATCCATGGCAGCGTCATTTAGAAATATCAAATTTCATAGTTGATCAAACAAGCAGTTTTGCCACTAGTGATGATCAGAACAATTGTACTCTGTAAGTATTGTATGATTGACAGTGCTGACATTTCTGTCCGATTATGTGGAAGAATACATCGATGGTGTCATTGTAGTCATTGCACAAAATCCAAACTTTTAACCCGTCTTGTTTGATAATGATACATACTTCGTGTAATCGACACTTAGGATTTTAATATATAAATTCAAGTTTTCGTGTTTACATCTCTTTTTTCAATTCTATCAATTTTCAGAAGGATTATTATTTTAGAAGTAGATTTTTTGTCACAAAATTTATTCAATCTCTGGCGTTAAGTCTTTTAGCTAATTGCCTAAAAGAATGTAGCTAATTTTTATGAATTAAGCGTGTTTGCAGGCGTATAAGTATGGGTTAGTTCACAGATAATATAAAGCAATGCAAGTAAATTAAAAAAAAGTAAGAACATACACATGAATTTTTATAGTGGTTCGGAATAACTTTCTTACTCAACTCTTCTAAACTCCAAGGAAGTTCAACTAAGTATTGTTACAAATACAAAGTGAATGAAGCATCAACTACTTTCGGTTGACGATCCTTGAGATAGCGGTCAACCACCAAATCGTCATATCCCTCGCTCTTTGATTAGAGCTAGCCAAGGGTAACGTAACACACCAAGTCGCCTTCCTAGGTTGATCTTACAGCTTCTTCTAGTGAAGATTGTTGTCGTTTGTTGAGTGGTGAACTTTAGAAATCAAACTAATTTCATTCACTAGTACAAGCTTGACAATAAGTATTATACTATTAGCATCTGTTATTTAGGAAAGAGATACTAAAATACTCACGGTGGCATACTTGTAATTTTTTTAAGGACAATTAGTATATGTTGTATGAACATAACAGTAACTAAAAGTACAAATTAAAAAACGTGGCCCTTTTCCCTACTGTTTTGAACACAACAGATGCTAACAATAGTTGAACCATTTATGATTAAACTTAGAAATCTGGATTTAGTAGTAGAGCTTTGAGCATGATCACACGAAAGTTAACACTTAACAAGTGGTAGCCATCCAAAAGTAGCCACAATCCCCTAAAGTCCATTACCATATCTCTGGACTTCATAGGGTAATCCAAAGTCAAACAACATGTCCTAAAGACAAGTTGCATCCTTACAAGGGCTCTTTTTATTCTTCCTTGTATGAACTTCTTCTGTGGTTGATCTTCCTTAAAAGTCCTTCAATAAAGCTCCTATAAACTCGAAAAAACAACATTGAATGCCTTTTGTCTTCCATGAAGGTCATGCTTGAGTTCCTTTCCTTTCGATCCCCTTCGCTTCCTTCTAATCTCATTTCTTCTTGATGTCTTCGTCCTAAGCCGTTCCTTCTGATCGTTTTTTTTTTTTTTTTGAAGTCTTTCCTTCTAGCCGCTTCTTTTCGAAGCCTTTCCTTCTAAACATCTTGCCTTTCAAATGGTTTCAATCTTCTAGATGTCTTTCCTTCCAAATGGTTCCTTCCGTAAGTCTATCCTTATGGATGCTTGCTTCCTTCAGGTTAGCTGGATCGCGAAGCCTACAATTAATCATGAGGGGGTCGGGGCTACAGTGCTTATACAATACACTTATATCATCAAAATTTATCAAATATATTCCTAACAATCAATCAGATCTTTTTACCAAAAAACTTTCTTGTATTTCTTGCATTGGCTTTCTGCTAAACTCTCTCTCTATCTCTCTCTCTTCTATAACCAAATATCAAGAGTATAAATATATTACCCAAGAATATAAAAACTCTAAAAAGAAAACTATTAGACAATTGTTGTCCAAAACTTGTATATTGTTCTTTGGAGGACTCCGGGCTTCTAGCCTACTTCTCGAATAAATAGTTCAAGAAAACATAAGTGTATGTAAGAAAGGGTTAAATTATTCAGTGACTTGAGAAATTTATACAAGGTATTAGTCAAAACCTATTTGAAAGGGTATGTTTTTTAGAAATTGATCAAAAGTTATATAAATTTTAATGGAAAATGATGTTTATTTTTAATATTGTTTGTGTTGTTAAATACTTAGGAGTACTATTACATAGAATTAGTAACTTATCCAAAATTTTAAAGCTATATAAGATATTGAAATATAATAAAATTGGAAATACGGAAGAAACTTCAACTGCTAGTAATAACTTTGAAAATTTTACTAAACAATGGATTAAAATTATTAATAATAAGAAAAAATTAAAACAAGAAAAAATAGATTGGAAAAGGATAGGTGATTATCATAGAGTTAAATGCATAATGTATGAAAATAATACAAGAAAAAACTGCCATTATGATAAATCTAAACAACAATAACAAAATCTAAATAGATTAGACAAAAAGATAGTTTAGTTGACAAGCAAAAACCAAAATCCCTTTTCCTCCTTTATTTTCTCCAAAGCCTCATCAAACCTTCCCTTTTTTTGTATGTATAACCTTCCCATTTTGCGCTTTGATTCGACTTTTAAAGATGGTGATATGATAGGATCAAGAGCATGGTGGTGTGATGTGGGATCGACAAAGCGGGCAGCTTGCCTGTCTCTCAAGCCATGTAGCAATGCAGCTATGGTGAAACTTGTGAGAACATGACAATGGCGTAATATTCACTCCCTCCGAAAACTCTTCCAAACAAATGGAACAGCGCAATTCCTCTTCTGCACCACCACCACTACTCTTAAACCCTTCTTGCCTCAACCCGTTAATCTCACTCAAAGTCAAACCCCTTAGCAGGCTCGATGACAACTCATCATCACCCTCATCGCCAATTGAGTTATTATCACCAAAATTTGAGGGTATTCCACCACCATCATCTCCACTACCCTCAATGTAAACTTCTTCCACGTCTGGCTCATCGATCTCCACACGAGCCATGACCACCATTACACCGTCATTGAGGTCCTGGCGGGCGGGTGAAACCCGTTGCAAGTAGAGGAACATTTGTTGGGAAATCTCGCTGCTTATGGGGGGAGCCAATCCTGGCAACCACACACAAAATTGGGCCCTAAAGTACTGGTAAGAGGACAACCCAAGAGAATTATCCACGGGGAAAGGAAAAGAAACACATGATTCCGTGTTTCTCTCATAGAAATCAACAATCTGGCCCAGCCGCCGATCTCTCAAGAAAACCGTGCTTGTGTGTTTCACAGCAATCTGTATGATCATCATTCTCATCGTATCCCTCCCTGAACGCAACCTCGACTCAAACGAAACTCTGATCGAGGGTCGGTAGGTCAGTGTCGCCATTGATTAGGTCGAGAAGGGAGCTCAAACAGAAATGATACTGAAAGGCTGAAAGATAGAAGCAAAAGGGTACCTAATTTATAGGTGGATTAGCAAAGGTAAAATTTGAAAACTGCTGTAATTTTTTCTTGTTTTGGTTAAAATCTCGTATTAAATATTATATACTATAATGGAATTTTTTTCCCTTATTGTTATAGTGTTATTATGCATTTATTTATGAATTATGATCCTCCGTATAAATTACAATATTAGTTATATCTGTTACTATATTTGGAGATAAATAATGATTGAAAGTAATTTTTTTGCTTAAAATGTTTAATAAATAAGGGAATTTCTATTATGTTATACAGGAAAATGTTTTATTCCTAAAATAGAAAAATATATTTATATAATTTTAATTTTTATAAATTGTATAAGTGATTGAGCATGTATATATCGCTTTTTATTTTTATAATATGAAAATTTTAAGTACTGGCGTTTCCCTAAGAGAAGTTTTACATTTTAAAAATATAAAATTACAACTTATTAAGACCAATTTGGAAAATAAATTAGGAAAGGTAAATGAGGCACCAACAATCACTTACTATAATTTGTGAATAAACGGGCAAGAGACCATGGTCCATCTTGCAAGATAAAGTTGTGCAATATCTAATCGATCTGATCGGATTCGTGGTCCGATTAAAAATCGTGGGTGTGGATATTTTGCCAAAACAAGAGCAGTATTAGATTATGAGTTGGAGGCTTTGTTTTTAGATTTGGTCTGTCTAAATATCCTAAATATTTACCAAAAAAAAAAATCCTAAATATCATATACCTATATACATCGCATAGCCATAATGTGTCGCTTAATAATATATACTTCTCGTGAGGATCAGTAGAAGCCCTAAACAATTTTCCGTTGTTTTCACACCTTTCCCATAGTTGTCTTCTCTCCTTCCCAAAATTTCTCACGTTTCTTTCAACTCTTAATTCTCTTTGAAATTCTGAGTGACTAAGTTCTCTAATATTTTCTATGTAAACCCTAGTCTCTATCTCTCACGTTCTCACAATCTCACTCTCAGACTATGTAAAACCTAGACCATGGTGGAAGTCCTAATTTTATAACTCTCACACAAAAGTCATAGTGTTGTTGTGAGAGTTAGAGGCTTAAAGAAGCCGTTAGAG
Source organism: Ipomoea trifida (assembly GCA_003576665.1). NCBI lineage: Eukaryota > Viridiplantae > Streptophyta > Magnoliopsida > Solanales > Convolvulaceae > Ipomoea > Ipomoea trifida. Next base: position 19,932,392 of record CP025644.1, on the reverse strand, counting down.
ACTCTAACTCATTGAGACTCTCATATGCATACTTGGTGAAAACCCTAGATTCTCTTCTCTTCTCCTCTCAAAAGGTTGAATCCCCAACCCCAAGGGCCCCCTACACCCTGGCCCGAAAAAGCATCTGGGAGGATGTAATCATGATAATTCAACTGAATATAGAGACTAGACCTTTGCTCACTGCGGAAAAGAGGCCAAAAAAGCATCTGGGAGGATGTCAATCATGATAATTCAACTGAAAACAGAGGCCAGACCTTTAATAGATAAGGTATACCATATAGCATCTCTTAATTAGTTTGTTCTTTATTTTTCTTCTCAAATTGTGTAAATGTGTAACCTATATGCATGGTTGTCTTAGATGGATTGTATATATGGTTGTCTTTGTTAAATTGTTATTTCATATTTTTTAATTGGAAGCCCTATTTCTGATTTCTATTGATTGTTGATTTGTTGATCAATTTAATTAGTGTCTCCAAATGGCTCATTTGGAAGCATTATTTTGCTTTTAGTTTATTGTTAATTTGGTGCCTTAGATGAGAACAAGAATTTCTATAGAGAGTTTTTATTATTAATCAATCGTGTTTACAAAATATAGAGAGGGATGCATTTATAGGGTAAGAGATAATCCTAACTAGAGCAAGACGGGTATAAATAGAGTTACAATAATATACAAAGATAGATAGAGTGGAAATCCTAAAGATGATAAAATACAAAGTCCTAATATGTCCTTTCAAGCTAAGCTTAAGGTTCTCTAGAGAGAACATTGAGCTTGTCCCTTAGAAGATTGAATCTAGTAGTGTTGAGTGGTTTGGTAAAGATGTTCGAAAGTTGGTCATTTGTAGATATGTAGTTCACTTGTAGCTATTTTGATGTTACATTGTCACAAACAAAGTAAGTTGCTTAGTTCGGGCATCTAAAACATGATTTGCACATAGATACATAGCACCAAAATTCTCACACCAGGGTCGAGCTGAGGTTACGTTATTTGCTATTGTGAGTCCAAATTCACAAATGAGAGTAACTAACCATGTACTTTTGTTGAGACTTCTGTTATAGCTTTGTATTCTGCTTCTATTGAAGATCTAGCCACTGTCTTTTTCTTGCTACAAGCCCAAGAGATTAAATTTTTGCCAATGAAGACAACAAAACCACTACACTAGTGGATTTTCAGTCATTAGGGCACCCTGCTTAATCAAAATACGAGAAAGCTAAGCATGGATATCATCATAGTCAAATTTTATAAAACGCAGCTCATAGTCTAGAGTCCCTTTGACATACCTTAGAACTCGTTTGAGTGCCGGCCACCCAATACTTAATGTAATAATTAAGTGCATGAACTAACAAAGTTTGTTGACTGCAAAGGATAGATCCGAACAAGTGATGGTTAGGTACTGAAGTGCTTCAACAAGGTTGCGATACTCTGTAGGATTTTCATATGGTTGACTTGTGGCTATTAAGTTGCACTCCACCTCATCCAACACCCTATCTCTTAAATAACTTGGTGTCAAGATTTGAAATAGATATATCGCACTTACGCAACTTTGGTTGTGTTTCTCAAGTGTCGATTGCACTTCCACTAAGAACTAAAATCGGTCTCCAAAGAAAGCTCGGATATATGTTATTAGGTTCAACTCACCATCGATAATTAGGTTCTTGAAACCTAAGACGGGGGCATGTTTACTACAAGATTTGGAGATTTTCATTTTAACGAGACCGTGTTCCCTATACTCGGGAATGATAAGGCACCAGTTGAGAAAATCTCCTATGATGAAAAGAACCTTAAACATTTAGACACATACATCATACCATACTGTGAGCAAGAAGTGGAAAGAGTTAATCCACATAGATTTGTATGTTTAATTTAGGTCGGGTAAATGGATGTTTTTGGATAAACTAATCTTAACCAACAAGCTTGAAGGAGGATTTCCTAATTTCATGCTTCTATCTTCAAGTTGTAACAGTTAACAGTTTGCCCAGTTTGCCAGACGATGCTTTATGAAGGAGGATTTCCTAATTGGTTGTTCTTATCTCACATATATTCATCTCATAGTAAAGAATGGATAAAATCAACGGAGATTTGCTGTTACAACCATTCGTTGCAGGAGACGGGATGTGTCATTGTTGAAGCTGACATTTTCGTTAAGAAGCCTTTTCCCACTGGAAGAAGCTGAAGACAAGCTGTTGTTCTTGCGAATCTCCAAGGAGGACGGATTCAAGTGTGGAACTCAAGGATTGGCTTTTATCTGAATGAATATAATCTCATATAGATCTCAATTAATCAAATTTATCTTGATAATTAACATTTTAACAACTCAGTTAGAATATATAACCTATATCTTTATATTAAAACATTTAAGGATTCAAGTGTGGGAACTCAAGGATTGGCTTTCATCTGAATGGATATAATCTTATATAGATCTCAATTAATCAAATTTATCTTGATAATTAACATTTTCACAACTCAGTTAGTATATATAACCTATATCTTTATATTAAAATATTTAAATTTAAAATGTAACTTATCTATTATTTATATGAATTTTATAAAGCATAAATCTTTAGATTGAAGGCACTTTGATAAAATTGAACGAAAACGATAAATTTCCCAAAATATTTGTAATGGTCATAATATTCAAAATATTTCATAATAATCTAAATATTTGTAATGGTCATAATATTCAAAATATTTCATAATAATCTAAAAATTTAAATATTAATTAATTTGGATAACATTTAATTTGGTGCTTGATTTAGGTGATCTTCATTTATCAACATTATTTATCTCCTTTGCTTTGCGATATTCCTATAAAAATAATATATCATATGCATAAAAATAATGTATCATATG
>CP025644.1:19867316-19928448 GCA_003576665.1 Ipomoea trifida | reverse complement strand
TAATAATAGTTTGACAAACCTTCAATAATGTCTTGATAAAATTAAAACTGTAATATTAACTTGATGGATTTGTAATATAATAGTGCATTAATGACCTATGTAGTAACTTAATGACCTACGGTAATGATCGATTTAATAGACTTATTTTTCGTCCAACATTGGTCGGAAATTTCGACCAACACGCATAGTTGGATGGAATTTCCGACCAACGCACATAGTTTGATGGAAATTTTCACATTTTAAAAATGGTGGGCTACTCGTAAACGGAATTACTATAAGCACAGAAGAAGAAATGCTTAATACTCAAAAAAAACAGAAGAAGAAATACTTACTACTAAATGCAATACAGCATCGAACATAATTAATAAATAATTTAAGGATATCACTGTATTTCAATATCGTAACTCATATTTGTAACGGTAAAATAATGGAATTTTTAACGAAAGATTAATGGTGCAATCAAATGAAAGTCATGGATGTAATATGATAAAATTAAAAGAATTGGACTAAATGTGACAATGCCATAATAGTCGAGGACTAAAAGTGGAAGTTGCTCAAAGTCATCGATGTAATATGACAAAATTAAAAGAATAAGACTAAATATGGAAATGCTACAATAGTCGAGGACTAAAAGTGAAAAATTATTCAAAGTCAGGGATGTAATATGACAAAATTAAAAGAATAGGACTAAATGTGACAATGCCACAATAGTCGAGGACTAAAAGTGGATTTTTCTCTTTATAATATATTGTTACAAGTGTTACCCTTATTAAAAATAGGTCAAAAATAGGTCTCACGGATTGAGACCCAGTAAGACGTTCTCACACAAATATTATCCTTATTAAAAATAGATCAAAAATAAACAAAAATAAAGCCCAAATCAATTAATGTGTATGTGTGTATGTATGTCCTATTTAGGTCCTATTTGATAAATAATTAGCCTATCAGCCAATTCAGGTACTCTCGGTAACTTCTCCCCTTCCGATCCCAAAACAAAAGGATTCAAATAAGTCATAAGCTAAATCATGAGTACGGAGCTATAGGATTGTAGAATTATTTTGGACGAGTAATTAAAATTGGAGTATTTAATTTTTATTATTAATAGTATAAATTGTTTCAAAGATATATTAGTTTTGATATTATATGCTTAGTTTCTAAATATTATCTCATATAGATCTCAATTAATCAAATTTATCTCAAAGCTATATTTCATTGAACAATAAAAACCGGAGATGACACCACAAGGGTGCTAATTTCCTTGATAAGTCAGGATTGTCATGATCAACTCACGGCCGAACTCATCCCGAGTTCTAGAAAACATTCAATTTTCTAACTCAAAAATTCATCTCAAAGCTATATTTCATTAGGCATGCAATGACCTTTAAATAGCCATTAACAAGCTGATTAGAACCACATGAATGAGATAACTATTAAATAGGATAAACTAATCCTAACCTATGAGCTAAGATAAACATGAAAATTAATATAATTCTAACAAACTAAATATAAAATAATTTTAAGATAATCTTCCTAATTAATTAATAAAACTGATAATCTTCCTAAGTAATTAATAAAACTAATTCTAAAATATTTCAACGGTCAATTATTGATTCCCGTGACCACAACATTTCCTCTCTCTTTAGAGGGATTCGTTCTCGAAACCACGTTCCAGGCACCGTTGAAGCTTCATGAGTCTTCGTGAAGAGACAATCGTGTGCTCTGATACCAAATGATGCGAACTTGGTTGGCCCGATTTTCTCTTCACACTCTAATCTAAAAAGGACATTTTTAAAATGATTTATTAGGCTTGATGTGATCAATTTGTAGGTTTAATTTAGGTCGGGTAAAAGGATGTTTTTGGATTTTGATGGATAGCGATTTGCCACGTTCGGTTGTAGAACGATAAAAAATCGGGGATGACGCCACAAGGGTGGTAATTTCCTTGATAAGTCAGGTTTGTCATGATCAACTCACAGCCGAACTCATCTCGAGTTCCAGAAAACATTCAATTTTCTAACTCAAAAATTCATCTCAAATCTATATTTCATTAGGCATGCAATGACCTTAAATAGCCATTAACAAGCTGATTACAACCACATGAATGAGATAATTATTATAAACTAATCTTAACCAACCAGCTTGAATTAGGATTTCCTAATTTCATGCTTCTATCTTCAAGTTGTAACAGTTTGGCAAACGATGCTTTATGAAGGAGGATTTCCTAATTGGTTGTTCACATTTCACATATATTCATCTCAGAGTAAAGAATGGATAAAATCAACAGAGATTTGCAGTTACAACCATTCGTTGCAGGGGACGGGATGTGCCATTGTTACGTTGAAGCTGACATTTTTGGCTTACTGTTGGACAGAACATCTTACTGTTCAAACCCAAGAATGAGTTGTGTTTCTTCATTAAGAAGCCTTTACATCTTACTGTTCAAACCCAAGAATGAGCTGTGTTTTTTCATTAAGAAGCCTTTTCCTACTCCTAGTTACTTTGATACAGTCGAACGTGCATGGGAAAAGCTGAAGACAAGCTGTTGTTCTTGCGAATCTCCAAGGAGGACGGACTTCAAGTGTGGGAACTCAAGGATTGGATTTCATCTGAATGGATATGACCTATATCTCATATAGATCTCAATTAATCAAATTTATCTTGATAATTAACATTTTCACAACTCAGGTAGTATATATAACCTATATCTTAATTATATTAAAACATTTAAATTTAAAAGGTAACTTATCTATTATTTATATGAATTTTATAAAGCATAAATCTTTAGATTGAAGGCACTTTGATAAAATTGAACGAAAATGATAAGTTTACCAAAATATTTGTAATGGTCATAATATTCAAAATATTTCATAATAATCTAAAAATTTAAATATTAATTAATTTGGACAACATTTAATTTGGTGCTTGATTTAGGTGATCTTCATTTATCAACATTATTTATCTCCTTTGCTTTGCGATATTCCTATAAAAATAATATATCATATGCATAAAAATAATGTATCATATGTATAGAAAATAATGTACATTATGCATAGAGATAATGTACATTATGCATAGAAATAATGTACCCTATGCATAGTCTGCATAGTTGTGTGGAGCATGATCTATCTAATAAGCATTGAATTCTAAAAATATAATTATTATTAAGTATAAAAATATAATTATTAAGTATAAAAATAATGACTTTATATATAAAAATAATGGTGTTGCCCTAGCCGCATATGACCAAGACTAACCCTAGTTATCTCTATATAATAGAAAGGTTCACTCAATTTTTGCACACAACTTTTTCAAGCAAAAATTTTGTACTTTATGCAATTTTAGTTGTACATTGCAACATTAGTTGCCTATTTTGCCCTTAAAATCCCGGCTGTTTAAAGACAAATCTGACACTATTCATGTGGCCCTGCTTTGCATATTTTTTTGAGTGTGTTAGCACGTTTTTTCTTGACATTCACCATCTCTCTTTGACATGCATTCACCATCTCTGTTGTACTTATTAATGGTTATCATTTTATTGATGAGTTCATTCCGACAGTTGATGAAGATGATGTGATATGCTACACTTATCCTCAAAATTTACCTGCTGGATGGTATTGTTCTAAGATTCTTAACTTTTGGTCTCCACTTATTTGTTGTTTTGTCCTTAGCGTAGCGTCACTTATGGTAAAGGGCCAACCTTTTAGGTGTTAAGCAGGATGGCACCGTTTCCCATTTCTTTCAGAGCTATCAAATTAAAGGACTGGTATTAATTTTGTTGAGTTTTGCATGGGTGATTATGTAAGGCATTTCGGAACGGAACCGTTAAGGAGAAGGCAGTTTACCTTCTTTTGGAGTATACAAAAATTTTTTTATCGAATTTTTACAATGCTCTTCTTCCTACAAGATGGCTTTTTTGAAAAGACCCAAAAAAAAAAAAAGTGTGGTAACATGTCTATGCTCAGCGGGTGTGTTTTGCTTCCGCCTTCAGCTCTAAATTGTTTTATATTTTTGTTTCATTCTTTAAGAATATAAGCCACGCACCTCAAGAAGTTTTAAAATGATGCACCTTAAATAAACAAACCAGCACATGTGACACCTTACTCCGGACGCAGATAGTCCATTACTCCGGACGCAGAAAGTCAATTCTGTACTAGTGACACCTTAAGCAATGTTTGTATATTTATTTATTTCAAATCTATTAATTTACTCCGTATAATTTAATCTTTTGTATTAACTAGTTTATTTTTTCCTTTTTTTGCATATTTAAAAATCATATCAAATATAGCATTTATAAATACAAATGTCTTTTGTTTTTTTTTAAAGCAATACAAATGTCTTTTAAAACATAAAATTAATTGGAAATAGAATTTTTGCAATTTTCTTAATACAAGATGATTTTTTTGGGAAGAACAAAAAAATGATATATAGTGACATATCTGTGCTCAACGGGTGTGTTGTGAGGCGGAGCCTTGCATGAAGAAAGAAGTTTAAAATTTATAAAATATTAAATAAATTAAAAAATAGATACGATATAGATTTTTATCTTATTTTTTTTAATTTTTTAAAAATTATATATGACCCTGCTCTTTGGATACACTTTTTTAAAAAGTGGGCACTTAAGCATTAAAATGGCGCACGTTAAGTACACAAACCACGCACCTTAAACACACAACCGAAGAACCTTAAGAACGCAAGCCACGCACCTCAAATTTTAAAATGACGCACATAAAGTACACAAACCACATACCTTAAGCAATGTCTATATATTTATTTATTTCAAAACTATTTACTTCGTATAATTTAATCTTTTGTATTAACTAATTTATTTTTTTTTCTACTTTTGCATATTTAAAATCATATCAAATATAGCATTTATAATTAAAAAAGTCTTTTAAAACATAAAATTAATTAGAGACAAAATTTTTTGCAATGTTTTTTCCCTACAAGTTGTTTTATTAGGAAGAACAAAAAAATGATGTGTATAAACATACATGTGCCCAGCGGGTGTGTTGTGAGGCGGAGCCTTACACGAAGAAGGAAGTTAAAAATTTATAAAATATTAAATAAATTTATAAAATAGATACGATATGATGTTGATTTTTATCTTATTGTTTTTAATTTCTTAAAAATTACATACGACGCCACTCTATAGGGCACACTTTTTAAAAAGTGAGTATCTTAAGTATTAAAATGGCGCATGTTAAATACACAAATTACGCATCTTAAGCACACAAACAAAAAATCTTAAGAACACAAGTCACGCGCACCTCAATTTTTAAAATGGCGCACCTTAAGTACACAAATCACACACCTTAATCAATGTCTGTATATTTATTTATTTCAAAACTATTTATTCTGTATAATTTAATCTTTTGTATAAACTAATTTATTGTTTCCATTTTTTGAATATTTAAAAATCATATCAAATATAGCATTTATAATTAAAAATGTCTTTTAAAACATAAAATTAATTGGAGGCATAATTTTTTGCAATGTTTTTCTCCCAACAAGATGGTTTTTTTTTTTGGGAAGAACAAAAAAAATGATGTGTACTAATATGCATGTGCGGGGCTGTGCCCAGTGGGTGTGTTGTGAGGCGGAGCCTTGCACGAAGAAAGAAGTTTAAAATTTATAAAATAAATAAATTTATAAAATACATATGATATGATGTCGATTTCATCTTATTGTTTTTAATTTTTTAGAAATTATATACGACACCACACTTTAGGTCACACTATTTAAAAAGTGGTATTTTAAGCATTAAAGTGGCGCGCGTTAAATACACTAATCAAGCACCTTAAGCACACAAACAAAGAACCTTAAAGAACACAAGCCACACACTTCAAGTTTTAAAATGTCACACCTTAAGTACATAAACCACACACCTTAAGCAATGTCTATATATTTATTTATTTCAAAACAATTTACTCCGTATAATTTAATCTTTATTATTAACTATTTTTTTCATTTTTGCATATCTAAAAATCATATCAAATATAGAATTTATAATTAAAAATGTCTTTTAAAACATAGAATTAATTGGAGGCAAATTTTTTCGCAATGTTTTTCTCCCTACAAGATGATTTTTTTGGGAATAGCAAAAAAATGATGTGTAGTGACATGCTTGTGCTCAGCGGGTGTCTAGTTAGGCAAAGCCTTGCACGAAATAGGAAGTTTAAAATTTATAAAATATTAAATAAATTTATAAAATAGATACAATGTAGATTTTTATCTTATTGTTTTTAATTTTTTAAAAATTATATACAACGCCGCTCTTTAGGAAAAATTATAGTCATATTTCTTTATTAAAGAAGTTATCAAACGATGTCGATTTTATGTTAGAAAAAATGACAATAAATGGCATTTTAAGTGGCCATTTTGTGGTATAAATATATGTAGGGTCCACATCCGATTTGGGTCGGGTCAAAGTGGATTCGGATTCTTCATAGTGAGACGAAGAGATCAATATATTATACGCTCAAAATGGATAATGAGTGAATGAGAAATTGGTTCTCAAAGTAGACCCATTGAGATGGAAAAAATGTGGTAAAAGCTTTAAGGAAAAGCATTTGTCCCACACTGGTTTGGGAAGAATATTTCACCCACTATATATACAAGAGTCATTTTATGACTAATTGACTTGTATGGCATAGAGACTCTCTCTCGCGCGCAGGGGGTGCAACTCAAATTCCAAAAATGAGTTCGAAAGGCTTGAAGAGTGGTGTGTGACCGCACGGGAAAGCATTGTCGCACCTGAAATTATATATATATATAAAGAGAGAGGGAGAACTCATAGTGACTTTTGCTTGGATTTTGATTGCTACATCTTTAGAGAGAAGGATTGAGGTCATACAGATTTACTGTGTTGAAGCTTCATGAGTCTTCGTGAAGAGACAACGTGTGCTATGATACCAAAAGATGCGAACTTGGTTGGCCCGATCTTTTCTTCACACTCTAATTTAAAAAGGACTTTATTAGAATGATTTATTGGGCTTGGTGTGATCAATTTGTAGGTTTAATTTAGGTCGGGTAAAGGAATGTTTTTGGATTTTGATGTATAGCGGTTTGCCACGTTCGGCTGTAAAACGATAAAAACCGGAGATGACACCACAAGGGTGGTAATTTCCTTGATAAGTCAGGATTGTCATGATCAACTCACGGCCGAACTCATCCCGAGTTCCAGAAAACATTCAGTTTTCTAACTCAAAAATTCATCTCAAAGCTATATTTCATTAGGCAAGCAATGACCTTAAATAGCCATTAACAAACTGATTAGAACCACATGAATGAGATAACTATTAAATATAGGATAAACTAATCCTAACCTATGAGTTAAGATAAACATGAAAATTAATATAATTATAACAAACTAAATATAAAATAATTTTAAGATAATCTTCCTAATTAATTAATAAAACTAATAATCTTCCTAATTAATTAATAAAACTAATTCTAAAATATTTCAATGGTCAATTATTGATTCCCGTGATCACAACATTTCCTCTCTCTTTAGAGAGATTCGTCCACGAATCCACGTTTCACGCACCGTTGAAGCTTCATGAATCATCGTGAAGAGACAACCATGTGCTCTAATACCAAATGATGCGAACTTGGTTGGCCCGATCTTCTCTTCACACTCTAATTTAAAAAGGACATTTTTAGAATGATTTATTAGGCTTGATGTGATCAATTTGTAGGTTTAATTTAAGTCGGATAAAGGGATGTTTTTTTATTTTGATGGATAGCGATTTGCCACGTTCGGCTGTAGAACGATAAAAATTGGGGATGACGCCACAAGGGTGGTAATGATAAGTCAGGTTTGTCATGATCAACTCACGGCCGAACTCATCCCGAGTTTCAGAAAACATTCAATTTTCTAACTCAAAAATTAATCTCAAATCTATATTTCATTAGGCATGCAATGACCTTAAATAGCCATTAACAAGTTGATTACAACCACATGAATGAGATAATTATTAAATATAGGGTAAACTAATCTTAACCAACAAGCTTAAGGAAGATTTCCTAATTTCATGCTTCTATCTTCAAGTTGTAACAGTTTGCCTTTATAAAGGAGGATTTCCTAATTGGTTGTTCTCATTTCACATATATTCATCTCAGAGTAAAGAATGGATCAAATCAACAGAGATTTGCAGTTACAACCATTCGTTGCAGGAGATGGGATGTGCCATTGTTGAAGCTGACATTTTTGGCTTACTGTTGGACAGAACATCTTACTGTTCAAACCCAAGAATGAGTTGTGTTTCTTCGTTAAGAAGCCTTTCCCACTCCTAGTTATTTTGATACAGTCGGAACATGCCTAGGAGAAGCTAAAGACAAGCTGTTGTTCTTGCGAATCTCCAAGGAGGACCGACTTCAAGTTTGGGAACTAAGGATTGGCTTTCATCTGAATGGATATAACCTATATCTCATATAGATCTCAATTAATCAAATTTATCTTGATAATTAACATTTTCACAACTCAGGTAGTATATATAGCCTATATCTTTATATTAAAACATTTAAATTTAAAATGTAACTTATCTATTATTTATATGAATTTTATAAAGCATAAATCTTTAGATTTAAGGCACTTTGATAAAATTGAACGAAAACGATAAATTTACCAAAATATTTGTAATGGTCATAATATTCAAAATATTTCATAATAATCTAAAAATTTAAATATTAATTAATTTAGATAACATTTAATTTGGTGCTTGATTTGGGTGATCTTCCTTTACAAATATTATTTATCTCCTTTGCTTTGCGATACTCCTATAAAAATAATATATCATATGCATAAAAATAATGTATCATATGTATAGAAAATAATGTACATTATGCATAGAAATAATGTACCCTATGCATAGTCTACACAGTTGTGTGGAGCATGATCTAAAAACATAATAAGTGTGAATGAATGTTATACCCTTCATTTATGTCCGTTTTTTCTGTTAATTTTTTTTTGTACATTATGTTATAAAAGTTGTACTTTACAATATATTAGACAAATATACCTCTACCGTTATAACTTCCGTTATCTTTTCCACTATTGTTACCATGCACATGCATCCATGCCACTATATATTTTCTTATTTTCTTCAATAATAATGATCTATACACATTATATATTGGAGTTATATGTTAGTTATTTTCTAAAATATAAATATAAAATTTATAAAAATATTTTACATTATCATTATTATTTACAATAATATAAATATCTAAAATCTAAATAAATTTAAAATTATATTATAAAATATTAATATTGGGCACATACTTTTTGCGCATCGCGCATAGAAAAAACTAGTCTATCTAATAAGCATTGAATTCTAAAAATATAATTATTATTAAGTACTAGTAATAGTAATAGTAGTACTTTTTACAAGTTAACCACTAATCTAAACAATTAATTTTATCAAATATTGTTTTTTATAAACATTGTTACAATTTGCTGGTCAAACTCGCTAACACAATTCACTAAATGATATCCACAAACCGTTGATTGTCAAACCCATTATTTAATTAAAGAAGTGGAGTATCTAATCCTCTGTTCCAAAATAGTGTGCACTGAATGAATGTTCCATTATCTTAACACTTTTACTCAAATTGTTGCTGAGAATTGTTTCTAGTAGCTGAACTCTTTGTTTTTGACAAAGAAAAGACTAATTAGTGAAAATTTACATATCATTAAAAAGGCAGTGATTGAAACTTTCCTTCGTCACCCAAAAAATTATAGCAATGATTTTAAAAATGATTTGATAAAAAATAGGTTAAAATACCATGAGATAAAACAAAAATTACACAAGAAGTATTATACCTATATACAACACATAAGATAATATTGCTATAGAATTTGGTTTGAAATCTATCATTTGTACCTTAATAAAGTCTATGAGCATTAAATTGATAGGCATCACTACAATTTAGAATAAGATTTCTATACCCGCATGGACAGCTCAACTGGTCACATGGGTGAATTTTGTGAGCAAAGACCAGGAATCGAGGTCGTCTAGCTCATTTGTTCAGTTGACTTACCATGATGGGCGTGGCTTATTGTAAAGATCATGACCCTTTTTGGTAAATGGTTGTTAGCTGATTGGGTTAGAATGTATGATTAGTTAATAACATTCTTATTCTAGAAAGGTGTTTGGTAAATTAGTTGTTTAACATAATTTCTTTTCTCAAAAAGCTAATTGAAAATGTTGCTCTGAGTACTATTTTGAATTTTAATATTTTGGAGTTACAAAAGCTTACTAATCAATACATGTTTTTTTTTTTCACTAAGTTAAATAATTAATAGTGATCAAATAAGCCAAAATTGACTATAGACTAATTATTTACCAAAAGGGCGCATAATAAATGCGTAATGAATGTTCTGAAATTAAAATTATATTCTTTGTCCCATTTTACCTGTTCTATTTACTATTCATTGGTCAAACCAACTCTTTCTTCATTGCTTATTTTCTTTAGTAATTTTTTATTATTTTTAAATTTAATTTTTTGTGTTTAATAGTGCTTTTAATGTAGTTTCTAAATATATAAATTTTATATATTAATGCTAAACTTATTATTATAAAAAAATTAATTAAAAATAACTTCAGTCTCTCGTTACAACCAAAAATCAACGAGTCAGAAAACCAAAATGGAGGGAGGTATTACTATTTTAGTACCAAAAGAAATATATTCCCTCCAATTATATTTGGGATTTGATTGAATACACCCTGTCGGCTCCGTGCAATATCCTACTCCGTTGGTTCATTTTGGGCTTTGCTGGCTTTCAAGGGTTCCGGCAGCTCTCTCCGACAGAGGGGGAGACCGTAATCCTGAGACGGAACCGAACGAGAATCCGTAGGAGGACGATGGAGCTCCCTTACTCTCTCCGGGGCTGCGTTAATTTCTTGCTCTTCTCGATTGTCTGAGCGAGAATCCTTGGTTTTGCTTTGTAAGCTACTGAAACGATGCCGTCTTCTCAGAGTGAGCTTGAGGAGCAGTTGGTGGAAGCTGGGAAGAAGCTTCTTCAACCTCCGTCTTCAGCTGATGAGCTCCTCCATTTGCTTGAGGTAAGCCCTAGGCTCATTTGTATTTTCTTTTATTTATCATTATTCTTCATTTTAAAAAAAACGTGTATCATTACTGATTTTTCACATTTTCTTGTAACTGGAGTTTCCCTGCTTGCGAATAAACTAGATTCTGTGTTTTTGATAGTGTTTTTTGTCTTTTGTTTGGTTTAGTGACGCCCTGCATGGAAACCATTTGCATCTTTTGTATGCTTATTATTTTTTTTAATAGTAATTTAAGATATTTACAATTTGTTGGGGAGTAGTAGAATCTGGGGTTGGGATGTAGAAACTAGAAATGAGTTGTATTTACTTTTCATGTGATCTTGAAAGTTGGAATGTGATGTTTTTTTTGGCTTAACCAATAAAGGGCTAAAAAGACTTGATACTTGGACACCAGTTTTATGCTCTTCAAACATCTTGAAATTGGTTTGCAGAGCAGTAGCACAATTCTGTGGTGCAAGCTTCTTTTTCTTCCCATAGGTTTGTGTGTTTATAACCTTGATTGTGATACAAGAGTTCATAGATTTGCATTCTTAGATGCACATTGTTCTTTCTACTCATCAAAAAGATAGGATTTTCATAACAATAGTTGTTAATAAAATATGTATAAATCATGTATGCGTTATCAGTTTACGTAGTGAGTTAGGGTTAGAGTTGCAACATTAATTTTTCAAAAGAGCCAATGCTTAAAAAACAACAGTCCAGCTTTTATTGAGAACCTGGTGACTGGAGCCATTGGCACATCATACTGTGGATGACTATTGACCAATGCCATTTGCTTCTAGATTTAAGTCTCTGCCCTTTTCATGGCTTTCTGTTGCTTTGTTACAGGAAGTCAGGAATTGGTGGGACAAAGTGAAAATAAGGTAGTTGAAATGGGATGTGGGAGGAAAACAAAGCACTGTTTTTGAGTGAATGAGAAATGAGTGGAATTAGGGAATGCTAAATGGGATGGTTTGTGAAGTCAGAAGACTGGGGTCAAGAGAAACGAATTTGAAGTGACAAGAAATGAATGGTGAATTTGGGAAATAAACTGAATTAGGTAGGGATTTTGGGCCAAGAATCCATTCTGATTCTGGTCCACCCAAATCCAATACTGAACAGAAACTTCAGTTCAAACCCATTTTCTTGCACTCCAACCCAATAGTAAACAATCCATAAGGCTTCGTAAGTCCAAGTAGGCTTGTCCAATTATAAAATTTGATTCCGTTTTGTTAGTTACTTAGTTTGTGGGAGTTAGGTGTGTTTTTATGAACCATTGGCCATCCGCAGTTAACAGAGTCAATGCTGAGGTAACTAGTACTGAATTCCTTCATTTATTTAAATCAGGTTAAACTGTTAAAGCAACAGAAGTGACAAAAAGGAAAGCAGGATTAGAAAAATAGATTCTGCGGTTGGTCTGACACTGAATCTTTTAGGAGATGTTCGACATGCAGTATTTGTAGTTGGTTGATAGAGACCACAAATTTTGCTTATCTAGGTATCGTGATATTTAAAGACATGAAATGTGGGGTACAGGCGTACAGCTAGACACTGGTGCGGGAGGACATAACTTTTCTTTTCTAATCAGTTTCAATTGAAATTTTCTTAATATGAATTTGCCACTAAAGTCATTTGAAGTTGATACTGTAATCATTATCATTACCCTGCGTTTGAATGCTTTCATTTCTGTATCAGCGGATAAATTTTATGAACTGATGCTGATTTCGGCCTTTCTCGACGCGGCCGGGCGCTGCCTAGCGCCTATGCGCGATTTTTGCAACACTGCTTATCATAAAAAAGGAAAAAAAATAATTAGGGATATTAGTATTAAGAGACCATACTTGTGCTATTGAATTTCCTAGTTGAATTTCTTTAGAGTCGGTTTTCTTGCATGTGTTCAATGTTCAAGCTTTTCAATACTGCAGTAAGGGATCATATTGAAAACCATTTATATGTACCGATTTGCTATTAAAGAGAAGTTTCTTGTGTTTTTCATGTAACAGGCTTAAATGTTCTAAAGAATTTTTTTTTTGTACTCATTCCCTTGATTGAGGAAGTTTTATCTGATTACATTTTAATATTGTGTGCAATATGCTTCTGGACTCTGTGTTCCAACTGTTCCTAGGGCAGAAGGGGCTTTCTATACACAGTAAATTGAATTTTCGTGTTGATCTTTGGAGTTAACTGCTCAACATATCTCCTTTAGTTGTTACATTAACTACCAAGATGTTAATGTAGTTATTACCAAATACATGTCATCCAGTAATTTTCTTCACCATTGTGATTTCTTTCCGTAAAATAAATGGAATCTTCTGATTATTTCCGAGTTCAACTTTTCTTCTATTTTCTTCTTCTAATTTCCTTTTCTCCCGTTTTAAGCAAGTTGAGTCTTTCCTGTTAAAAGTGAAGCAAGCGCCAGCCAAGTCCATGCGTGATGCACTTTCTCCGTTAATGAAGGCACTGATTGTGGATAAATTTATGAGGCATCCTGATACTGATGTGAAGGTTGCAGTTGCTTTTTGCTTAAGTGAGATTACCAGGATTAGCGCACCAGATGCTCCATATGATGATGAGAAGATGAAGGTACCAAACATCACACTATTTTCTATTTTTTTACTTCTCCCTTCATAACATTCTGTTATATTGATACACAGGAGGTCTTCCAATTAATAGTCTCAATTTTTGAGAATTTATATGATGATTCGAGCAAATCATTCAAGAAGAGGGCCTTTATTCTTGAAACTGTTGCAAAGGTTAGGTCATGTGTTGTCATGTTGGATCTGGAATGCGATGGACTTATCATTGAGATGTTTCAGCACTTCTTTAAGACCATTAGGTATCATCTTCTGGCTCATGATGCCTTTGTGTGTGTGTTTTTATTTTATTTTATTTTATTTATTTATTTTTACTTAAATTTATTATTGTTGTTATTTGATTACTAAAAATACAAGTTCCAAAGATTTATCTAGTGAACCTTTCTTGTAATTTTTTTTTTGGTGGCATTTTTAATCACGCGGATACTTATATTCTCAATAAACCTATGCTTACTTGAACATATCCTTTATGCAAAAAAGAGGATCTAGTATTTGTTGAAACTTTCCTATCGATGCCATCATAGAGCAGTTTCCTATATTTGTTCATGGTTTGTATAAACTGATCTCATGAAATTCTAACAATGCACTATGAAGAGCTGAAATTTGTTTATATGCACAATGGGGGTGCAAGAGTTGGTTAGTTACTTTTTATTTTATTTTATTTTCTTTATTTTATAAATTTAAGAAAATTACTGTAGTGTTGATAATTTATCGATTCATTTTTGCAGCTTTGACTGTATTTAAGATAAGATTTGTGAAGATGTTTCATACTGATGGAAGTGAAGTTTTCTAACTGCTCTTTGCTCTATATTCAACCTACAGAGATTCTCATCCAGATAATGTCTTCTCATCCATGGCAACAATAATGAGTCTTATAATAGAAGAAAGCGAAGATGTATCTGTGGAGTTGCTTACCCAGCTATTGGCTAGTGTGAAAAAGGACAGCAAGGTCTAGTCTTTGTTTCCTAAATTCTTTTTTGGGTAGTCCTTGACTATTTCTGATTGTTTACTATCTTCCAGGATATTATGCCAATTGGTAAAAGGTTGGGGGAGAAAGTGTTTGCAGACAATGCATTGAAACTAAAGCCTTACCTGACACAAGCTGTAAAATCTTTGGATCTCTCTTTGCATGAATACAGTAAAGTTATTACCTCAATACTGGAAGGAAATACTATAGTTGTTGAGCATAGTAATGATCATACTTTGAAAAACCAATTGGTAAGTTAATCTCTTGTTTAGTTATTATAGTCTCTCTATATGGAATTTTGGAGTATTAAAAGAAGTTATTATCTCTTCATTGGGTTTCTTTTTTTGGCCTCTCTAAATCATCAGACTTACAAGCAAAGCTGATGGATTAAAATTACTTTTCCTTGATGGGGCTTTTGGCTACACAATTTTTTGTTCCTCAGTTTCCTGGAGTTTGTTTCATGTGCTAACATCATTTTTCATTGTGGATTTTGGTTAGACTGTTGGGAGTAAAGCAGCTACTGCATCTTCAGATGAGGCAAGCCAGGCATGTAGTTCATTTGTTGTAGTTTTTTTTTTTTTTTTTTTTTTTTTTTTTTTTTTTTTTTTATAAAATTTGAAGAGCTAGCAGGCTTATTGAGAAGAATAGCTGATTTCCCTGCTAAATTTTTTGGGGCTCACTTTGTGCAACACAATTGAGCAGTTGCAATAATCAATCTCTTGTTTTATCAGAGGCCTGAGGACACCCAACAAGATGTATGTTCTGAAGACGTCGGCCATGCTGTGAATACATCTCCCAAATCAATTACAAGCAATGGTTCTCATACCATGAATGGTGGGACTTCTGTGCAAATAAAATCTGTAAAAGAGACGGAGCATCATGGTCCCGATAATCAACCAGCTACTGCAAAGTCAGAGACTAATGACCCACATGCTGGGGAATCAGTAAAATCCAAATCCATGTCAGAACATACTGCTAACAAAGAAGGAAAAATGTCTAACTCATGTACACAATTGACAGAATATTTCGACCATGCTCCTGTTGATAATGAGAAAGATAGTCAGATGTTTCCAGATGGTAAAAAAGGCTGTGGCATACCTATTGTCGATACACCTAAGAAACTTCCAACTGAACAAAAGGGTAAAAGAAATGATATTGACAATTTGTCAGCTGGAGGGCCAGGTCTTGAAGAAGAAAAAAATTTAGAGGAAAAAGAGATAAGTGCTCATCTTTCTCCCGAAAAAAAATCCGAGGGTGAAGTTGTCAATGTTGATTGTAAATCCCCTAGTCAGAGCCTTCCTGATGGGAGACATGGCAAGACTGTTGATCAGCTAAAGAAAAAAGAGCACTTGCTTCAAGAAGTGAATGTATCTTCTGACATTGCATTTAAGGTCTCTGAAGGAACAAGTGATTCTGAAGCAAAGACACCAAGTGCCTGTGATAGAAAGGTAAATTCGGAGCAATGTGGCTCCATGAGTGATTTAGAGACAAAGAACCTGAAGCAGCAAGGTAAGAATAGTGATGCTAGTAATAACCAGAAGGATGGTCTCTCATTGAAGAAGGAAAGTGCCAAAGAATCTGGACACGGAAAGACTAGTCTAGAAAAGGAAAGGACTAAATCTGCAGCTAAAGATGATGTAATTTCTATTGGGCTCCTTATATATATAATGACTTCGGTATCTTTTGAATTTCCATTGAGGATTTTTTCATTCATCTTGCAGATGTTTTCTCAGAAGTGTGATGATGTCAAGGAAGAAGAAACCACTAAGATGATTGTGAAGAGACCTAAATCTGGTGCTAAAGATGTAATTTCTGTGTGCCTCCTTATATATACATATACAAACACACACATATGAAGCTTCTACAATGTCTTTTACTACCATGCCTCTTATAAAAGGAAATAGGGAGGGTACTTTTGTCACATTCTAATTCCCCCCGCCCCCGCCCCCTTCTTTTACCCTCTCTCTTTCTCTCCCTCGTATATACATTGGTAATCTCTTGAATTCTAAAACCACAAGAGGATCTTTTCATTAATTTTGCAGATGTTATCTTCAAGAAAATCTCCTAAAATGTCTACTAAAGATGATGGAAAGGAAAAGGAAACCACTAGGACTACTGTGCAGAGAAAACATTATTGCAAGGAAAAAGTGAGTAGTTAGATTAAGATTCTTCCTTGCTTAACTGAAATTGCAAATACTATTTTAGTGATTGTAATGTTAGTCCTACATGTTACCCGTGTTATTGGTTGCAAATGAGGCTTTCATCCTAATCTGTTCCCATATCATTATGGTATCATTGATCCCCCTTTCAATGCTGCACTTTCACTTAAAATTAGTCTCTTACATACCCTTTTGCTTATCTACTTGACTTTGCACAGGCATGCACATATACATTGACTTTGTAGGTTCATATTTTGTGCATTTCTTGATCCTATGACTCTATAACCAGTTAACAAACTATTATTTTTTATTCTCTCCTCCATCCCTTCATTCCCTAGTGGTAAATGTATGATTATTTACTATATGTCAGGCTGCAGATATAAAATATAATGAGAGCCTGGTTGGTTCCAAGGTCAGAGTTTATTGGCCAAAAGATTTTGCGTAAGTTCTATTCTTATCTTCATTACTAGTTACTACGACGCGGAATGCACAATTAGTTCAATGTCCTATAATACTTATTGTAAGATCAATATGTACATGCATCATAACAACAGAATGTAAATATGTAATCGTCATTTCACAACCCAAACACATGCACTGCGTCAAGAGAGATAATGCTATTATTTAAAATTGAAATAAAAATTGCTAGTACATTTTATTGAAATCAAGCATGATAATAGGATTATATTCCACATAAAATCGATAGACATTTGTAGCACTACAAAACTGTTTAGTTCACAAAGATAAGAACCCTAGTTTAAGATGACTGAATAATTGAGAGGTGAAGTAATTGATTACAACGGTAAATAAGGGATTTGTGCAATGGTAACAAGGGAAGAAAATACTAAAATCACAACACAAGAAGCATGAAGTACAAGCTATTGATGCAACCTTTCTTTTTGTTAATACTAATGGTAACAGACTGAAAAGGTAAATAACAGATTTGTAAGGGTAAAAGTGGAAGGAAATATTAAAATCACAATACAAAAAACATCAAGTACTAGCAATTGATGGAACCTAATACACGAACACATTCTTTATTCCTGTTATGATTTAACAAGATTGCCTGGTATTAAATTTGTTAGATAAAAATTCTGTAGCTGGTTGGTCGACAAATATGGGAATGGGGATTGAAGAATTAGCAACCAACCTACCAATTAGGAAGCTTGACAAGCAAAACTTTTGTGCACCTTAGATCATTGCGTTATTACTTAATGGGAAAAGGGTCAAAAAGGCCCTCCAAGTATTGGTGAAACAACAATTAGACTCTCAAACTTTAAAAAGTTTGAATTAAATACTTGAACTCAATGAAATCGTGCAATCAAGTCCTTTTTACCAGTTTTTACATGTTAACCTTAGGTCACTTGCCACATTATGCCACCTCAGATACTTATTGTACAGTTGGCACTATAAAAATATTATACACACACACACACACACACACACACACACACACACACACACACACACACACACACATATATATATATAAAATATTTTATCTCAAATTTAGAAAAATTCCTCCTGTCTGGTCACTGCCCGCCGCCATCACCACCCACCAGCGGCAACCACCGCCTTCTTCTAATCGAGGAAGGTGACTGGCTGGTCCCCCTCCTTAGCTCGAAGAACGCGACTGCCGGTCGTCGCCACCGCCATTGCTTGTGCCTGTAAATCTTTTAAAAAGAATGTCTTAACAAATTATTTTTAAAAAAGACATGTAAGCAAAATATGCCATGCCATCGCATTTTTTACTAGCAACCTATTTTTTACTGGTAAAATGGACTTGATTGTATGATTTCATTGAGTTCATGTATTTAATTGGAACATTTTAAAGTTAAAGGGCCTAATTGCTTTTTCAACAATTCTTGGAGGGCCTATTTGACCCTTTTCCCTTAATTGATCCCATAACTGGTCATTCAACAGAAAAGGGTATTGGGATGGCTTAATGAGGATGACTTTTAATACAAAAGTGCAAAACCCTATATCTTAGGGTGCATAAAGTGGTGATGGTAAATGAGGTGGGGCTCTTAGTGGGGGTGTAGTGTAATGTTTGGGGGGGGGGGGGGGGTTATCTCTCTCAATCAACTATGAGTATGTGTGTCTGTTGCCTGTTGGCCTGCAGAAGTGCAGAGTGGACTAAAGTAGTTGGAAGTCGAAATTTGATGAAGGTGTTCATTTGGGGGTTCAAATGCAGAGTGCACAAGTTAACCACTATCTTAACCTGAATGGATAGTAGAAATATTTATTTTGTGAACAAGTGAACCACGAAGATTAACTTGAAAAGATTGTGTTCTTGTAGTTTTATTAATTTGATTTGGCAATCACAGATTTTATGAAGGTGTAATTCATTCCTTTGATCGTGTCACAATGAAACACAAGGTCAGTTCACTTATTACATCAGTGTCTTCTGCTGCATGATACCTATTTGTTTTCATATTTTGAACCTTTTAGAAAATAAATAGTACAACTATCTTTCAATCAGGTTGTGTACCTTGACGGGGATGAAGAAGTACTTAGGCTTAAGAAGGAAACACTGGAATTTATCAGTGATGATATGTAAGTATTATCTTTTATGTCTGGGGGACAACTTAAATCTTCTAGACCATTAGATATTATGAAAACCTGGATTGAAGTTGGTCTTTTTATGTTTACACTGTTGGTTCCAGTGTCTTGGTTTCTCCAGTCTTTTGTGATTTTCTTTTCATTACATGTTATCTGCTAAGAACCTTACTGGATTTGTTTGTTTATTTGTTATCTGCTTCATGTGCTTTCATTGCAGCAGGCTGAAGAAAAAAGCCAAAACAAGTTCAGGAACATCATCTAAGAATGAAAAATCAGATATTACACCAAAGAGGTTTGTTTTATTTATCTTTCTAATGTCAATATATTCTCCACTTCTCATTTTGACCCTTTGGCTTTCTGGAAATACCAAAAAAAATAAAAATTGATGGAAGTGTACTCTTAACCAGTGGCGGCAAGTCGGGTTGTGCAACTTCAAAATCTGCTTGTAAGTCCAGCGGTGAAGTTAAAGTTGAGACCAAGTCCAAAGATCACACCTTTAAATCAAGTGGTAAATCCAAGGATTTGAGTGGCAGTAAATCTAAGGATGCTATTTGCAGCTTGCTCAAATCCAAGACAAAGCAGGATATCTCACCGAAGACTACTGGCGAATCCAAGCAAGACAGTGCCAAAACTCCCCTCAAATCAGAAGGTAAAAGCATCCAAAGTGGTATAAAGCCTAGTGGCAATTCTACTGCCAAAACAAAATCCATTGTGTCAAGGGTGAAAGAAACTGGGGATGAAAAGGAAAGCTCAAATGAGACTGAAAAAACAACAGATGCTACGAAGAGAAAAGCTTCAGATGCATCAAAGGAGCAAGAAACTGAATCAAAGAGTGGAAAGAAGCATAGAAAAAAGTAATGTTGATGATTGTTGTACACTTATACATTGTAATCTGCAATCAGAACTCTTCAACCTCTTGGTATTAGTCTTTTAACAGAAACTGAACCACTCGCTTTGACTCCATGGTAGTTGCCTTCATTCTACATTTATACCTGCTTTTTTGTTTTCCTTAGATTTTTAGTGTTGCTTTTATTTCATATTTTCACTAACTTGGATGCCATGTGTTATTGAGTCCATTTTAATTTGAGCATATGATGGTGTAGGCCAAGTAGTGTGGATATGAAGAATCGCTATTGTGTGTGTAGTTCCCATTCTACTTGTCGATGAATAGATGGTGGGGAAATCAATAAGATTTTGCACGTCAATAGTAACTCTATCCAAATTTCCTATCACCAAGGTTGCATGGAAATACGAAAGGAGGAAAAGGAGAAACCGGAACTAAGGATACAAGTCACGAAAAAAATAAAAAAGCATTTTTTGATTTTTCAAATTAGGGGATAACTTTGAATAGTTTTATGAAGCCCTTAATTTGATCTTTGAGAATTTGTGCTATATAGCCTACCACTCTATATTTCTACAAAATTCTTAGAAAAATGCTAGTAGTAGTAGCTTTCAATCCTTTGCAATTTATCCATATATAATTTGATCTTTGAGAATTTGTGCTATATAGCCTACCACTCTATATTTCTACAAAATTCTTAGAAAAATGCTAGTAGCAGTAGCTTTCAATCCTTTGCAATTTATCCATATATAAGTTGGAAAGAGGGAAGTTTTCAACATTACACATTATATTAAAGTCGGTTAGAGTCACAATATGAAATTTATTCAACGCATACCTTTAAATAGTAATTGTAAGTTTCTCTCCTAATTCAATAATTAGTTAAATGTATATACCTACCTTGCATTCACATTGGATTTTTCCCTCAACTCAACAACACCTGTTTAAGATTTGTTAAACAATAGAATAGCAAAACTAAAAGTATATTCGTATATTGTTCAGTGTGTGTAAATGCACAGGAGAGTAGAGATATATATACTAGTTTAGAACTAACCCTAGCCACAGGTTACTAACACTAAAACCTAGGGCTTAGAGTAAATATCTCAACTAAACCCTTATATCTCTAACACACCCCCCCCCCCCTCTCAAGTTGGAGCATAGATTTTAACATGCCCAACTTGTTACATATGTGTCACATGAACCATAAGACTCCAAACCTAGAACTATAAGTCTTGAACCTTCGAACCACGTTGTGCCAAGTCAGTCCACAATGCACCTGTCCGCACCAACAAAGCTTCCACAAAGCTTCAAACCAGGCCAAACACCACAACCGCAGCGCACCTGCCTCTCACACCCCACACCCTTATCACCGCTGCTCAACACCGCAGCGCACCAGCCTTTCACTCCACAAACCCTTATAACTGCTGCCTACCCACCAGTGTTTTCCTGTTTTCTTGTTGCGTGCACATAAACTGGTTCCTCCTGAACCATTCTTCAGTCGTCGGCCTTCCACAATAGCCGCGACATATGCCAGGTCCACACCACCCCTGGTACCTGTGCTGCCCATAACTGCAACACCCCTAGACTGCCTCCAACTCTCACACCTTGGCACTCAAAACAAAAACCTACTAACTAATTATTTGTCAGCTTCCATCCCAGCAGCCTCGCCATTAACCTACTGCCCAATCATTCTCATTTTCAACACTCCAGCATCGACACCCCACCAACCACAACCATAGTTGCTGGCAGCCACCAACCACCACTGCCGGAAAGCTTCACCGGCCACCACTGCTCACCACCGCTGCGGTTCTTCCATGGCCATACAGGTGTTGTAAATTGCACTGTCAGCGATACACAAGAAAAAAACGAAGGGCCAACACCACCAGCAACCATCCACTGTTGCTGGAGTTATTCTGCTGCGACTATGGGGAAGCCTGCGAGAGAAGAGGGGAGAGAGAGACTTGATGGTTGAGACACCACCACTCCAGATCTATCGGACTTTCAGAGACGAGCCTACCAGAACAAACCTCGACCGGAGCAACCGCCAGAACGGCGCACACGCGCCGGTGGCTGCCCCGCTTCCTCCGGCAGCTTCGTCTCTTCACTCCGACCAAAACCCACTACCCACTCACTCAACCTCGCTTTGATACCATGTTAAACAATAGAATAGCAAAACTAAAAGTATATTCGTATATTGTTCAGTGTGTGTAAATGTACAGGAGAGTAGAGATATATATACTAGTTTAGAACTAACCCTAGCCATAGGTTACTAACACTAAAACCTAGGGCTTAGAGTAAATATCTCAACTAAACCCTTATATCTCTAACAAGATTAATTCCATTTTTGGTCCTAGATTTATAGGTGACAATTCACTTTTAGTCATTTTTTATTAAAACATCCACTTTTGGTCCTAGTATTATTGTGGCATGACCAATTTTAGTCCTCCGACAACAAAATCGTTAAATATCGTTAAATACAAAAACATTTCAATCTCTTTTATACAAAGTATGTTGAACCGCTATATTTTTTATGTTTATTTTTTTTTTTTTGAAAACATTCATAATTGAAGACCGAAATATCATTATATTTAACGATATTTAAACTAATTTGTTGACAAAGGACCAAAATTGATCATGCCACAATAATACTAGGACTAAAAGTGGATGTTTTAATAAAAAAGGACTAAAAGTGGATTGTCACCTATAAATCTAGGACAAAAAATAGAATTAACTCCTTGTTTAACATTTATGAATATCTTACCTCAACTCAACAACACTTGTTTAAAATTTGTGCTATATAGCCTACCATTCTATATTTCTACAAAATTCTTAGAAAAATGCTAGTAATAGTAGCTTTCATTTCTTTGCAATTTATCCATATATAAGTTGGAAAGAAGGAAGTTTTCAACATTACACATTATATTAAAGGCGGTTAAAGTCACAATATGAGATTTATTCAATGCATACCTTCAGATAGTAATTGTAAGTGACAGTAAGAATGTTACCGGAGTATATTTGATAAGTGGGTATTACAGTTTCGATACAAGGTTCATTCTTTATACTGAAGGTGCAACGTCTCTTCTTCTTGTGAGTATAACAAACTCGGGTAATAATGGTGGGAGGAGTAATGATGAGGAGCCGCTGAGTAATTCCCCTCTTCAATGTGTTAGAGTAATGCACTGTTATGTGGTTGTTTGACTTCCTCGTGACAACTTGCTTGGCCTCTAGTGGTTCCGGTTCCTCGTGACAACTTGCTTGGCCTCTAGTGGTTCCGGGTCGGGTGCTTGCCCAATTATCCTGTCACCAGCCCCCTACTCCATAGCCAGTGAGAGTGGTCGAGGTGGCTTAGGAGTATTAACTTGTATCAATACGAAACTTAGAATAAGAATCAAACTCAACCATTTTTTTTTGAAACCATGGCGAGCCGAGGCGGCTTCGCGCTGAAACTCAAAACCACGATCAGTCGTGGCCGAGGCCGATTGTTGGCCGAGGCGCGGCCTTGACCATAAGCAGATCCTTTTTTTTTTTTTTTTTTTTTTTTTTGTAATTTTATTACTCTGTATTATTATTATTATTATTTTTTGAAAGAGATTTTGTTTTTTTTCGCACTTATAACTCACTTTAGTCGACCATAGACTCGATTAAAGGTTAGCTCTTCCGTAGGGTAGTGAGCGGGGTCAGGTCCCGTACCGGATAGTGAGCGAGGTCCGGCCAGCCGCCTTGACCACCGATTATGGTGATACGCTAGGCGGCCAGCCAGCGCCTAGCCAGCAATTAACCGGTGCCTAGGCGGGATTTTTGCAGCACTAGTCTATAAAAGATAACAATGAAACATGGAAGCTCCTAAATTCCATACTATGCTGCAGTTGTAGTATAATGAATTGGAAAAATCTGAAGTGTTAATTTTAGCAAGAAAAAAAATAGAGACACAAAAGGAAGCAGGCACAATTCATTATAAGCAGCTTTTCTTTACAGCTTGCTGAATTGCATCAACATAGGGGCTACAAACACTTCTAAACATAGTCAAATGATGAAACAATTAGATGTGTTTCTCTCCTTGTAGCCCAAGTCAATTAGAAAGCTTTTGTTCATTACACTTGTTAATCCCAAGAGAATTCATGTGCACCACATGCACGCCAGGTGTTCTCGTATCCGCTTCCCTCCAAACAAATGAAGCGGCCGCTGCTGAATCCATGCTTAAAATTCGTTTCTTTCCTCCGGGAGATGAGGAATCCAGAGGCAGCCCAGCGGGGCTCCCATGCGAAGTCAGGCAGCTTTCGGTGGAACCATCATTGCATTGCGTATTAATTCTGGGGGATGCTTCTTCACTGCCCGGGCCAGCATGTATATTGGCAGGATCAGAAGGATATACAGGTTGGTTAAGTGCGGTCTTTATTCCTAATCCCTGGAAATTTTCTCCCTCGGTGTCTGGTACAACGTCTCCTATAATCTGATCAGCAAGAATTTTGCAGGCTGCCTCGAGCATGGCCAGGTACCTTCGTTCAGCATCCTGGCGAATTTGCAAGTGCTTTTCTGCCTGTGTAGTAAACTGGAGAATCAGCTAGGTTTGTACAAATAAGTTGCTGCAATTATGCATAAGTTAGCTAAGGAACACTGGTACAAGCAATTAAAGTGTTATAATCTAAGATTGGGTTAGGATCACTCAATTGGGCTATAATGCACATCAGCCAAACCACACTAAAAGATTCTTATAAACTCATAGGTTTTTCTTTTATTTTATCAAAATGTGGTACTCTTAATACTCCCCCTCAAGTGGCTTGACCACTTGAAATTAGATTGGACCCTCCCCTAAAACAAAAGCTCACGGGTAGACAATTGGGTAAGAGTGGACCGAACAGGCTCTGATATAATTTAAGATTTTCAATTGGGCTATAATGCACGTGTCAAACCACACTAAAAGATTGAATCCTATCAATTAGTTAACCCATAGCCTTATAAACTCATATGTTTTTCTCTTATTTTATCAATGTGGGACTCTTAGCATAAAACATGTGTTCCATCTCAACTAAAAGCCTAAACTAATAATTGGACTGCACATTTATGTTTTCATATTATATGCTCAACACATTTATGTTTTCACATTATATGCTCAACACACCCCTAAAGTGTGTGAGCCAGTTACTTTTGACGAGCTCCAAGCACACATGGACCATAGTCTCTTTTTATCGGGTAGCGCAGAGATACCAAATTGCACCATGTGCTCCATCTCAACTAAAAACCTAAGCTAATAATTGGACAGCATATTTATGTTTTATATTATATGCTCAACACAAGCCTCATCTAATCACAAATCCAATAGTTATCAATGATGTCATTAAGCATTAATAGTAGAACAGCATTGCATAACAGCTCTCCATTCACTTATCTCCAGAATCAGGTAGGTGAAGAAACATTTTAAAACAAATTAACCATTCCAAAATATTGGAAGGAAGCTTACTTCAACTTGTAGATGCAATTTACTTTGGACTTCCATCTGAACTCTCAATGCCTCCTTGACTTCATAACCCCTGAAGTCAGTATTCAATCTTTAGAAAAGCTTAAATCCCGTATTGAAACTTAGAAATTTACACTGTATAGTTCACTAAAGCAAAGAAAAAAACAATTAGCTCTTACTCATTTATGTCAGGAGCAGGAAGGTTTTGAGGAACATTGTTGGAGCAAGGGCTTTCTAAGGAGTACGCAGCTGAAAGCCCTTCGAGTCAGCAAGAAAAGATGTCAGTTAAAGGTTACAATGACAAAAACAAAAACATGTTCTTCGTGTGATGCTTTCTCGTATCAACTTATCATCATGTCTACACGATAAGACAGTCTATCCTCTCTGATTGCACACTGAATCTGGGCTCAGCAAGGCAGCAAGCATAACAAAGCTCAATAAATATTACTCCGTACTAAGAACATTAGTTCTTACTCTTGATGACTATTCTTTTCTGTCATAAAGAACATTATTTAGGGTGAATCAAACATGGTGTGCTGGGTTCACTATTTAGTTTCCTTTTTTTTTTTTTTCAAAATTTCAGTCTGTGAAGATAGTAGGAATCACATTCTCAATGGTTTCCAAAGTTATTTCAGATTCTTTTTCACCTGAGGCAGACAATGAGGGAAGCACGAGAATTTCATCATTATGTTTTCCATATTAAATCTAGTGCAGCACTGCAGCCCACATAAGCATATGGCTGGGTTAGTTTCAAGGAATTAGGATAATATTACACTTAACATGCATGTAAAGGGGCTTGGGCAGCTGCAGGAGAAGGCACATGACTGGATATAAAAATGAGAGAAGAGTGACAATTTCAGCATAAAATCTTTTCAAGTAAACCTAAAGGAACCAGATGATATGATTCAGCAGTTTGACTACGCGTCACAGGTCTGTGGTTAACAGATGAAGATGGTTTACGTATGGTGGCTGATAATAGTGAGAGAGAGAGAGAGATAGAAGTTGGTGGAATAAACTTCCTTTTGATTTTATTCAATTTCCAACTTACCAAGACAATCTAATACTCTCCCTATATATAGGAGTTAAAAGCTTAAGACATAAGGAAACAATATTCTAAAATATGCTTACTTAAAGTAAAAAGGCAACTACTAATAAACTAGGAAATAAGATAACTAAGTATATTGGTAGCAGAATCTGTATTGTATCACACCACATTAACACAAGATCAAGTTATTTAAAGCCATTCGGTAACAGGCATGTAAAGGGACTCAAGCAGCTGCAAGAAGAGGCATATGACTTGATACAAAAATGAGTTAAAAACTAAACCTACCATCATTGGAAGCCTCACCAAAATCTTTCTGAGATTGCTTACCTAGTCTGTATTTCTGCAAGAACGAAAAAGGAGGCCATGTTAATAACCGGATGCAAGCCAATTTTAAGCTCCACTTATAAGTTTATATTTTCCCCTTCTATTTTCCTTTACATTTTACCAAGAAGGGGTTAAGGGAAGAGAAGAAAATTAAAGAATTAAAACACACCTGGAGGTGACTCTTCAGGTGGAAGAGCGTAAGCCCCTTTACACCCATTGTGCGCATGATGGCCTTTGGAGTAGCTTCTGCAAGCAGATAGATTAGTAAATGACTGAGGGCACTAATACATTAGACAAATTATATGCTCTAATTGTCTATAATGTTCTTAGTCTTGCTCTAACTTCCATTTAATTTACTGAAATGATAGAAAGAATACATCTAAACAGATTTCATTTCAATCCAGAAAATTTTCATTTCATATCTTGTATTATCATTACTACTCTGACAAGGCCATACACAATTTCTTGATATGATTATCAGCGGAAACAAAATTAATATTTATAGCAGGTAGCCGTAGGTGAGCAAGTTCTTGTCTATGTAAGCTCTTTGGCATTGCAATCAGCATTCTCTGTGTGTACACTTATAAATTTTTGCAAATACTTTCTATAGCCTAATCTGCTCTACTCTCTGTTATGCCTGAGTTATACCCAATTTAGTACTCGACTATAGTGATTTTTCTAGATTTAGTCCTGAAAGTCTTTTTGTGCTTAATTGGATCCTCGAAGACAATATTGGGTATTAATAGAGGAAAAATATCAAGCTACAATTACAGAGGACTCAATTAGGTAAAACCATTGAAATCAAGGACCTAATTAAGCACAAAAAGACGTTTAAGACTAAATCTAGAAAAACCACTATAGTCGACGACTAAATTGGGCATTAACTTGTTTATGCCATATCAACGACCACAAAAGAAGGTTCTTCAACAGAATATGCAAATCCCCACCCTGGTTGAACACTTTTGCTAACAGAACCAAGTCAATAACAGCAAGGCCGTAACACTTATGCCCATTTGTCTTTTGCTATACACGCACACCTATTTCCCCTTCAAAATCAAGATCCCTGAATATTTTTCATCCAACTAATTTAAGGGAATGAACGAGAGAAACAAGAGAATGAACGAAACAGAGGTAGATCACAGCGTATACATAACAAAAAAACATTCATTTTCAATAAACGAAAAAAATAAATAAATGAGCTAAAATCCAAGTAAACAAGTCCAATCACTAGAGTTGAAAGGGATACTGACTACTAGGACCGCCGAGCTGAGTAACGGCGTCAACAAAACGTTCGTGAAGGTCAGCGGTCCAACGGAGGCGCGGCCTTGGATCGGATGTGAGGACGAGACAAGGGTCGCCGGCGGCGGAGACCCTATGGGTCTGAGCGTTGCCATTACTGCCCTGAAGGTGAAGATCTTCCTGAGTTAAGCCAATGGTTTCTCTGGGTTGAACCAATCTTGGAAACATCCGATCTTCTCTTCTACTTCGATGCTTTTGAAGTAGAAAACCAAGATTTTAGACCTCGGATTGACTGATGAACAGAATGGCAATAGATTTTGTGAGTAGAAAAATATTCTCAGTTTTTGTGTACGGAGTACCATTAATAGTATACAGTATTACTCCGTATTATGCAATACATAAATCATAGAGGGTCTAATCTTATTGGTTAATTATGCCATTTTGTTTTTGTTTTTGTTTTTGTTTTTGTTTTTGTTTTGTTTTGTTTTGTTTTTTTTTTTTAAATCAGGATTCTTTCGATATCCAATATTTTGGTCATACAAAAATGAATTTCAATAAAAAAAAAAAATCAAAATCATCTCATCCCGGGGGTCGAAGCTTATTAGTGTAGTTGGTTAGTCGTCCGACTTAAAAGTCATGACGGGAGACGGTAGAGTGGAGGTCGAATCCTACTGGAGTATCGGTTTCGCCTTTCCATAGGCTCATCACTCATCAGGGATGCGGCAATAGCACCCAACCAGTTGTGCCGTCGAATCGCATCAGTCCGCTTCATCGTCAAATCCTAGACCAGCGACAGACTCCCTAAACTAAATCGGGTCGGCGTGCCTAACTCGGCCAGACTTTAGCATCTAAGGCAGAACATCCTTATCGCTATTGTCGCCCCTTCACCCGTAAAGCAAGCTCACCAGTTGGAAAAACGTCCGTGACACTTTCCCCCGCCCAACATCTAGCACGCCCAAGATGGACTCTGCTAGGGCAGAACATCCTTATCGCTATATGAGAAGTTAATTAACCGTCAAACGTTTGAAAGTTGCAATTAGACACATTAACATATAAATTTAGTGCATAAAGACCAAAACAGGTTTGTGACTTGAAATAGCATGTCACTCTTAAGCTCCGGCGACCTCAAGCTAATTCCAGCGACCACCCAATCAAATTCTGGAGACCCTACCTAAGAAGGTTACCATATATGGTCGCCTTCTCCAGCAAAGCAGAAGGCGGCCATTTTGGTCGCCAGACGTTCGAGCATGGTATCATAATAGGATTAACAACAATGGCTTGCTACTCTTGTGTTGCGGTAATAGGAGCAAACCTCATGCTGATAAAATTTCAAAATTTCACTCCCAATTATCCCAACTATCAAGAAAATAATTCTAAAAACCAACATAGCCCTTTTTATTCTTCATTGTTCAAGCTCCAACTTTTCCTCAAAACACTTCCACAGTCGAAAACGGAGGAAGAAGACGAGTATAGCAGTGAAGAATAATATGACGAAAACGGGAATGGGTCGTCGTCATTTTCTACGACGACAGGGAGTTTGCCACCGTTGAAATAGAAAAGAAGGAGGTACAGAAAGCAATACCTTGGAAGTGGTCGTGAAGAAGTAATGAAGGAAACCGAGGCCAGTGATAGTGACGGGTCGGTTTTAGTCGATGAAGATGCCGGGGATGGAAATGGCAAGTCTTAGTAGCTTCGTATGGAAGGATTCTTGAAGTACCTTGTGGATAGAAAGCTTGTGTTTTGCACAATTGAACGCATTGTTGATGAATCTAACTATGTTTATTTCTTGTATGTATTCTTCGAATTTTGCTACATCTTCTCAGGTAGGGTCACGGAGTTTGGTCGGTGGTTGCCGGAGTTTGCCGGAGTTGTGGTAGGATGGTCACCGGATAGTGACCTGCTATTACAAGTCACTAACCGATTTTTGGGTTTCAATGCACCAAAATGACATGTTGATGAGTTTATTGCAACTTTTGAAAGTTTAGGGGTCTAATTGACTTTACGAGTAAAATTTAGGGGCCTATTTGACAATTTTCCCTATTTTAATTAGTAAATATTAGGTATCCACAACCATGATTTTTAGGAGATTTTTTTGCATAAAAAAAACTATGTTAGATTTTTTGAACTGATGTGAGAGGGGTTTTTCTTGGAGCTTTTTTTTCCAATTGAACTGATTAACATTTAGGGACGAATTTTATAATTATCCTATAACTTACGGGCGAAAAATACAATTTTCTCTAAAATTGAAAAGTATACTAAATTTATGCTCTAACGAACAATAATGTTTAATTATTGAACATAGTGTTTCACACAAATATTTGTTAAAAAAAAAAAAAATTACAGTAAGTTTTCAAAATGCACATGTTCATGAGTGTTTTTTTTTATTAGTTTGGGGTGTGCGGTTTACCTGCATCTAAGCTAAAAAATATTTGTATAAAAGAAAAGAGTCTCAACTTTGGAGTGAAGTAGAAAGTTGGAGTACTAACTACTTAACGGTAATAATTCTGTCTCCGCCAAAACTTACACCGAAAAATCCCAGATTTTGATTTGAATGAAAAATCCTCCGATTTCTTGATTCTTAAAGGGAGAAACAAATGGGCGGAGAGGATGGGAACAGCATTCTCGTGGTAGTGGTGGTGGTGCTGATATCCGCCGCCGCAGCGGTGGTGGAATCTGCGATCGGAGTGAACTGGGGCACTATAGCAGTTCACAAGCTGCCGCCTTCCACGGTGGTGGATCTCCTGAGAGAGAACAATATTCAGAAGGTGAAACTGTTCGACGCCGACCCGGCGGTGCTCAGTGCGCTGATGGGCAGTGGGATTGAGGTTATGGTCGGAATCCCAAACGACATGCTGGCAGCCGTCGGCTCTTCTCCCTCCGCCGCAGATTTGTGGGTCGCCCACAATCTCACTAGATATATGGTTAATGGCGGCGTTAACATCAAGTACACTCCTCTTTTCCTTTCTCTTCTAATTACCATTGTAGTACCATTATAATGATGTTGTAAGAATGGAAGCATGTGTTTCATTTCAACTAAAAACATAAATAGATAGTTAGATGCTCATTTATATTGTATAATTGGACTGCACATTTATGCCTAAACTGATAGTTGGACTGCATATACTTATGTTTATATATTATATGTTCAACCAGCCCCTCATGTGAACCTTTTATATGGAGTTGACTCAGATACCAAATCTATCTCAACTAAAAATCCTAGCTTATAATTGGATTGCTCATTTATGTTTATATATTATATGTTCAACATTAAGATAGCAACAGCTGCCAGTTGACTAACTTAATTGTGGGTTTATAAGCATCCACTTTGTAGCTACAAGACTATAAAATGTTGCTTCTAAGTTCTAACCTTGTATGCATCTCCCCTCATATTATTATTGTTGCCACAATTTGATTTGTTGGGGCTCTAATGAAGAGAAGAAAACATGATAACTGCAGGTATGTTGCTGTTGGTAATGAACCTTTTCTTGCAAGTTACTCTGGTCAGTTCCAATCCTATGTTGTCCCTGCTGTAACAAATGTACAACAGTCTTTGACCAAAGCAAATCTTGGAGGTGCTGTAAAGCTTGTTGTCCCCTGCAATGCTGATGCCTATGAGTCTTCACTTCCATCACAAGGAGCCTTTAGACCTGAATTGACCCAAATAATGACCCAACTTGTTTCACTCCTCAACTCTAATGGCTCACCATTTGTGGTTAACATCTACCCCTTCCTCAGCCTCTATGGGAACTCAGACTTCCCTCAAGACTACGCGTTTTTCGAAGGGACAGCACACCCGGTGGTGGATGGCCCGAACGTATATTACAACGCGTTTGATGGAAATTTGGACACTTTAGTTGCAGCCCTGTCGAAGCTCGGGTACAGTCAGATGCCTATAGTTATAGGAGAGGTGGGATGGCCCACGGATGGCGCCACGAGTGCCAACCTTACGGCTGCGAGAGCGTTCAACCAAGGTCTTATATATCATGTTCTTGGTAACAAAGGGACCCCTTTGAGGCCCGGGGTGCCTCCTATCGACGTTTATCTTTTTAGCCTTTTTGACGAGGGTGGGAAAAGCATACTTCCCGGAGACTTCGAGAGACACTGGGGCATCTTCTCGTTCGATGGCCAGCTCAAGTATCCGCTCGACCTTGGCAACGGTCAGCTCAAGAATGCCCGAGATGTCCCTTATCTTCCATACCGGTGGTGCATTCTGAACCCTAACAAAGATCTCTCGGCAGTGTCTAACCACATTAGACTAGCGTGTAGCTTGGCCGATTGCACAACGCTGAACTATGGAGGGTCGTGTAATGGAATCGGGGAAAAGGCGAACATATCGTACGCATTCAACAGCTACTATCAGCTCCAAAAGCAGAATCCACAGAGCTGTGACTTTGATGGGCTTGGACTAGTTACATTCTTGGATCCTTCTGTAGGTGAATGCAGATTCCTTGTTGGGGTCACTGACAATAATAATTCTTCAGGGTTCAGCTTGCAAACCAAGTGGCCTCTAACCTTAATCATAATCATCTCTTGGGGGGTTTGGTTATTTCTTAGCACATGATGATTTGGGAGCACTATACTCATACATGAGTATTCTGTTTATTTCTTTTGAAATTTATAATAAAATATGAAAGGTGGAAAGCACAGGAGGGCTTGCTTAGAAGAAGCTAGCTGATTGAGTATTTCACTGATTGGTGTGTGGTATTCTTTGATCTTTGCATTGAAATGCTAGATATCTAATGTCTTATTGGTTTCCCCTAATACTTTGCTTTAATCAAAATACACAATTGGTAAGAAATAAAGTAATATCATAATAGAATTGTAAATTTGTAGATAACTAGATATCATCAATACGTACACTAAATCTTAAATATAAGACTTTATATTATAAATGTATTACCTTATAGCAAAAATGTAATAACTAATTTGTAGGAAATAAAGTAACAACATAACATAATTGCAGAAAAAACATAACAGAATTACATATATAATATTGTTCTCAAGAATTACATATATAATAAATACTTTAAACCTTATATATAGGGGTCACACTTGTGGGAGGCTATCTCACATATTCTTATCCTTGACGGGTTGGGTCAATATGAAAATGTAATACTTGTATTGAAAATTGTAATACTAATCAGGAATAAAATATTTGTTACTTATAAGGGAAAGTGCAATACTTTTGATGAAAAATGTTTTGATGTAAAAGTATTACACTACCATTATAATAAATGTTGGCAAGTGTTTGTTACTTATAAGAAAAAATGTAATACTTATGAGGAAAAATGTAATACTTATGAGGAAAATTGTAATATTTTTAAATCAAAAGTATTATATATTTTTTTTTCAAAAATATTACACTTTCTCATATAAGTAATAAATACTTTATTCTAGATTACGATTACATTTTTCAGTATAAGTATTACATTTCTATATTGACCCGATCCGTCTCATGGACAAGAATCCATGAGATGATCTCATACAAGTTTTTACCTATATATAGTACAGTACCTCATAACATAAATATAATACACATTTTGCATGGAATAAAGTAATAACATAACATAATTGCAAACATCATCAATACTTTAAATTTTATATATAATATACTTTATATAATATAAATTCAAGATCACAAGTAAATCATGTTTAAATACTAATTTTCATAACTATAGTTTTATTACTTTTCTATCCTATTACTTTCAAAATGATTATACTTTATTGTATTTTATTTAGAGATAAATTTTTAAGGTGCACTTTTAGGATCAATATTTTATCTATTCATTGCACGGATAATTTACTACTTTTTTTTAAAAAATAAGAGTAGGCATGTCTTGCCTACGCTTGCAAGTTGAGGGGGTGGGCCTCTAAGGGCCCCTCTTTAACCGGCCGCCAAATTTAAGACCCACCCCCTACCTATATAAGGGACGACAAATTATTATGTGGACCATGGTCCACACAGTGCTATGTGGACCATAACAAAATGTACATTATTATACAAAATAATGTATACTAAATGTACATTATATGTCAAGCACCTTGTGCTCAAATAGCAAAGTAGTGGTCTTTCCACATGAGAGGTCATGAGTTCGAAGTTCGAACCTCAGTATCGCCAGGTGATACTGACTCTTTGAGTTCCAATAGGTTAAGAAAGTATGTTTGAACAAATACTACAATCTAATAGAGTTAGTTGTATTAAAAAAATGTACATTATACAAAATAATGTACTTTCTCTGAATATAATGTAATTTTTAATATATTAAAAATATATAATTTGTGTATTAAATATACATTATTTAATAATATGACCCCCACAATAGTGATTGATAAGGGACGAGGTGGATTGGCTCAGTGAGCAAAGCCCATATTGACAGTTCTAGACTTATAGTGCCTACAGAATTACCAAGGAGGCAAGGACAAGCTTAGCTGCATGTTGATCCTCATCCTCCCAAGTAAAACTCACTCTTAGATTGGAAGCCACTAACATTAAAAAGTGCACCACTATAACTATAAAAGTATGTAAAGTACTAGAACAAAAAAGGGATATCTAAAAGTACATAATATATAAATTTTTAATGTACACAATATAATATTTAAAAGTGAATTTTAAAAACTCTAAATGTGCAATTCAAGAACTCTAAATGTTCATTTATGTTATTTAAAAAATGTAACTAAAAAAGTCTAAAAGTGCACTTCCAAAACTTTAAAAGTACACACTTACAACACAATAAAAATAATAATGCACACACGCATATAGAGGAAGATAACATGAGAATAGTTGTTTCTATCTCATTTATCCATCGCAAAATATTAGATGGACGAGATCTATATCCACTTAAAAAAAAACAATCAAATCATTTTAGAGCAAAACAAAAAAACACATCACTTTGATAAAAACTTGCATTGTTTAGGAAAAAAACTTGTTAATGTACAAAAATTTAAATGAAAGACCCCATGGTGACATGTATTTAAACATGTAAAAGGAAACGCAGAATACTTTACCATGTTTTTAAATAGGAATGTATGGTCTAAAGATGTTGATAGGCTGATTTGGCCTTCTCAATA
This sequence comes from Ipomoea trifida, assembly GCA_003576665.1. Taxonomy (NCBI): domain Eukaryota; kingdom Viridiplantae; phylum Streptophyta; class Magnoliopsida; order Solanales; family Convolvulaceae; genus Ipomoea; species Ipomoea trifida. The sequence goes on along the minus strand of CP025644.1, from coordinate 19,893,149 downwards.
AGGATAAAGTCAAGAAAGCAAAACAAAAACAACTCAACATTCCTTTTTGCATCCAACAAATAAAGAGCTCCTTTCCTAAATCTTTAGGAAAAATTAGCATGTTCATGTTTGTCGAGGAGGAAAGATATGGCACCCTTTGGCTTTGGATACCAACTCGGACTTTAAGTATCATCCACTTGTGAGTGAAACACGAAACTTGGGAATGTGGTTGTGATATCCCTGTCATCAGAAGACAAATCCAAAGGCAACGAATATTAGAGACAGAAGTGAGGTGAAGTTTTCAATGCTTTAATTTGTGTAATACATTAGTGATTAGACCGATCTATAGTGTAACTTACTTGAGGTACTGAAGGGTCATATTCTTCAAGAGAGATGGATGGCGCAAGACAAGGCTACGCCACTCTTCTTTGTCAATCTTTCCATCATGTTTGGTATCAGCTTCTTCAAAGGTCTGAGGTTTATGTAAAAGAAGCACAGAATTCTTAACTAAACTTAATACAGGTGGGGAGGATATAAAGGAGGCTGATCAAGTCTATTGTGATGCTATTGAGCCTTCCAAAATTTTAATTAATCTCTAAGTTCAAGCTTGCCAAGTTTTTGGTAAAGCCAAGAAGAGACCTAGAAGGATATAAGATCTGTGCCACTATTACTTTTACTCAGAATTACAGAATGCCTTGCAAATAACTTCCATCAAACATTTATTAACATGATGCTAATTGAGAAATATGAAACTAGAGCCTAGAAGCCTACTACATTCCAGAGCAATCTTTACTTCACATTTTAATATATCAACCCAGTGCTATTCAAAGTTCTAGTAAGATAGAAGTAAATCAGCCATTTTTAAAAGGTGAAAGAGCATTACACGGATTTCCTTTATCCAAGTAAGATTAGCTTTGTCAAATTTTATGTAAGAGAAGATGAAAACAATTACCTTGTCAATGATACTTTCTATAACATCATCTGAAAGGTTCATGCCGGATTCAGCAAGTGTAGCCACTACCATTTGCTTCACCTACAATTGAAACAATGCTCAAATAAGATTGAACTATTGAAGAGCATTTATAAAAAATAAAACATACAAACAAGCAAACAAAACAAAACAAATCCTAAACGGCCACTACCAGAAAAGTACTACCACTGCTCTGCCACATCAAAAAAATTGCAGACACAAAAAGGTCTGCAACCGAAGAAAGTGAGAAGTTTCTACATGCAGCTACGTCTATAATTTTGATAACAAAAGGTAGAAACTAGAAAGTATGATCAACATGGACTTCCTAGTTTGTGGTATCACTGGAAAGGAAAAACATTAAAACCAATATACCAAAAAAATGAAAATACCTCTTGTCTTTCAATGAATCCTTGCTGCTTGAGATCGTATAGTTGGAATGAAACTGCAATAAGAGAATTTCAGAATAACCAGTGTGATAAAAGAATTAGGTTTCCATGGACTGCAGAGAGATGGAGAAAATTAAAAGGAAGGAAAAAGAAAAAGTGAGGGACAAAATTCTAGTGATGAGCATAATAAATCTACTAGCAAGCTCATGCAGTCATAATAGTAAATGCATCCTTGCTTGAAAGAGCATAATTATGTTGTGTCTTTTGTATTCCAACATCTTAAAATCTGAATTCATTTCAACAGTTCCTTCAAACAAGGAAAATAAAAATCACTTTACCACTGGTATTAAAAGTATTCATTTAACGCCTGCCATGATGTAAACCAAAGGATTCATTATATATTCATTCAGTGTAACGTGTCGATCCCACATATAGACCTTTTAGACAGTCATGCAGTTAAGTTGATAAAGCACTTTTCAGTACTAAGTGGACAAAGATTTATAGTAACCATATTTTTGGTAGAATGAAAAACATATATGCAATTAAATTTCTGATGGTAAAGTGGTTACATGTAAGTTTCCTTTGATGTAATATACAAAATGATTGACATGATTTTCCTTTTTAGGAAGTTAAAAAATTTAGCACACATAAATGAACAACTTCAATTTATTACCAAAAGTAGAAAAATTATGTTATAAATCCACCTTGGTGCATTCAAATTTCATAGGTCCCATCTCAGTAACTAACCAGCATCTCAAAAATTAGTTCAATTTTGCTTACTCTTCATAAATGCGCCACTAGCATTTAAGTCTATGAGATTAAATTGGAAGATGAGGCTCAAGCAGGGAAGAGGGTTTTCATGTCATTAACTCCATAGTAGATATAATTGGCTAATTGCACTATGAAAAATAAAGTAATGCTGAAGGAAAGGAGAAATTAAGACACTAACAATCAATCTTATCTTCAATAGGAGCATTTGGATGAAACACGGAAAGAGCACGAGCAAATTCTTCGAAGTCTAGGATTCCATTGTGCTTTGTGTCAAATAAGTCAAAAACCTGAATCATATAAATACTTTCATTATTATTAGATAATAGAAACAGAAATATACAACATAGAACAAAGGGAGAATTTTGGTGGATGTAGAAAGTTTGGTATGAAACAGAGTGCCTACACACATACACATACGCATGCATACACACATAAATGTATGAAGGTCAAGAGCTGCAGCAAAAGTTAGTAAAAGTAGTAAAGCTTTTAGGGCTAGTGTCATATGAGAATGAAGTCTTGCAACTCTCTAAGATTGAAGCTAATAAATGAATTCAAATACTAAACATACAAAACAGTACCCTATCAGCAAACAAGCTCTCCTTTTTATTTGTTTTGAACAGTGCGAGCTGGAACTCTTCCTGAAATTGGTTAATAATCAATAGTTGAGCATTTAAAAACTGAAACAAGGAAAGAAATAAATCAAACAGAGACAGAATAATTTGAACATACTTAGTAAGATAGGGAGCAATAAATTTACCTTGTTAATGAGCCCATCATCAATCACAGCACTGCTTATCTTCTTAAACAATTCATATAATGCTTCTATTTCACTTACACTAACTGCATTTTAATGGAAAGAGTGCAAACTTATTAGAAACTCAATTAAGATGAAAAAGTTCAATACCACTATTGGAATTATTGGCAGTGCATCACTTCAGATCATTAGAGCAGGTAGACCAGGCCAAATGGATGCTAGGTATGTTTCTTCCACCCTAAATTGGTGATAAACAAGGATGCAAGATTGGGTACTGCATCCTAGGTGGGAAATACATTTATTTTAATGGTGAAATGGAAACTGAGAACTAAATGACGTTACAAACTGCACAAATACTAAGAATAAATATATTTAATAAGAGATGCTCTAGCTAATGGAAAGTCCTCTTCATGACAAAACCTAGGTCATCAGTTTTGTGTCTACATGTCGAAAAACTCCAACCTATTACCAAACCTACAGAGCTTTCCAGACAAATGGAAGACAAAAAAAGACAGAATGTCTTAACTATAGGTCCTTTCTTCTGTTAGTATCTCTTCTACTATCCCTTGGATAAAGCATTATGAAGACTCCAAATCAAAGATCAAACGATCAGGAGAATAACAGGTGAAGAGCATTATTGAGCAGAAGTTAACTTGAGATAGAGAAAAGATAGAATCCTTGAAAGGTCTAAGTGCCCTTCGAGGAGTTTCACCAAGAAGAGCTTCATTAACTTACAGTATACACAAGCTTAATCCATCCACAAGCAAAAAAGCTAGCAGAAAAAGAAAGAAACTGCAAATCCCTCTAACTACTAAATAGCCAGAGTACTCCTATTCTGAAGATTTAAAAAAAAAAGAAAAGAAAAAGAAAAAAAGAGGCATAATTTAAAACAAGCAACCTCAAAATACGCCACAGAAATTAATGAAAAAAGTCTAAAATCTATAATACATCTAAATGCATCCTTTGTTGCTAAATAGAGTTTGAAGCAGTGTATTTATGCAATATAAAAAAAAAAATTGATGGTGTAACATATTTTACATTTAGCTCAAGGAAGTGTGACATGAATAGAAAATTTGTAACAACAGAAGCAGTGGGCAGGACAGAGAAAAGATTGAATCAGACAATGACATAAAAGAAGATGAAAAGATGCCAATAAACAAATTAAAGCCAACACATAATAGCATAAAAAAAAAGGTTATGACAATCAAAACAGGATTATGTTATTTATTGTTTTCCAAGACAAGCCATGATAAGAAGAGAAGCCACAAATTTGCATGACATACATACTGTCTCCCTTGCAAGAGCTTCAGGATTTTGTAGACCTCTGGGCTGCTTAGCCAAATCAGTATCACAGCAATTTGCAACAGAAGCAAACAAATGCTTTACTCCGTCTAGGCACGGCAACATGGTCTCAATTTTTAGAACACTCCATGCCTGTACAAAAATTCTCACATTATTCAGTTACCACCTAACCAAAAAATAAATTCAGTCTGTAACGTGAGAGTTCATGATTAAAAACAATTATTGTTTGTTCCCATTCATAATGCCTAGTAAAACTCATATCTGTCCAACCTTGATATTTACCTAGCAAACAATAGAATTATATAATGCACAGAAAATGATGACAAAGGGATCATTTAGCTGGGTGCAATGAGGTTTCAGCACATACCAAAGGGCAACCAAATGAGTATACAAGCTTGATGAATTTCACAACACTTAAAAACAGGTATGAACTGAGAAACACTTGGACTATGATTTATCAATGAACTTATATCTCCATTAATTAAATAATAAGATCCAGTGCAAGTATATATATACATTCTATGCTTTAACAGTTTATACATTAATGTGGTTTTTTTATGTTTTGGTATTTTTCTGTGTGCAAAAGGCAAACCTTACAAATAATATAAATAAGACTTTATAGAAAATAACTAATATCATCTCATTTGCATTAACTTCACAGTCAATTGCTAATCTATTTCACTGAGCACACAGCAGTTAAATGACACATTTCAATGCATTTGAGGAAAGAAAACCTGATTGATTTTTATACAGATTTTTTTTTAACTATTATTATTGGAAGCTGGCGGTTTGAGTACATTTTAGATAGCCTGCCAACAGCCTAGCATTATAATATTAATGACCAATATGCAAGTTCATCCTTACTTGGCACCATAGCATGATGTGATAGTATATGATAACACATGGTATCCAAACCACATCCCACAACAGAATGCATTACAATAGCAAAGACAGTTTCAGAAAAATTAACAAAAATGGTTTGCTCATTTAAGCCATTATCTGAAAGCACATTTATTAACACACATCACTACCCAAGTACCCAGTTCATGGATTTACTTCTCCTTTGTTGAGAAGTTTGAATACCAAGAGTATAATCCCAATTACTACATCTCATACAAGTGACAATACAATATTGCTGCAATCGAATTTTGAAAAGATCCGGATATTCCTTTGCAAGGCATTTCAACAACACCATAGTGCAGTAAAACATAAACTCACATACACAAGATGTGGACAAACAAACAAAGACAGTTAAAATTCCATCAACCTATTCAATCAAGATGAATTCAGATTGAAAATGAACCCTAAGTGTAGCAGATCAAATCTCAGAATCAACAACAAAAAAAACAATTATTTACGGAGGAAACACATATATGCAACTCTGTAAATGCACACAGACCTATAGAGCATTGATTTGAACATCCATTGCCCATTCCCATCAAACCATTAACTTGGAACAAACAATCATGGTATAATTTAGTGTCTAGGATCTAGAAACAACAAAATTCAACAAAAAACAAAGCGGCACAGCGCTTAAGAAAAGAGATATCTCTGTATACACACATATGATTTCTTATTCGTATACACACAGACACACACACATGTATATCTTGAGCGACCGAGAGAGAGAGAGATAGAGATTTTACCATTCAAGAAAGAAGTTGGGAGACGGATGAGTGGTTGCAGGAGAGGAGATCATTATTTTAAGCTTCAACATTGCGCATCTGCTTCCTTGCTTGCTAGATTGATTAAGCCTGCTTCTTTCTCGTGCCGATCAAGCCTGGACCCAAATTCCGCTGTTTCTACTCGTGTTTTTTAAATTTTCCCAGTATGTGTTTGGAGTGTTTTGCGAAAAAGAGGAGAATTGGGATTTGGGACAGATTATTGCTGGAAAGAAACTCAAGAATGGTGTACGAAAGAGAAGTACGATTGCTTTGTTGTTTTGTATCTCTGCGACTCTGCCCAATCATATGCTCATTTATATACTTGGGTAAGCATCAGCAATAAGCATATTCAAAATTGGAATTTAAATGATTATGAGAATCAAATCAAATACTCTGTATTTGATAAAAAAAATTTCATTACTGACATCTTTTCTTCAAATATTTTGTGGGCCAAATATTCACCTCATCGTCTACACCAAATTATACCATGGATCAGGGTCTATCTTATATTGTAGACCCGGATAAAAAAAAAACATATTTTAATTATTTCTTTATTTATTTTAATTTTAAAAAATAATTAATTAATTGAAATAAATATATCTACATTTTTCTCAAATTTTTTGTGGATCCAGAATTTTACCCTAATATATTTTAATTATTTCTTTATTTATTTTAATTTTAAATGTATAATTGTTATGAAAATTAATTAATTGAAATAAACATATCTACATTTAATCGAAATGATAATTTTAAAATTGAAATTAAACTACTAATTGCTTAAAAATTAAACAACAATCAAATTGAAATTTAATTATAATGAGAATCAATTACCTTATAATATAACTAGGGTTGGTCTTGGTCATGTGCGGCTAGGGCGACACCATTATTTTTATATATAAAGTCATTCTTTTTATACTTAATAATTATATTTTTAGAATTTATATATTGATTTTAATTCTAATTGCAAATAAAACTTTAGAAAAAAATTGATATTGAAATTTTGGTGAATAATTTTGTATTTAAATATGAACAAAAAATGTTAATTTTAAATTAAATTTTAAATTGTATTTTTTTAAAATTTTTTGTATGCATTATATTTGGTAAAAAAAGTTATTACATTTTTATTTTTATTATAGAATACAATAATTTGAAGTCCAAATAGATTTGTATTCAATTACCTAGCTATCTTTTATACTTCTATCGTTGTCTTTGAGATGTCTTTTGGAGTTATGTTTCTTTGCCTCTATAAATAGAAAAAGACCCTTATTTTTAATGGACCGACCCTAATGATAACGATTTAAAGTAGTAAGAGTCTCTTTTGCTTGGTATAAATAGGAATTCGAATCTAAATACATATTTAATTAATTAAAATCACGCGTGCGCGTATACATACACACATACACACACACACAAATATATATATATATATATATATATATATATATATATATATATATATATATATATATATATATATATATATATATAATTGCACAACTTTTTATTTTATTTTTTTTTCTTTCTTATTTTTTATTCCATTGTTCAAAAGTAGGAAAGTAGAAATATAATGAGTTTTATACTTTTATAATAACTAAAGAATTGTAATCGAACCATATAATATAACAAAAGTAAGCAAATATGATTATCGGTATCAAATCTCATAATAGGTTACAAAAGTCCCAAATCAAACGCCAACCGAATTTATTTGCATTCTAACAATCTATATTTTTTTTAAAATTTATGGTAACTAGAGTTAATTTATTTCCTACAAAAGTAAGCAAATATGATTATCGGTATCAAATCTCATAATAGGTTACAAAAGTCCCAAATCAAACGCCATCCGAATTTATTTGCATTCTAACAATCTATATATATTTTTTAAATTTATGGTAACTAGAGTTAATTTATTTCCTGTTTAAAAAAATAAAAGAAAAGAGTTAATTTGTTTCCTATTTCAGGAAAAAAATAATTTAATTTATTTCCTACTTCAGGAAAAATATATTTAATTTATTTCCTGATTCAGGAAATTCAAAAAGAGGTTTAATTTATTTCTATTTTTATTATTTTAACCATGTACCTTGACAAATTTTTTAAATATTATTTTTTGGTAATCTAGTTGATTTTTAAAATATATTTAATGATCAATCTTCAAGTCTTATACTCAATATGAGTTAATTCCATTTTTGGTCCTAGATTTATAGGTGGCATTCCACTTTTAGTCCTCTTTTATCAAAACATCCACATTTGGTCCTAGTATTATTGTAGCATGACCATTTTTGGTCCTCCGTCAACAAAATTTTTGAAATGTGGTTAAATACAATGGCATTTCGGTCTTCAATTACAGATTTTTTCAAAAAAATAAACATAAAAATATAGCGGGGTCAACTTACTTTGTATAAGAAGGGTGGGTTCGAATCTCAGTGGAGGTGATATTGGCTCTTTGTGCTTCATTTGGTTGAGAAAGTAGTTATGAACCGATACTACATTGTAACAGAGTTAATAGTACTCAAAAAGAAAAATATTAGGTAGCATAGGCAAATTTTACTGTGGATCATCGTCCAAACCGATGTTGTTTCTTTTAATGAAAAGAAACGGCACCCGTTCTGTATAATTAGTTCTGTGTATAACATATTCAGTTTCATTTTATATACATTGTAGCTTCATTGCAGTACAACTAATGTTTCATTTTGTTTCAACTACAGTTTCATTTGACATTATACATACAATAGTCTTATTATAGTGAGATCAGACCTGTTATTGAATTTTATTTTATGCACATTGTAGTCTTATTACAACACCACTAAATTATAATTCTAATTCAACTATGGTTTCATTGGACAATATATACACTCAAATATGCAAAACTATTATTCTGTTTCATTTTATATACATTGCATGCAGTTTCATTACAACACTACTAAAATATCATTTTGATATAACTATAGTTTCATTTGACAATATAACTCAAAATGTGAGACATATTATTTAGTTTCTTTTTATACATATTATAGTTTTATTTTAGCAAAACTAAAGTACTAATTTAAATTCAACTACAGTTTTATTTAACAATATACACTCAATATGCGAGACATGTTATTCAGTTTTATTTTATAGATACTGCAGTTTCATTTTAACGCAACTAAAGTATCATTTCTGATAGCGTTAATGATCCGGCATGTATGCAAATCCACAAACTCTTGTATGAAATAGAAGGAAAATAGTATAAGATTGTAAATTGTATAGTAGCTGAAAATGGTATCTCAATTTGACTCTTTTATTGAATCTTGAGAGAAAATAATGTGGAGAGAGAGAGAGTAGAGAGGAAGTGAGAGAGAGCTCCCCTTTAATGAAGGGCTATGGTCCTTTATATAGCCCCTGACCTGTAACCGATACCGAATATATGTACAAAATATGTATGGTTGTATATAGTGGGTATATTCCCTATCAATTTTAGTTTAATTACAATTTCATTTGATAATATAAACATCATATGCGAGACATATAATATCATAAGAAAGTCAATTCTAAAGAAAAGTCATTTTTTGGTGCTTCGTTCGGTGGTAATTAAGTTATTCAGTTTCTTTTTAGATATACTATATATAGTTTCATTTTGTCCTGAACACACAAAAAATACGATATTTGTTGAAATTTAACGACTATCGTGCCTTTACTTGGTCCATTATATATTCGTATAACAATTGGGTAGCATATGCATGTTAGTCAAATACGTCAAATTCAACATGACATTGTAGAGCCCCAACCCAAGTTGAATATATTCAAAGGCAATTTATATCATGGACTAGGGTCCACGTAGCATTATAGAACTTGGATCGAAACGACGAGGTACAAAAATTTGTATTTGTAAAATACATAATTTCATAATACAAGCCACATACACATATTATATATTTACTTATTTTTCAAATCTGATTAGGCACATTATTTGTATTCATAGGCACAAAATTTCACAACATAAAACATAGAGAACATAAGACACATCAATTACTAATTTGTTTTGGATACAAAATTTATATTCTTATTTTTTTAAACAAAAAAAAAATTTATATTCTTAAGGTACAGAATTTCATAATACAAAACACAAAAACTCACAAAATAAAACACACATATATGCACCCAGGATTCACAATGCACTATGAATCCTGGTCCATGATATAAAGATTAAAATTCAAAAAAATTGTTATACCAGGGATTATGATCTACATTGCATTGTGGACTGGGTCCAAAAATTATGTCTAATTATAACAAATTATATGTGTTTGTACATAAATTGAAGACACATAATTGGTTAACAACATGCACATAATATGTTGCAGTTAACATATTATGTGCACGTAGTTAACATATTATGTGCACGTAGTTAACATATTATGTGCTTTAAAATTATTTACAAACACATAATCCGTTAACGGTATACTCCCCGTCCCCGTCCATAGTATAATTTGCCGAATTAAGTTATGCAAACCTTCTTTTTCGAATGGACGACATAGGGATGGCAACGGGGCGGGGCGGGGACGGGGGTATACTCCCTGTCCCCGTCCCCGAAACCCCGACCCCGACCCCGTCCCCGTCCCCGACAGGGAATGAAAAATAGTCTCCATCCCCGTCCCCGCGGGGAATTAGGCAGGGACGGGGAATTCCCGTCCTCGGTCAATTCTTAGTCAACATTTTAAAATAGTGCAATATTAACCTCCAAGTACACTAATTGATAAGCGTCTGTTCCTGAATTCTCACTTTGCTGGTTGTTCGGCCTTAAAGTCTGTTGCTGTATCCCACGAAGAATCTGTTCCATCAAATCTTCCTTGTGTGAGTGTGGATTTTGCTGATGTCCGTGCTCGTGTGCTCTCCACTCAGTCTATTCTTACAAGTTTGAAGTCTACTGTTGTTCGGATGGAGAAAGTGCTATTGGACGATAAGAAGTTGTTGCAATCCTTTGAAGCTGGTGATGTGGGCTCGGATTCTGCTCCTGCTAGATGATCTGTTACAAGGTTTCTGCTCCTACTAGATGATCAGTTACACTCCTTTGTCAATTATCGCAAAAAGGGGGAGAAGTTGTTGAGGGGAGCATGCAAAGCTGTTGAGGGGGAGCATGCAAAGCTCGGTAATGTGGTGATGTTTTATATTTCTCTTCATTATTGGTTGATTGACTCTTAACTGGTGTTTCATGCAAATATCTTAGTTTTGACATAATTAATTTCTTGCTTGTAATTGCTTTGCATGTTAACACAACATATCTTAGGGCACATCTTAATGAAATTATTATTTTTGATTGATTATTTTTTATTTCGTGCCTTAAGAATGTATGTGTTTAGTTTTGACAAATAATTGCCAAAGGGAGAGATTGTTAGGGAAATTAACGTATAGTTTTTAATTGGCAATTTATTTTTTAATTAAGTGGTCTAATTAATTATGCCTAAGGTATAGTTTTTAGTGTTGTTTATTTGCATGGGATGAATGGTTCTTGTTTATTCAAGCAAAAATGTCAGAGATGAGAAAATCAAGCTAAGGCAAGATGTAGATGAGTGCCTTACCTTGAATTGAGGTGATCAAATACAGGGAAGGAGCTCAGATATTCAAGTATAAATAGAGTTGAAGCCTCAGAAGTTTAATTGCTGATTTCACTGAAAAGATCGCCAAAGTTCCCTGTTGTTTTAACATTAAGATCTACTGTTTTAGTCTAAGCCTATTGTTTTAATATGTAAAGTCTGTTAGTCTGATATAGACTCAAGATCATTGTAATATGGCTTCTTAGACTAGTTTTATGTTGTTGTCCTGTTTACGTACTACATCAAGTGGAAGACTTGCTGATTGGCCCGGGAAAGCTGAAGAAGTTGACACACTACCAACTCAGGAGATGGTGATGTTTGTAGGTGTAATAGATTAGGCCATCATGGAGGATGGATATCTGGTGAACCTTGTAACATCTTTGATCATCTAGTGGAGTTGGGTTTCACCTTTGTGTGGCCCCGCAGATGTAGGAGAAGGTGCTCCGAACTGCGTGAACATATCCTGGTTCATTTATATTTCCTGCACTGTTTTTATTATTTATTGTTTCTAATACGGTGATAAAATACAGTCGATTAATTTGTCTTAAAAACAAAGTAGGAACCAAGTAGGATATCACCTGCATTCAAGATTCACAATCTTTCATATATAACTAATTAAAATAACTATTCGGGGACTGGGCGGGGCGGGGAGGGGTTTCCCCGTCCCCGATCCCCGAAATTTTTCGGGCGGGGACGGGGCATATTGCCATCCCTAGACGACAGTAATAAGTATGCTTCACAAAAATTTAAAAAAAAAAAAAAAACCCTTAATAAATCGCAACAAGCAAACAACATAATACCATTGTATATTTGTATCTATCCGGAACAAAATAGATCAGGGTTGATGAAGATAAATCCATGAAATTAAATATCAAAGCTAGCCATGCTAGTTGAGATAAAGTGCATGCATGCATGCTAGCTAATTAGTGTCCCTTTTGCTCCGCTTTCCCAACAAGTCCTTCAAGAATTGCATCGGTACCAAACTTACCTCGAAATTTTTCAGAATTTACAGGACCTGGAAGCTTGAAAGAGATTGAGAAATGGCCTGGTGGGCAAATGTTTTGAGATTGCATCTCAAAAACGTGATGTTGGTTCTCAATAGTTTTGTGAACAGTTTTTTCACCATGGGTTGTCACTCCGTTGATGGTTACGCTACCATCGTCCTCAACTACACACTCAAATTCACCTGCAGTACACCACGTTTGAAATAAATGCAAGAATTAGATGTAAATAACACCTACAACATGTTGAATTTCAAGGGCATAAGAATGTTATTCCATGCCAAGAACCTTGTGATCCAGTGGCATCAAACCCTTCTTTGCTTCAGTAGAGTCAATATTGACGAATAAAATGTTTAAATAAATAAAAGTGTAATACTTTTGATAAAAAAAAATATAATAATTTATTTATGATTAGTATTACATTTTTCAGTTTGTATAAATAAAAGTGTAATACTTTTGATAAAAAAAAAATAATAATTTATTTATGATTAGTATTACATTTTTCAATACATTTAATTTCCATATTGATCTGATCCACCCGTCTCACTGATCAGGGGAGAAGAGTCACTTAGTAATTGCAAAGAATTGCAAAGAAACAAAGAGTTGATTTGACGAATGTATAGTAAACTAAAATGGGAAAGATGAAAGGGAATAATATAATAGCTAGACACATTATGCATGCATGCATATATGCAGATTAAATTCAGTAGGCACTGTCAAAGACCTTGTGGTCAAGTGGCATCCGGTGTTCCGATTAACACTCCCACATGGATGATGAGCGTGGGTTCGGAGCCTCAGTGGAGACAACTGTTGACTCGTTGTGCTTCAGTAGGTTGAGAAAGTAGCTATGAACAGATACTACATTGTAACAGAGTCAGTAGTACTAAAAAAAAAATAAAAATTGAGTAGGCACTTACTTTCATCTCTTTTAACTCCGGGAAGCGACACGTGGAATAAGTAAGAGTCCTCAGATTCCCCAATATCTACCAGCCCTAAAACCGGTCCCATTTGCCCATTTGCCGCACTCCCAGTTATAGAGTACCCTCCTTTGGTTGAAGCCACAATGTCTCTCCACTCCTCCTTAGAAGGGGGAGTTGGAAGGACAATCATAGCCTTCTTCTCCAACTCCTCATCATCATCATTATCCTCCCCAATCGGAATGGGGCTTGCCCAGTACCCATTATCCAACACCAAACGTTTTATCCCCGTAAGCCTCTTGAACTTCTCCAAGAACGAAGGGGTAATGTAGTCCTCCACATTAGGGTCATTGATGAAGGCAATGTTTTCAACGACGTGATACCCGTTATTGTGTAGGCGTAGGGGGTGCAAGTGAGGGGGGAATAGATTTTCAGCGTTGAAGGACTGGTAAAATAGAGGGAGGGGGAGAATTAATGACTGGTTTTGTGTGTTTCTAAGCACGTAGTAATAGAGTCTCTCTATATCGGCAGTCCTGAAGCATGTGCCTGCAAGTTGATTAGGAGAATAATGTTGAATGCCTTCGGCTATCCTTCTCAGAGCGGACTTGTTTTCATCCTTGAGATGAGGTCCCAAGTAGATGCCCATGATCATGTGCAAAACAAACATCTGATCATCTGTTGCTGCCACCACGGATTTGCCGGAAGAAGATGCGCCGCCGCCGGCATTCTCCATATCTGACACCAACCATATATATATATATAAATATATTAGGATTAAGTGTTTCCTATTATATAAAAATGTATGATATATATAACCAGCTTCGTTGGCGTGAGGGCCGTGCATTATTATCATTTAAGATGGAAAAATCAATCTAACCAACACTTTGTTCCTTAATCGGGTCAGACTGATACGAACGGAGATTAGTCTGAGTATGGTGCAAGCTTAAAGTGTCTCCTACAGTTAGGACATGCTCAGAACATCTCATGGCCTAACAAAAAAAGACTAACTACGAATTGTTGTGCTTAACTCTTCACCTGCCTCCACCCAACAAAATACAAATTAATTAAAGTGGCAATATTTTGAATTTTGATGCCACAAGTCCACAACCCACAAGGGCAGACCAGGCATGGCAAAGATCCCAACAAAAATAGAAACAATTGTAATATAATACACCAACAAGTTTGAATACCAAGTGTATATATATATATCCCAATTACTATACAAAGAAGGGAAAATGACATACGTACATTCCCAACCACCCGAACTATAGGCATATAGTGTTTTTTTTCCTTTGAATTATTCATTTATTTACATTTGTCCTCAGTCTTACATTATTTTTAAAATTGTGATTATTTCTGGCTTTTGGACTATTGTTAAAAATGAGAATAAAATAGATATTTCAAGTAACTTTCATTTCCTGACAAATTATTGCTTATATGTGGGAAATTAGAATAAATACAAAAGAGAACAGACACTATTTGAAAGTATTATAATTATAATTTTAAACTAATGTTAAACATAATTAAGACTTAAATACAAATTTAGCAATAATGAGTTTTTGTGTTTGAGTCGATCTTAATTTTGTTCATAGCATTAGGTTAAAATTATAATTATAATATTTGTAAATTGTGTTTCTTTATTTTTCGCATTTATTCTTATTTAACATATAAGCAATAATTTGTTGGATAATAAAAATAAATGAAATAGTTATTTTGTCCTTATTTTTAACCATCCAAAAGCCTATTTAGCAATGAGGGAAAAATCGCCACTTTTAAAATAATTGAAGAGAAAAATATTAGGGAAAAAAACACTAAATATATAATTCAGAGAGAAAAGTGTTATTTTTCCCAACAAAGAAACAACAAAAAACCCTAAGGGCAGACTCACATAGTTAGTTCAAACCGCAAAATGAAGAATTTAAAACACTTTTAATGATTTTTTTTTCTATTTGAGTGACAGATGAAAACCCGCAATCACTCCTCAGTGATATGCACTAAGTAAATTTTACCTTGTGACCTAGCCTCCTCTAAGAATCGAAGTTATAACGTATGGTATTTATATATCAGTTTTAATACCATATATCAAATCAAATTGAAAAGTCTAATTCCAATTTATAAACAAGCAACTATGATACAATCAATTGAAATGCAAAAACCAGTTGTAACTACACTGCATATATTAACCAAAACAAACAACAAAACAAAACAAACAAAAATTTCAACAACAATGGAGTTCCATTTCACAATGACTCCACTTAATAATCAATCCCCACATACATTCTATCTCATATATAGCACCAGGAATCGTTCCCAAAAGTTTGAAATTAAGCCATAGCTCACCAAAAAGCAGTGAATTTCAGAAATGAACAATGACGATTTAAATCCAAAACACTAGTAATAAGCTCAAAGCCGTTAGTTGATGCGTGCGAGGAATAAAAGAGAGAGGGAGAGAAAAGATTGAAGGAGTAAAGAAATGTTACCAGTGAAATTTTGGGCAATAAACTTTTCTCTTTGCAAGTGGCCGGAGAGACAGAGAGCGAGGGTGGCGTTTTTGTTGATAAATATTGGGGTAACATATGTCACGGATTTAACATGAAGTGTGACACGTAAATAGGGAATAAGTATATGAATACTTTATGGAAAATCGTGCAACTATTTTGTTGACATTTCATTTAATATATAGTAATTACTCCGTAATACATACTAAATCTAAAAAAATTTATGTGTGCTGTGAATGCAAGTTAGAATTGTGGCCATCTTTTAGTGCTAGGAGGTTTGTACATTATGTGTAAAATGTTGTACATTGTATCTTGTGCATATGGAATTACCCTCATGTTAAGTTGCACCATTAACCATCATTATTACAAATGTTAATAATCAATTGCACATTGCATTGATGATTTCCCACAAGGCCAAAATTTAAATATAATAAACATTTATACATTTTTATATGGGAAAATAATAAAAATATTTTTATGTTTTGTAATAATTTTATAATTTAAAAATATATAGTGTAATTAAATCATAGAAAAATATATATGGTAATAATAATAAATACATATTTCGTATTATATTTTACTCATATAGCCTTAAATGCTGAGTCAGAGAGGAGAGCGTTGGTTGATAAATATTGAAGTAGAGTTCGTAATTGAGTATGTCGTGAATTTAACATGGAATAAGCGCATATGAATACTTTATGGAGAGTCGTGCCACTCTTTCGTTGACATTTCTTTTAATATAGTAATTACTTCGTAATATATACTAAATCTAAAAACTTTATATATGTGCAGTGTGAATGCAATTCAAGTTGGAATTGTGGCCATCTTTTTGTGCTAAGTGGTTTGTACATTATGTGTAAAATGTTGTACATTGTATCTTGTGCATATGGAATTACCTTCATGTCAAATTACACCATTAACCATCATTATTACAAGGGTTAATAATCAATTCCATATTGCATTGATTTCCCATAAGGCCATAATTGAAATATAATAAACATTTATACATTTTTATATGGAATATAATAAAAATATTTTTATGTTTTGTAATTTAATAATCTAAAAATATGTAGTGTAATTAAATCATATAAAAATATGTATGGTAATAATAATAAATTCATGAAATATGCATATGAATACTTTATGGAAGAGTTAATACCCAATATAGTCCTTGACTATAGTGGTTTTACTTAATTTAGTCCTAAATGATTTTTATGGTCAATTTAGTCATTGACTATGATGGTTTTACACAATTTAGTCATTTGTTAAAAATTCTATTAGTGGATTGTACGGTTAGAAATAGAGTCATAATAGTAATTTCTCATCCTTCATCCCATTTGGGATGGTTCTTTTTTCTTCACCTTATTAAGATCCACTCATAAATGTAAATCTACGTACCTAAATATTTATTCATTTAGGGTTGAAGTTGATTTCGGTACGCAGATTTGCATTTCTGCGTGATCTTAATAAGGGGAAGAAGAAGGAATCATCCCAAATGGGATGAAAGATGAGAAATTACCATCAGGACCCTCTTTTTAACATTTAACTAACAAATTTTTTAACAAAGAACTAAATTGCATAAAACATCAAAGTCGATGATTAAATTGAGCACAAAAAGTCATTTAGGACGAAATTAAGTAAAACCACTATAGTCGTGGACTATACAGGGTATTAACTTCTTTATGGAGAATCGTGCCACTCTTTTGTTGACATTTCATTTAAGAGCAAATACCAATTTTAGTCCCACGACTATTAGCAAAATGACAATTTTGGTCCACATGTTTAATTCCTACCAATTTTAGTCCCACGACTATTGCTTTAGTACCAATTTTCATCCACGACTATTATTTTAGTACCAAAATTCATCGTCAAACAATAGTCGTGGGACTAAAATTGGTAGGAATTAAACATGTGGACTAAAATTGTCATTTTGCTAATAGTCGTGGGACTAAAATTGGTATTTGCTCTTTCATTTAATATAGTAATTACTCCGTAGACCGTAATACATATTAAATTTAAAAAAATTTATGTGCAGTAGTGTGAATGCAAGTTGGAATTGTGGCCATCTTTTTGTGCTAAGAGGTTTGTACATTATGTGTAAAATGTTGTATATTATATTGTATCTTGTGTATATGGAATTGCCCTCATGTTAAGTTACACCATTAACCATGCATGCATCATTATTACAAGTAGTGTTAGTAATCAATTGCAGATTTCATTGATTTCCCATGCATAAGGAGGCCATAATTGAAATATAATAAACATTTATACATTTATATATGGGAAAATAATAAAAATATTTTTATGTCTTGTAACTTTATAATCTAAAAATATATAGTGTAATTAAATATAATCAAACGTAGGGAAGTAGAAATATAATGAGTTTTATACTTTTATAATTATTAAAGAATTTTAATCCAACCATAAAATATAACAAAATTAGGCAAATATTATAATCGGTATAAAATCTCATAGTAGGTTACAAAAGTCCCAAATCAAACGCCATCCGAATTTATTTTCATTCTAACAATCTATTTTTGTAAATTTATGGTAACTAGAGTTAATTTATTTCCTATTTTTAAAAAAGAGTTAATTTGTTTCCTGTTTTAGGAAAAAATGATTTAATTTATTTCGTGCTTCAGGAAAAAAAAATATTTAATTTATTTCCAAATTCAGGAAATTTAAAAAGAGATTTAATGTATTTCCTTTTACAGGGAAAATAGATTTAGTTTATTTCGTGTTTCAGTAGAAAAGATTTAATTTATTTCCATTTTGTTATTTTAACCATATACCTTGAAAAAATTTTAAAATACAATTTTTTTTTGTTAATCTAGTTGATTTTTAAAATATATTAATGATCAATCATCATATCTTATACTCATTAACAACACATTGATTCACGGAATGAATTTTGAAGAAATAAAAGTTATATTCCATATAAAATAAAATATACAATGAATAAAAGAAAAAATTATATTCCATTGTTTGGTTTGCGGAGCAAATAGATTTTAAAATTTGTATTTTAATGTTTGGGTAGTTTATATATATAGAGGGTCATAATCAGGTGTGGCCGCCCCTTAGCGTGCGGCCAGTGCGGCCGCACCACTATGTATACAAATATACGCAACTCAATGTTAAAAAAATGCACCACACAAATATGCATCATTAGGTACGCATCACCAAAAAACGCACCACTAAGTATGCAAATACACACCACACAATGTTAGCAAATGCACCATTAGGGGTTGGGGAGTTATGGTGCATTATTTTGGGTGTGTGGTGTGTTTTTTTGGTGTTTTTATGTATTTTCATTGTGGTGCGTTTTCTAAAATTGAATGGTGTATTTTCTAATATTGAGTGGTGCGAATCGCACTGACCGCATGGGAAGGCACGACCACATTTGAATAGATATATATATATATATATATATATATATATATATATATATATATATATATATATATATATATATATATATATATATATATATATATATATATAGCTTCCTGTGCCGTTGTACGGTTACGTACCTTAAGTACACAAACCACACCCCTTAAGCTAAAAATACAAACTGCATACCTAAATTAAAGTTTTTAAATCGTTCAACATCAGTACACAAACTACACACCTTAAGCACACAAACAAAACACTTTAAGAACACAACCCACACACCTAAAGTTTTAAAATGGCGCACCTTAAGTTTCAACATTGACGTACCTTAAGCATACAAATCACGCACCTTAAGAAGGAAAACAACACACTTTAAGAAGGAAAACCATGCACCTAAACCTTTAGATTATTGACGCACCTTAAGTTTCAACACTGACGCACCTTAAGCACACAAACCACGCACCTTAAGAAGGAAAACTACGCATCTTAAAAAGAAAAATCACGCACTTAAGCTTCAAGTTGACACACCTTAAGTTTCAACAACTACTCACATTAAGCACACAATCAACACACCTTAAGCACAAGCCTACGTACCTTAAGCACAAAAATCATGCCCCTTAAGAAGGAAATTACTCACTTTAAATTTGACCTAGATGCAAAAATTACCAAATTGCCACCGCGTTTTTATTTTTAAATTTTGTTAGTCTTGGATGTTGATTTAAGTAAGATCAATGGTTCATATTTAATCGCACAACCGCACAAAAACTATATATATATATATATATATATATATATATATATATATATATATATATATATATATATATATATAGAACCACTTTTTTAGTTGAGAATGTGAGAAGTAATGTGGGTTGTCCATTGGGCAAGATCTAATGGCTAAGATTAAATGTTTATTTAATTTTTGCTTTATTATATTTAAGGGTTGTGTGGTAATGTAGTAATTTTATATGTTCTTTCCTTCCGTTTATTTAATTTCAATTTCCTTCCATACATTTTCCTCCTTGATTTTAAGTAGATTGATACAATATATATATTTGGTTATTTCTATATGAAGCTCTCATCTTGTCTCTTCACTCTCAGTTTGGTTTCTCTCCACCGGTGATAGTGCTTTTTCATTATGGATTCATATTTATTTTACTCGTTATTTCTGTGTGAATCATTTGGGAGGCATAAAGGGGGGGGGGGGGTGTTCACTCTGGATCATTGATTTTTAGAGTGTGGTTGTGTTTTTTTAGGGTTGTGTTTTTGTATGTGTATTATGCACCCCATGGGTGTGTTAGGGTATGCGTTTAATGGTAGTGTTTACTATGGATCATTGATTTTTAGAGTGTGGTTGTGTTTTTTTTAGGGGTGTGTTTTTGTATGTGTATTATGCACCCCATGGGTGTGTTAGGGTATGTGTTTAATGGTAGTGTTTACTATGGATCATTGGTTTTTAGAGTGTGGTTGTGTTTTTTTTAGGGGTGTATTTTTGTATGTGTATTATGCACCCCGTGGGTGTGTTAGGGTATGCGTTTAATGGTAGTGTTTGCTATCGTCATGATTGGGGATGAGGGAGTTGCTTTAGGACGCATAGTGTGGTGCATTGTTAGTCGTTAAACAATAGTTGTGTTTTGTGTATTGGAGTGCATATTTTAGAGGTCTGGTGTTAGTGTTATGCATTGCTTAGTGTAGTGGTGCACATTGTGACTTGTCGAGTTGTGCATTGTTGTAGCCTTGTAGGGTGTTTGGTGCATTAGTTTTGTTGGCTATTGCTATTTGTGTCGTCGGTGGGAAGGGTAGGGGGTATGAGTGTTGTGTAGTGTCAGGTGTGGTGTTATGCATTGTAAGGTATGTTGTTGTGCGTTGTTGTACAGTTATTGTTGCACTGGTCTTGGTGGGAGGGGAAGGGGTGTAATGGGGAGGTGGGAACGGTTGTGCATTAGAAGATGTGGTGTTGTGCATTGTAAGGTGTTGCACTGTGCATTAGTGTATGGTTCTTGGTGCATCGATGTATGCTGAGGCGTGGATTGTGTTTGGGTGGGGGTTTCATGGTGGTTGAATGTAGATTTTGTACATTCATGTTGGATAAATTGCACACAATTTAGACTAAGTGCATTCGCATGGTAGATTCTGTGCATTCGTGAAGGAGGATGCTTGATGTATTTCCAATGAGTATTAAATCAGGTGTACATATTTTATCGGATAAAGTCATGCACTTAAAGTTTTGAAGTTATGCACTTTACATTTCGAAATGACGCACATTAAGTTTCGAAGTGATGCACCATAAGTTTCAACCTGATGCACCATAAGCATATGAATATTTTATAGAGAGTCGTGCCACTCTTTCGTTGACATTTCTTATAATATAGTAATTACTCCGTAATATACACTAAATCTAAAAACTTTATATGCAGTGTGAATGCAAGTTGGAATTGTGGCCATCTTTTTGTGCTAAGAGGTTTGTACATTATGTGTAAAATGTTGTATATTGTATCTTGTGCATTTAGAATTACCATCATGTTAAGTTACACCATTATCCATCATTATTACAAGTGTTAATAATCAATTGCACATTTCATTGATTTCCCATGCATAACAGCATAAGGCCATAATTGAAATATAATAAACATTTATATATGAGAAAATAATAAAAATATTTTTATGTTTTGTAACTTTATAAGCTAAAAATATATAAATGTAATTAAATCATAGAAAATATATGTGGTAATAATAATAAATACATATTATATTTTACTCATATAGCCTCAATTGATGTGTCGGAGAGGAAAGTGTTGGTTGATAAATATTGAAGTAACGCAACGTAATTGAGTAAGTCACGAGTTTAACATGACATGTGACACGCAAACACTAGTAATAAGCTCAAAGTCGTTAGTTGATGCGTGCGAGGAATTAAAAAAATAAAGGGAGAGAGAAAAGATTGAAGGAGTAAAGAAATGCTACCAAAGAATTTTTGGGCAATAAACTTTTCTCTTTGCAAGTTGCCAAAGAGACAGAGAGTCAGAGGGCAATAAACTTTTCTCTTTGCAAGTGGTTGGAGAGAGAGCGAAGGGAGTGTTTGTTGATAAATATTGGGGTAACGAATGTCACGAGTTTAACATGAAGTGTGACACATAACATGAAATAAGCTTATGAATACGTTATGGAGGAGTTAATACCCAATATAGCCCTCGACTATAGTCATTTTACTCAATTTAGTCCTAAACATGGTTGCAATACGCGCTAGGCCCTAGTCGGGCGGTAGACTAGCGCCTAGCGCCTAAGCGGTCTAGGCGGCGCCTAGGCAGTTATTATATATATTATATATATATATATATCTCTTACTTCTCTTATTTATATAAATAAATAAATTTAAATATATATAAATATAATAATAAAATTAAAAAGGCCGACTCGCTCGAGTTAACTCGGCTAACTCTGCCGAGTTGGGTGAGTTAACTCGGCCAAATTCGGTCTAATCGGCCGCCAACTCGGCACAGTCGGCCGAGTTAGGCGCTAGGCGGCCTCCTAGGCGGCCGACCACCTAGGCGGACGCCTAGGGAGCAATTCGCATCGGTCTAGGAGCGCCTAGCGCCTAGGCGGCCTTGGCGGGGATTTTTGCAACAGTGGTCCTAAATGGCTTTTTGTGCTCAATTTAGTCATCGACTATGATGGTTTTACAAAATTTAGTCATTTGTTAAAAATTCCGGAGTTTATTACCGAAATGGTCCCTCGACTATTGCAAAATTACCAATTTGGTCCTCGACAATTTTTCGTGCCCAATTAAGTCCCTTAACTTTGAAAATTGTAACGAATTTGGTCCTCTGTTTATTTTGCCGTTAAACATCCGTTAAAATCGGGACCAAATTGATAATTTTGTTATAGTCAAGGGACTAAATTGGTAATTTTGCTATAGTCAAGGGACCATTTCAATGAAAAATTAATCACCAATTTTGTCCCTTGACTATAAAAAATTTATCAATATGGTCCCTTAACTATAACAAAATTACTAATTTGGTCCCGATTTAACGAATGTTTAACGGCAAAATAAACGGAGGACCAAATTGGTTAAAATTTTCATATTCGAGGGACTTAATTGGGCATGAAAAATTATCGAGGACCAAATTGGTAATTTCACAATAGTCGAGGGACCATTTCGATAATAAGCTCAAAATTCTGTTAGTGGACGGTTAGAAATAAGGTCATAATGGTAATTTCTCATCCTTCATTTGGGATGAAAGATGAGAAATTACCATTAGAATCCTATTTCGAATACTAAACTAACTGAATTTTTAACAAAGGACTAAATTGTCGAAAATCATCAAAGCCGATGACTAAATTGAACACAAAAAGTCATTTAAGATTAAATTGAACACAAAATGTCATTTAAGACTAAATTGAGTAAAACCACTATAGTCGTGGACTATATTGGGTATTAACTCCTTTATGGAGAATCGTTCTACTCTTTTGTTGACATCATTTAATATAGTAATTACTTCGAAATACATACTAAATCTAAAAAAAATTATGTGCAGTGTGAATGCAAGTTGGAATTGCGGCCAATCTCTTTGTGCCATCCAAGAGGTTTGTACATTATGTGTAAAATGTTGTACATTGTATCTTGTACATATGAAATTACCATCATGTTAAGTTACACAATTAACCATCATTATTACAAGTGTTAAAAATCAATTCCACATTGCATTGATGATTTCCCATAAGGCCAAAATTGAAATATAATAAACATTTATACATTTATATATGGAAAAATAATAAAAATATTTTTATGTTTTGTAATTTTATAATTTAAAAATATATAGTGTAATTAAATCATACAAAAATATATATGGTAATAATAATAAATACATACTCTGTATTATATTTTACTCAAATAGCCCTAAACGCTGAGTTAGAGATCAGAGGAGAGCGTTAGTTGATAAATATTGAAGTAGCGTAACATAATTAGGTATGTCTCGAGTTTAACATGAAATTTAACACGCAAACATTGAATAAGCATATGAATACTTTATAGAGAGTCTTGCCACTCTTTCGTTGACATTTCTTTTAATATAGTAATTACTCCGTAATATATACTAAATCTAAAATCTTTATGTGCAGTGTGAATGCAAGATGGAATTGTAGCAATCTTTTTGTGCTAAGAGGTTTGTACATTATGTGTAAAATGTTGTACATTATATCTTGTGCATATGGAAATTACCTTCATGTTACGTTAAACCCTTAAGTATCATTATTACAAGTGTTAATAATCAATTGCACATTGCATTTATTTCCCATAAGGCCAAAATTGAAATATAATAAACATTTATACATTTTTTATATGGGAAAATAATAAAAATATTTTTATGTTTTGTAATTTTATAATCTAAAAATATATAGTGTAATTAAATCAAAGAAAAATAAATATGGCAATAATAATAAATACATATTATATTTTACTCACAGAGCCTTAAATGCTAAGTGTAAGAGAAGAGAGTTGGTTGATAAATATTGAAGTAACGTAACATAATTAAGTATGTCACGAGTTTAACATGAAATGTGACACGCAAACATGGAATAAGCATATGAATACTTTATGGAGAGTCGTGTCACTCTTTTGTTGACATTTAATTTTCTTTTAATATAGTAACTAGTATCTTCGCACATTTAATTTCTTTTAATATAGTAACTAGTATCTTCGCACGTGCATTGCACGATATAGTTGTTATAATATTTAAGAATATTTGGATCGATATACAATTATATAAATTATAATATCGAATATTATATTGTGTAATTGATGAAATTGGTCGGATTGATTATGTTTTCACCTGGGAGCATCCCCTCACCATAACTCATATATATATATATATATATATATATATATATATATATATATATATATATATATATATATATATATATATATATATATATATTTAGACTATCATTTTTAACCAAATATTTAGACTATCATTTTACAAGGTTGCAAACATTTATTTTAGTAATAATTATAATGAATTTTCTATATTATCTTGGATTCATATACTTTGAGTTAGATATTTAAATAAAAAAATTCGACATTCAATTACTCATGTATAAACTTCTCCTATATAATCTTGCATTGATATACTTTCAAATATTTATTTAAATATAAACATGGGACATTAACCCATACGCGCAATGCGCGTATAAAACTAGTATATATATAAACTATGAAGGGATGACATTCGGCTATTCGGGTCAGTACTATTATTTTATAGGTTCGGAATAAAATAAAACAATGACGACACCTGATTTAATATAAAAATAATGTATATTCAATATAAAAATAATGTACATTGTATTCATGGAATATACATTATTTTTATAGTATAAAAATAATGTACATTCAGTACAAAAATAATGTACATTTAGGACATTAAAAATGTACATTGTATTATGATTCACACAGCTGTGTGGAACCACACCATAATTTGCCGATAAATTGTTAGCCTCTTTTATATGTATCAATATCTATATTGTGAGAACTATAGTTTTGACCCTTGCTCAAATCTTACGATCATTTGGATCAAATTAATTTGTGGACCATCACTTCTTGGCCCAATGGACTCAGGCCACCCCTCCGTAACTCCGTTAT